>JAFEMH010002274.1:0-359263 GCA_022495995.1 Adenophora triphylla var. japonica | reverse complement strand
GACTACTATTGGTTAAAACCAGATAGCCACTTTGTCTTTATACTGGGTCCAAGTCAAACCTTGCTTCTTCACCCAGGAGCAAACGGACCCTTACCGTGAGCCTCAAGTGGAACCTAGATTGGCCCAGTGGTGAATAGGGGTGCTAAAGTAGAAGTTTTAGATCTTCGGTTTTTAGTTGGGAGATGTACTGATTGTAATTATGAGATATGCTCAAGCATATTTCATTGGAATAATTCTACGAGGCCCCCTCACCCAAATCATTCTCGCATAAAAACCTACGGTATTTTCAAAAGCCCACATACAACATTTTGGCTCAAATCAAAATTCCATATAAACCCCAAAAACCCTTTTTATCTCAATCTCTCTCTCTAAAACACACACACACGCACACACAAACACACACACACACTTTGCACACTCGGATTTCTACTCTCTAACAATGACATGATCCCTCAATTTTTTCCCGAGGTAAAACCACTTCCGTGAACGAAACCCTCATCACCACCAACTAATGACGATCAATCTCACCAGATTGTTACGGGCTTTAGGGGTGGGACTAGTGCACCTCAATAATGATGCAGGGAATCTCAAAGACAAACACAGAAGCCGAGGGGGCAACTACGGTGACAAATATTGAGACTTAGGTAAAAAAACTAGGTATAAGAGTAAAAACCTAGGTTTGCACATATTTGAGCTCGTGGATTTTTCTTTTACTCTTATACCTAGGTATAAGAGTAATTATAGTCTCCTATACCTTAGGTATAGGGAGCGGAATTTGTGTAATAAAATATGCAATTTTTTTATTATTTTTAAGAAAATGTGAAAAATTGTGAAAAAACTCTTATACTCAGGTATAAGACTAATTCTAGTCTTATACCTTTAGGTATAGGAGCGGACTCTGTTTAATAAAATATGAGACTTTTTTATTATTTTTAAGAAAAGGTGAAAAATTGTGAAAAAATATACTCTTATACCTATGCCAGTAAAAAGAGTAATTCTAGTCTTATACCTTTGGGTATAGATGCGGGCAGGTAGGAGTAGCGGCTTTGAGCTCGGGTTTCTATGGAATTTTGAATCCGCTTGGGTTTTTATGGGATTGTTATGTTGCCCGGGGTCCTACATAGTACTCTATTTCATTTTATATTGAATTATTACTTATGAGCTTTTTCATCCACCTTCAATCACGCCAAGTACTTATTTAGAAACCACTCGGGTCTTACTATTACTTGCATATAACACAAATCCTAATCATTTTTTAAAACTTCACCGTACTATTACTATTCAATTGAGGATATGATCAAAGGACCTGAAATGGTTATATAATCGAGTTTACAATTTCCGAGAACAACATTTCGAAAAAGGTTTGGAGTTGGTGGGATCGGGGAGTAGGAAGTTCTCATCTGGCATATATACAAGCTACACTAAAATGGAAAGCACGGGAATCAAGGAAAAGTAGTATAAAATTGATAAAAGTAGAGTAGGGAGTTGTGTAAGTATGAAAAGTGGGGTAGAAATTGTGGGAAGGTAATGGTTGTTGTGAGTATAACAAGTGGTTCCCATCGTGCATAAAAGTGTTATAAGTTGTCATTTTTTGGCGGTGTAGCTTTTATTATTGGACAATCAAAAAGGAAAGAAGTGTTTTTTTGTTATGAGTACGAGAGGGAGTAGATATTTTTTCACTTTCTTCTCTTGAAAAGTCTTGAACACGTAAAAGACTACTTTTCAAGCTTTTTATTTATGATTAATTTATTAGGCTGTTCATCTCTCTCTCTATAACCCTCCCCATGCCATACATTTTCTTTGTTTCTTTGCTTGTGGAGTTTGATTGTTTTGTTTGCTATGTCAGAAATTGCGATTTGTAGTTGAGCGAGTTTATCGAAGGTCTGCGGCAGAACCTATCCTGCGGGTTGCGAGTATTTGGATGGATTTCCAGAGATTAAAGTTGTCCTTAGCGGCCACGATATATTAAGCCAAACCGAAATACGACAGCCAAGTAGTTTGTTATATGTCAGTACGGAACGTTTAAAGTCCTACGCTAATGTAATGGTTTTTCTCTTTACAATCTAAAAAATTATTTTGAAGCAAATCAAGCGCATTAAGTCACAAATTGTCATCTAGTTATTAAGAGAGCAGTATACCGGTAAGTGACACATCATGGGGTGGAACGAGGAAGTAAAACAAGCGATAAAGCGGCAAGCGCTTTAGAATGTGCTACAAATTATTGGGGAAATGTAGGAGCGAGCGATTTAACTACGAGGAAGTATAAGGAAGTTAGAAGAGATGCCAAGAAAGCAAGAAGAGTACGCAAAGAGCAAAGGTGAATCGAAACTCTTATGATAAGTTGGATACCAAAAGAAGGGGAAAAGGACATCTGCGCACTCAGCTTCATTATATTGTACTGGATAAAGAGGACCGACGAGATATTGAACGGTTAAATGTGCGAAGGATGTAGAGCAAAAGTGAGTTCCCAATAGTCGGGGATAAAGGGATAAAAGATAGATGGAGTTCGTACTTTGATACCTTGTTCATACGGCGGTCGAAAGAGCAGTGATATCGAGATTTAAATATCTCTTCGAGTATGGTTAATCGAGATTTTATGCGGAGAATTCAAAAGAGTGAAGTGGAAATGACAATGAAAAAGATGAGATTGAAGAAAGTCAGTAGGACCGGATGGTATACCAATCGAGGTTCAAGATGTTTCGGGAGAGGGAATAGATTGGTTAACAACGCTATTAACAAGATATGGAGAATTAACACAATGCCATTGGAGTGGTGGAAGAGTACTACGATCCCTTTGTATAAGAACAAAGGTGACGTCCCAAGATTGTGCCAACTATCGGGGATCAAGCTAATGAGCCATACTATGAAACTTTGGGAAAGAGTGATTGCATAAAGGCTGAGAAAAATTGTGGATATTTCGGAGAACCAATTTGGGTTTATGCCGGGAAGATCGACTATGGAGGCAATATATCTTATGAGACAAACCAAGGAGAAATATCGGGATCAAAAGAAAGATTTGCATATGATTTTTCATTGATTTGGAGAAGGCGTATGATAAAATGCCAAGAGAGGTACTTTGGTGGGCATTAGCAAAGAATGGTGTTTCAAAGAAATATATTGATATTATCAAGGACTCAGATAATGGAGTTAGTACTTGTAATACAGACTAGTGTGTTGGGAAGACCGAAGAGTTCCCTATAAAGATTGGAGTGCATCAAGGTTTCGCACTTAACCCCTTTCTTTTTGCTTTGATAATGGACGACCGACGAGGTCACCCAAGATGATATCCAGTGTGTGTGTTGTTCGCAGATGATATTGTGCTGATTGATGAGACAAGAGAGGGTGTTGAAAGTAAACTGGAGTTGTGGAGACACACTTTAGAATCTCGAGGTTTTCGACTAAGCAAAAGCAAGACTGAATATTTGGAGTGTAAGTTTAGTAGAGTTGGAAGTAGGGAGGCAGGGGCGGTCACATTTGATGGAAATATTGTCCAAACTTCTGAGTTTTTTCGATATCTTGGATCCATTATCCAAAATGATGGAGAATTAGATGGAGATGTGGCTCATAGGATTAAAGCAGGTTGGTTGAAGTGGAAGAGTGCCACAGGGTTTCTATGTGATCGCGGCTTGCCCAATAGATTAAAGGAAAAATTCTACCGCACGGCAATTAGGCCGGCATTGCTTTACGGCATCGAATGTTGGGCCGTGAAACAGTGTCACGTGCATAAGATGAATGTGGCGGAGATGCGTATGCTTCGATGGA
Source organism: Adenophora triphylla var. japonica (assembly GCA_022495995.1). Lineage (NCBI taxonomy): Eukaryota > Viridiplantae > Streptophyta > Magnoliopsida > Asterales > Campanulaceae > Adenophora > Adenophora triphylla. Next base: position 355,501 of record JAFEMH010002274.1, on the reverse strand, counting down.
TGTGCGGTCATACAAGAAAGGATCGATTGGGGAATGAGGTGATCAGAGGTAAAGTAGGAGTTGCGCCCATTGAGGATAAAATGAGGGAAAATCGTCTAAGGTGGTTTGGACATGTGAGAAGGAGACCGAGTGATGCACCGGTTAGGAGGCCAGAACAGTGGAGAAATGATAAAATAGCGAGGGGTAGGGGAAGACCCAAACAAACTTGGATTAGAGTGATTGAAAATGATATGAGTTTACTTGGAGTGGATGAAAGTTTGGTGTTGAAGAGGCCGGAGTGGAGGGCAAAAATCCATGTGGGAGGTTGATATTTTTTTTTTCCAACAACCTTTTCACGATGACATATGAGGATTCATGTTAGCCGACCCCAAATTATTTTGGGACTAAGGCTTTGTTGTTGTTGTTGTATTTCCTTTTTATTCATTTCCCCTATATATTATATATTTATTTTTTTACTATCACTATTTTTCTTCTTCTCTTCCTTTCATTTTCTAAATTTAATTCTCACCTATTTCTTCTTTTTAACTTATTTTTTTTCTTACATTCTTTCACGTTGACATAGAAGGATTCATGTTAGCCGACCCCAAATTATTTTGAGACTAAGGCTTTGTTGTTGTTGTTGTTGTTGTTCTCTTTACACTTTAAATTCTATATTAACATGCTTGCTGCTTGTTATATGCTACATGTGCTTGAACTCTCTTCCAGGATAATTGAATTCTTAGTGTAACCAGCAGTGAATTAGCTCAGCGATTTCTTGCACCGAGAGACTTTATCACAATGAGAGCTTCTGCTAGTTTTTTTATTTAGTTTTGAGTATCCATCCGCATTGCCATTGCACCCTCTAGTACTGATGTTAGTTATCAAAGATTGGAATAGATGAAACCACTGCCAGAAATTTTAGGATCAGCATGTCTCCTTTAGGTTCTTCTTCACTGTAGTTTTCAAGGGCACATTTCTTCCTTCATCCATACTTATTCCTTGACGCGGGACAGGCGTGAGTAAGTTTAACCTGCAAAGGATAGTCTGAAATCAATGCAGAACACTGGGAAAAAAATTAGAATCTATTAGGAGAGGTTTAGAAACTGAAGACTAGGATTTTGGGTTTCAAGGACAAAGTTAGGGTTGCAGAATTTAGGGAAACTAATCGATGTGGAACGCAGAGGGCAAAGAACTTTTAGAAGCTGTTTGAGGGATTTTTCAGAAACTGAAGATTATGGTTTACGGTTTGAAAAAAGGCTTTGGACAACACAAGGGTTGCAGATTTTAAGGAAAATTGTTAGAGAAAGAAGGGAAAAGCTGGGCTTCACACCAAGGTAACCATAGGCATCATCTTTAAACATCGTATCCAATGAAATTACCTCACTATATTAAAAAAAGAAAGGGTGTTTTCTGCTGAGAATAAAACATATGATTGATCTCAGAATGAACCAAAAACAAACTTTTCTTTTCATATGCTACTAGTATCTCTGAACTGAAAATAATTCTTGTTCCTAGTCATATAATTATTAAAGGAAATGGATTTCATAAATGAGATAGTGCTTAAACAAGTCTCCTAGATTAATGTAGAAAACCATTTTCAGTATAACAGGAAAATGACCAAAAGGCCACTGACTATGAAATTGATTTATTACTATTACCATTACTATTATTACTATTTTGTTCTTGTTCTTGTTCTTGTTCTTGTTCTTGTTCTTGTTCTTGTTCTTGTTCTTGTTCTTGTTCTTGTTCTTGTTCTTGTTATCGTTATCGTTATCGTTATCGTTATTGTTATCGTTATCGTTATCGTTATCGTTATTGTTATTGTTATTGTTTTGACTAAAGAAGAAATATATTAAAAGGCAGAAATAGTACATGAACTGAGGACAAGCTTTCTTCCGAGAAAAGAAAAAGAAAAGAGAAATATTTACAAAGCATTCTAAATCAATTGCAAATCGAAAAAGAAACTGGTTTTAAAATATGTAGGAAAAGAAACTAACAAGCTACAAGTGATTGAGCCTATAATGAGACTGGTGATAAACAAACTTGATTAATGCTTTGCCTTGAACCCAAGCAAATTAGGGAATTATTTTACCCTTGAATTTCACTTTTCCTTGGCACATTTATGGACTGCATCAGTCCTGTTTTTTAATAAAATTATCATTCATGATATATAAATTCATGAGTTTGTTCGTTACACGAACGCTTAACAGTAAGAGTGAAACCTTTCTTGGACTTGTCTTTGAATAAATAACTTATACTCTCTCCGTCCCATAGAACCTTACCCACTTACTATTGGGAATGGGAATTAAGGAATAAACTATAAAAGTAGGTGTTGTGATTGGGTAGGAGAGAGAAAGTGGGGTAGGGAATAGTAAGTGGATAGTTGTTGTGAGTATGACAAGTGGGTCCCATTAATAAAGACGTATTATAAAATTTTCTTTTTAGGAAGTGTGAATTACCAATGGAACGCCCAAAATGGCAAAGTGGGTAAGGTTCTATGGGACAAAGGGAGTATTTGTATTGCTACTTGTCTACTAATTGGAATCCCGACCATTGTTTCTTCTAGAAGTAGATTGACTAATCTAAGCATGGCCTTTTTACTGAATGATGTTATTCCATTTTAAATTTAAGCGACTATTAATCATGGAAGACCTGAATTTACTCCTGAACTTCAAAATAAGTTCTGTGATGTAACTATGTTTTCTAATCCACCGCAATTGCTCTTAGAAAAATCGGTAAATTCCATGATATAGGAGGTGGCAGTGGTCATGAGCCTGCTCATGCTGGATTTGTAGGAGAAGGGATGCTTACTGCAGCTGTCTGTGGGGATGTCTTTGCCTCCCCTCCCGTTGATTCCATTCTCGCGGTATTTCATGTTTCCAAACTAGCTTATTATCACCTAGTGTTTTTTATGTTTTGATGATCTCAAGCTAAATCTATCCATACTTCAGGGCATACGAGCTGTGACTGGACCAAAGGGATGCCTCTTAATTGTGAAGGTAGTGTAAGCTATCAGTGACTAGTCCAGTTAATGTTTCGTTACTCTAATAGCTTAAATTTTCTAGTCTTGTTGCTTTGTTTGACAGAGCCATAGATGAATGGGAAACAAATACTACTGACTTTTATCAATATAAAATGAAATAGGAAAAATAGTCCAATTGCAATATCGCATGCACATGATTCTATGGGTCAATTGTTTCCATGGATGGTGGATAATGGGAGAAGGCCATCCAATTGACAGCAATGACCTAATTTATGTACCATGCTCTAAATGTGACAGAATTATACTGGGGATTGCTTAAATTTCGGGTTGGCTGCCGAACAAGCTAAATCTGAAGGTTACAAAATAGAGGTTTGTATCTATGTTAATTTTCTTTCATTTATTTTGCATGTGACTTTTTAATTCTACTTAGCGCTTCATTCGTGAGAAGAACAAGAGCAAGAGATGTGATTAATCAATTCTGATACAAGCCATACCCCTTTATGTTTACATACTGTAGATGGTGATTGTTGGAGATGATTGTGCTTTGCCACCACCACGAGGCATAGCTGGGCGAAGAGGTTTGGCTGGAACGATCCTGGTTCATAAGGTTTGACCCTCATTCATTCTGCTCTTTTTCCCCTAAAGGTGCAAAAAGTGCTCGATCACAAAAAGGGTGAACAACTTAACATCCAGATGGACAATATATAGACGTTCAAATAGGTCTCCAGGATTCGTCTTCTTTCTACGCAATGCTTGGTATTCATTCTTAATATACTTGTCCATTTCTCGCCAATTTCTTAGTGCTCTTTCTCTATTACCCCCCTCAGGATTTGATCCTATTGATATAATCTGTGGGGTGATATCCCTAAACAAGCTAACAAGTTAGCAAGCAAACAACTTAACAGCCAAAAGGACAACACATGTTCACATAGGTCTCCAGGAAGTGTCATATTTCTATGCAATCCTTGGTTTCCATTCTTATTATGCAGCTCATTGCTTCTGAAAATAATACTTTATCAGTTTTTTCCCCCTGCAACTGCGAGAATAGGAATGCAAATCATAATACTCTTAACATGAATAAAACAACTCATGTTTTCCAACCAATTACTGTATAATCATTCATTCCCCTGATTATTTCTTTCTCTATTTAGTATTTATATTTCGACCATTGAGAATCACATTTTTGGCACTCAAGTGTCCCTTACGTGTCCAAACTTGTCCCTAGCTTGTCGTTTATTTTGAAAAATATTAAAAATTCTGGACACTTTAAGTGTGGTGCACACATGTCCCTGGCATGTTCCAGCATATCAGGTGTCTGAGGGAGTTTAATTGATTCTATAGATAATGCTTTGGTTAAATAAATGATGATTTTCGGTAGTTTACCTGTAAGGGCTGCATGGTGGAGACACTTTGGGGATCAAGAACTGAATATAACTTGGTTAACTAAAGGTTGGGAAACTCATAATAAAATATGTTTTTGGAAGTTTGTTATTAAGACCAAATTACATGTTAATATTAACTTACAACTCATAAGATTTATAAAGAATGCTCATCATTCATCACTTTTCAATGAAATCATAATTCACAGACAAAAGATATTTTATGTAACATGCATTTGAGTTACTTTCAAATTGACGAAATTCAGTTTTTAATTCACTCGAAATATAGTATAAATTGCATCAGTTCTTTGGGTCAATGGTGATGTCCACAATTCTTTTTATCCTTTTTTGGGGAAAGGAAAGAGAATAAATTAATGGATATTAAGAGTCCAGACGAAGGATGAGAGATCCATTGAATGAACAATAATCAGGAAACATTCAAAAAGCAAAAAGTGACATAAAAAGAAAAGCATATAGACTAGAAGACCTAAATAATCAAATCAACAGAAGTCACCTGTTAATTGTATCTCATCTTGAACTATAGTCTTTGCTTGACTTGTCCACTGCATATTTTCCATTGGAAGAATCACACAGACTTGACATTCCTCAGGCCATCGAAGGCCCACATGAGGTGATGCTTCTGCAACGTGCTCCGAAAACTTGGAAATTGTTAATTAACAATTATATATCCTGACGCAGTTTCAATATTTATGTTTCGGAAAAGTAGGATTTTCGGGACTTGGGTTTCAGGAATATTCTAATGATGTATTGAAAATAGAAAGGGTTATGTTAGCCAAATAATTATAGTGTTTTTTCGCATTAGTGAAGGGAGTTTTCTGATGGAATTCTTACATCCCACATCCTCCAGGATAATTTTCTCTCTCTAATTGTCATGTAATCTGCAATGACTCCATACATGATTTGTTCACAAAGATCCAATGTGCTTTTATACAATTTGTCAAGGCAATAACTCTTCATGCCACACTTCTCCTTTTCCCTTCGACAAATGCAGGTTGCTGGAGCTGCAGCTGCTTCTGGTCTTTCTCTTTCTGTTGTTGCTGCAGAGGCCAGACATGCGTCTGAAATAGTCGGAACGATGGGTGTTGCATTGTCTGTTGGCACACTGCCAGGTCAGGCAATATCTGATCGTTTGGGCCCAGGAAGGATGGAGCTGGGTCTTGGAATTGTAAGTGCGGTATAGAGAAGTCATTTTATAATGTTCATCTTTGTAAAACTTTGTATACATGATGCTGTTTTCACTATTGTCACGATACGTAATACTCCCTCCGTCCCACCAAAATAGATACTTTTAGTTAAAAGGGTGTAACTTTGACCAATAATTTATATAAAAAATAATGATTCTAATAAAAATTTAAAAATTATTATTATATCACGATTGATAATACTTTCAATAATGATTTTTAGATTTTTATTAGGATCATTATTTTTTATATAAATTTGGTCAAAGTTACACCCTTTTGACTAAAAGTATCTATTTTGGTGGGACGGAGGGAGCATTTATTTATTTTTACTTAATATTACCTTGTTGAACATTTGCATTTGCTTCAGCATGGGGAACCTGGTGCTGCTGTAGCTGACGTCCAGCCGGTGGATGTGGTGGTTTCTCATGTTCTTAAGCATATCCTTTCAACTGTATGGCACTACCGAGTACCAACTGAGTTGATGTGCTTAAATCAAAATGCATGCATCCATGATTAATCTGTATTCTGTTTGTTTCTACTATTGAAAGTATCTTCAGTATTTAGGTATTTACATTTTTTACAACTACAAAATTCCTTTCTGAAGTCCTGTACATTGAGCATCGTTATTTTCAGCGGTGGCCATATGCTTTAACTGTTTACCACATGTCCTCACATTCTCCATGCCGTCACACTCCTGATAGGCTGATACGACCCCCTTTGATTATTTGTATAAACCACTGTGAAATAAATCTTTTGTTCCTTGACTTGCATTTGTTAGCTCTGTAGCTCGGACCCTACAATTTTGCCAAAAACTCGTGTCCACGGAACTTTGGTGTGGGTGTGGGTATGGGTGTGGCTTTTTACATTACATCTGGTGTAAAATCTTAAAATTTTGGAGGATCCGACACTTGGATCCGTACCCATATCCGATCCTCGCAGCTGAGTCAAAGTAGCATAGTTTGTTAGGGCCTGTCTATAAAAGATGTAAAAGTCACATGGTTGCTATCTGGCCTACAAAAAGGCCATTCAAACTGCATAATATTCCCATTATTTTCTTTCTCATTTATTGATAGCCATTCCAAAGTGTGAGCAAATGATTAGGAGGATTTCCGACAATTAAATCTCCTAGGAGGGGAGACTGTAGCCATCAGAACATGCGGAAAGAGGAAGCATGAAGAAGTTAGGCTGTAGGAGCAGATATTATTGCTCTTATTATGAAACATCGGATGACAGAGGTCCAATAAAGTTCAAACTGTAAAGGAAGTTGTCCAACCCATCCCCTTCACATCAGTATATTTAATAAAATTGTTCCACCATAAGGCCCCCACAAAATGGAATTCAGCAAAAAAGAAATCTTTGATAGGAGGGATTCAGCAATTTCTTGAATTGAACGTCATGGAACCTCTTCATTGTTGACTAAAAGTCCATGTTCATCTGAAGAAACAAAATTATCAGCGATAATTTTTCGTGTCATTAGTGGTAGATATGCCAACTCCTAGTTCTCTCTATTCATATAGGGCAATTATGTCTGGATTTAATTGACCCTCCGTAACTATCAACAACGAGCTCTTATTGATCTAATTGTTCACTTTCTGAACACTTCATGGACCAACTAATTCATTCACGGAAGACACTAGATGAGCACCTGCCTCTCTTTAAAGGAGAGAGGAGGCGGTTTGAATATGGTTTGGCAGTCCGAAGTCTAGCTAAAAATGACACTTTGATAATTTTTGTCTGTAAAGTAGATTATCCATTGATGTTGTTGGATATTGATCCAAGCTCATACAACGTCACAGTGTGCTATCAATTTAAAATCCTGTATAATTATAATTTTGGAGGGAGGGAGAGGTGATGTTGTTTTCAGTATTTCTGAGCTTTTATTTTTGTTGCTGCTACAGATAGATCTCCATCTTGATCAAATTGTTTCCGATCTATGATGAATGTATTCCCGGTGACTTTTGCGCCATCCTCTCTCCTTTTATTCGGGGGGGGGGGGGCTCTAGTTGACATCCACGATAATCTCTAGTCTTATCCAAATCATTATGCACAAGTCCAGTAACAATTCATTAGAACTATATGGTGCTTAGAAGCTAGGACTCTCTAGTATTGTCCTGTTACCTCTTTCATTCCCAAACCGTTGGTGTATGCAGTTGAGCACGGTAAAGATCCAGAGATTATAAGTCAATTGAACCCCACATCTAGCGGCAGTATGACATCGAGCCAGATCTACTCGCTGACCCTAGTCAAACGTTAGTAATTAATCCTCTGTGAAGGAGAGGGATGCACTCCTTTTTCATTTTTCCAAAGGAAGAAGAACATTACCTTTTAAGAAATATATCTTTTGGCATCATGATTTTTAATAGACGATTAGTTAGTGTATGAGATTAATCAAGTGAATTAAAATATAGCAAGTTCATTTTGTGGTCGTAAAATCTATAAGCATTTTAGGAGTACTACAAAATTTCAACTTGGGTCTTAATTTTCCCGATAAGACAAGATTTCCTCTTCTTTCGGAATTGAGGGATTACTTGATTTTAGTCTGAAAGGTCATTACTTATATTGTCTTATCCCTTTGCCGGGTCATCTGATAAGTCTTGCTCCAAAGCATGACGACTGATGACGAGAAGCTTACTAAAAAATGCAAGTGGATGCCCTGATTGACAATAATTTCAGTAAAGTTTGTGTTGCTAGTAAGCACACTTCCAATACCCTCGGGTATATCAAGTATTGTGCTGAATTACTATTCTCCAGTAACCTGATACTTTATACTCCCTCCGTCTCGATTTAACGTTCACAGTTGACTTTGCGCGGAGATTAAGAAAAAGGTGTAGGTGGTGAAAGTATTGTGAGTATGAAAAATTAAATAATAGAGAGAATGAGTGGGAGGAATAGTAAGTTGATTGGTGTTGTGAGTATAAAAGTAAAGTAGGAGAGAGAATGAGTGGGGAGAATAGTAAAGATTCTTTGCCATTTTAGGAATAAAGCAAGTAGGAACCTTAAACTGAGACGGACCAAAAAGGAAAGTAGGAACATTAAATCGAGACGGAGGGAGTATATGACTTCTCAGCAGAGTATTTTAAGTGATAGACGTGAATGCTAAGTTAGTTTGCTCACTTTTGACAGACGGTGTTCCGGTCATTAAATAACCCTTTCCCTTGAGCATATGGAATTTTCCTATACATGGCATCAAGGATAACTTTCGGACATGATACGCGTACTTTTTTTTAGTTCAAATGGTTATGGAGGGCACCTCTAGGCGCCAGCTATCAAATTGAGTTATTATGCAATCATTTCCCTGTAAAATGTTTTACACGCTGCTTCTGTCCTATATCTTTGCCAAGAATGTAATTAGGGATTATTAAATAACTTTAAGCATGCACAATTCATTCCTACTTTGTGAGCAGAGACTTTTAATTGATCCCTACTTTGAAATGATTAGATTTGATGTCAAGTTTCTTCAGATCATGCATGTTAATACCTCTAAGCTAATTCATTTATTTTAAACTTTGTGGTGATTATATTAAATCTAACCGTTAACTGCATATCTATCTCATTTTCAGGAAACGAACTATGTTCCAATCAAACGTGGCAGTAGTGTTGTGCTTCTGATAAACGGGTAGATCAATTACTTCTTTCAAGAATTTTGCTATTTCACTGTACTGGGATACACACACACACACACATGTGTGTGTGTGTATGTATATGTATGTATGTATATATGTGTATATATATGTGTATATATATGTGTGTGCATCTATGTATAAGTATTTATATATGTATATTACATATATTCATGTATTATCCAGAGTTACTTTTAGGTTCTTAATTGGAATTTAGTTTTATTCAATTGGAGTAGAGCTCTTTGAACACCTTTGACTTCCTTAAAATGTCCCTGACAGTTTCTGTTGGCTGTGCTTCCCTTTTTATAAAGAATATAGAGTAGCAGAACATTTATTTACATTTGATTAAGTTTCTAATATGGAAACCCACTTTATGAAGATTAAATGTAACATTAATTACAACTATCCTATAAGTCGTATGTCACTTTCTTTGACGTTGTGGTGAGTTACATATGTTAACAGATTTTCTATTGGGATAGTTTCGGAGTAGGAGATTCCTCAGTTATTCAAGTTGTTAGTTGTCAATGTCATGCTCACGTTTGGAATTTTTTGGCCTTCGACTCTTATATATGGAGTGGCTGATATTGTTAGATTGGATAATTATTTGAAGAAGACATCTCAACTTTATTGATAATAATAAGGTCCTATTTATACAATTCTAAGGAAGTAATTTGAGCACAAATCAAAGACTAAATCTAGGAGAATCATAGCTAGATTGGTTTAGGAAACAATGACAATATCTTGTAAGGCAATCTATGTAGAAGAAGAAGTCGGTGAAGAAGTATTGTTAACATGCCCCCGCAAGATTGACGGCCAAAGGGAAAGACCAATCTTGGACATAATATCTTGATAACGAGCTCGAGCAAGCGGTTTTGTCAAAGCATCCGTCAATTGATCACCCCCTGAAATATGAGAAACCCGTAATTGTTGAGCTTGAACTCGTTCACGAACAAAGTGATAATCAATTTCTAAGTGCTTCATCCTTGAATGAAATTTAGGATTGACAGCTGCATAAGTAGCACCTAAATTGTCGCAATAAATAACAGGAGGCGATGACAACACAACATGAAGTTCACTAAGTAAATTTTGAAGCCATAAGACCTCTGTCGTTGCCGAGGCAACTGCTCTATACTCGGCCTCAGTAGTGGACCGAGCTAGAGTTTTCTGCTTACGAAAACTCCATGAAAGCAAATTCAAACCAAGGTATACTAAATATCCTGTAGTGGAAATGTAGTTGTCACAGTCCCCAGCCCAATCCGCATTAGTAAAGGCATGGAGTGTAGAGGGAGACTTGGAGCGAAGAAGTAGACCATGAGAGCTGGTACCCACTAAGTAACGGAGAACTCTTTTCAAAGCGGCCCAATGAAGATCAGTATGGTTTTGCATGAACTGTGATAATCTATTAACAGCAAACGAGACATCAACTCGCGTAAGAGAAAGATATTGAAGAGTACCCACAGTATTTCGGTATTCAGTAGCATTAGAGATGGGTGTCCCTTTGTTAACAGAAAGCCTAAAATCCGGTGTCATAGGTGTTGGTACAGCTTTGGCATCCATCATCTTGATACGAGCCAAGAGATCTTGGATAAACTTATGTTGACTAAGAAATAATCCATGAGGATGAGGCACAACTTTCACCCCAAGAAAATAAGATAAATTACCAAGATCCTTGAGTGAAAATCGAGTGAAAAAAGTAGAGATGAAGTTGTTGAGCAGTGATGAATTGGACCAGTAATTATAATATCATCGACATACACAAGTAAAAGAATAGTACCATGGGTGGAACGGAGTGAAAACAGGGAAGCATCGGAAACACTGTTTTTGAAGCCAAGGGATAAAAGATAGTGCTTAAGTTCATTGTACCATGCCCGAGGGGCTTGCTTAAGACCATAAAGCGCTTGACGCAATTTGCAAATATGGGACGGATGAGAAGTACTTACAAAACCCGGTGGTTGAGCCATAAATACATTTTCATTGAGAGTACCCTGTAAGAATGCATTGTTTATGTCAACTAGTCGAAGGGGCCACTTGTTGGTAACTGCTAAGTAGAGAATGGTGCGAATTGTAGCTGGCTTTACAACAGGACTAAAAGTTTCAGAGTAGTCTATGCCCGGTCGTTGATGAAATCCCTTGGCTACTAGACGAGCCTTATGCCTATCAATGGTCCCATCGGGGTTATATTTGGTACGAAAGATCCACTTACACCCAATTAAATTCTGTGACGGAGTGGGGGGAACAAGATCCCAAGTGTGATTTTTCATAAGTGCATTGTATTCCTTTTCCATGGCCTCTCGCCATACGGGTTGTTTTAAGGCTTGGGTGTAGGTGTTGGGCTCAAGACTTGGGCAGGGTAGTGAGACATGCAAGTTGAGTTTATTGATGGGTTTGAAGATATTATTCTGAAAGCGAGTGACAGGTTTATGGATACGTGGAGATGGAGAGGTATCGAGAGAGGATGTCGGAATAGGAGTGTTCCGGTTGAGGACAGAGTTGGTGCGGAAGCAGTAGAGGAAGTAGGGGAGTTTGGAGCTATAGGTGAGGGTGGTGTGGGAGAAGCTGTCGAGGGTGGTTGAGGGGCTGTCGAGGGAGTTTGGAGAGGGGCTGCCGAGATAGTAGACAATGGAGGAAGTATGTTGAGGGTCGTGTTGCACCAATCAGACAAGGAAAAAGATTGTGAGGGTGGGGAGGAGATTGTAGAGAAGGGAAACACGTGTGAAACAAATTTGACATGGCGAGACACAAACATTTTGAAAGTGGTAGGATCGAGGCAATAATATGCACTTTGAGTGGGTGAGTAACCTAAGAACACACAAGGGGACGATTTTGGATCAAGTTTGTTGTGTGTGTAGGGACGGAGCCATGTATAGCATAGGCATCCAAAATTACGTAGCTTGGAGTAGTTAGGTGTTTTGCCAAATAGTTTGACGAACGGAGATTGAAGTTAAAGTGTAGGAGTTGGCATGCGATTAATGAGATAGCAGGCGATGACAAAAGCATGAGTCCAAAATTTTCGAGGCATGTGAGAATGGGTGAGAAGGGATAGCCCCATTTCAACAATGTGTCGGTGGCGGCGTTCAGAAAACATATTGTGTTCAGGTGTGTGTGGAGGAGATGTGAGATGATTGATACCAAATGATGTGAGAAGAGGACGAATACCAATATGCTCCCCACCATTGTCACCAAAAATAGTTATGATGAATCGATTAAAAAAAATTTCACAGGCTTTTTGAAATTGGGGAATATATGAGTAGCATCATTCTTGTGTTTAAAAGGATAAAGCCAAGTGTATCGAGTGAAGTGATCAACGAAAACAATGTAATATTTACGACCATCATAAGATAATAGTGGAGACGTCCAAACATCACTATAAATTAAATCAAGAGGACCATTGGAAGAAAGAGAATTTTCATCAAAAGGTAATTTATGACTTTTATTACAATCACAAGCATTGCAATGAAAATTTGAGATTCTAGGAATATCTAAATCAAAAGAAGAACTAATAGTACGTAAAATCGAAACAGAAGGATGCCCTAATCTATCATGCCAGTTGATGTGGAAGATGACGTTGTGACGTGAACAACAGGAGATTTGGAAAGCCATTCATAGACGCCAGAGTTAGAATTGCCTTGAAGAAAAATGGTTCCCGTGCGAAGGTCCTTCACAACAAAGGAATTGGATGAGAAAGTGACAAAGGCATTATTATCAAGACACAACTTAGATATAGATATTATGTTACGAGACACACGAGGGACATGAAGAATATCATTAAGAAGAAGGGGAGAGGAAGAAGTGAGAATAGAGGTGGAACATATGTTGGATATTGGAAGACCTGAGCCATCGCCAATGAGAAGTTCTTCGGTGCCATCATAAGGGAAATGGAGAGAGAGATTATTGAGATCATGAGTAACATGGTGAGTGGCACCACTGTCGAAGAGCCAACCGGGTGTGGGTTGATTGGAGGTGGTGGCAGAATAGGCACTGGGATAGGTGGGTTGAGGGCCACGGTTTTGAGGGTGAGGATTGGTGTTGTTTCTGGGATTGGAATTTGATTAAAGTGGGGGTGGGGTTAGGGTTAGGGAAGCTGACTTGAGTATAGAGTTTGCGAAAAGTATGGCATTGATTTAAGAAGTGTCAATCTTTTTGACAAAACTGATAACGTCCTTTGTAGGGAGCTCGCTGTGGTTGCGGATTGGTGTTAGGAGAATATGCCGAGTTGGAGTTGGGTGAATATTGTGTAAGGTTTGAGCGGGGGTTGAAGTCTCTGGGTGGATTAGGATTTTTGGATGCATAGGCAACGGTGGCAGGGAAGGTGGTGGTTGTGTGAGATCGGTTTTTGAGGGTTAACTCCTTGTTGAGGAGTTTTTCATGTAGTTCATCAAAGGAAATTGGGGTGTCACGACTATGAACAGCTTGAATAACGTTGGCGTAGTTGGGATCATCGAGTTGATCCAGAATTTTGTCCACTAGATCTTCCGGGTCAATGGGGCGGCCTAGGGCTTTGAGGTTGTCAACACATGTTTTTATGTCTTGCATATATTCGATTACGGAACGAGTACCTTTTATGATGTTACGAAGGCGGTCCTTGATTTGTTTTATGTGGCTTTTGGATGGGTTGGCATATGTTTTGGCTAGGATACGTGTGGAGCATTGAGATATGAGAGAAACAAGAGAGGGTGAGATTGTGCCTACCAAGACACTAAGTAATAATTTGTCTTGTCGGAATCAAGTCTCATAGGCAGGGTTGGAAACGGTTGTTTGGATTTGAGTCGGCGGGGTAGGAGGTGTGGCAGGAAGGGTTGTTTCGGTTGTGGTGGTGGTTGTTTTGGAGGAGGCGTTTGTGACAGCGGTGGTGGTTTGGGAAGGAGCAGTTAGGGTTCCATCTATGTATTGGTAAAGGCTATGGTCAAGTAAGGTGGCTTCTAATTGGATCTTCCAAGCAATGTAATTTGTTGGTGTAAGTTTGAGGATGTGAGAGAGGGAGATGGCAATAAGGGGTTTGGTTGGTTCGGCCGGATTGGTGAGGTATATGGTTGTTTCGGCAGCCATGGAAAAGAAAAGAAAAATTTTGGTGATCAAAGCTCTTGATACCATGTTAGATTGGATAATTATTTGAATAAGACATCTCAACTTTATTGATAATAATAAGGTCCTATTTATACAATTCTAAGAAAGTAATTTGAGCACAAATCAAAGACTAAATCTAGGAAAATCATAGCTAGAGTTGGTTTAGGAAACAATGACAATAACTTGCAAGACAATCTATGTAGAAAAAAAAAGTCGGTGAAGAAGCATTGTTAACAGATATCATGCTTTGGTACATCCAACTTTCCAAATACTTTGGGCAGTTAACATTCTTAAAAGTGCAGATGCTAATCTTTTTGGTTGATTTCAGATTTCTGCATATATATAGCTCTTAATATAAGCACACTTTGTTGTCTTACATTTTAAAGTTATTAATGAAATAAAAATAAGCAAATAGATCTGGTCCAAACTCCAAAGGTGTGCATGTTTGATTGTTGTTGAAAGAAGCTAAGTGATCGACCAGATTGTATTAGGTGGGTTTGTGCTTATTTACATGTGGAAATGGTAAGATGGCCACGTTAATGATGGAAACTCAGTTTATCTTTCTTGTGCTTTGTTTAACGGTAGGATGAAAGGAATCAAAGAGACTTCCTCCTCATTTGGAATTCAATGAAGATCTCAACTTAATTCTTAAATCAGCCTTCTTTTCTGTGCTGAGTTTCTCAAGTAGTACTCTCTCCTTCCCAAAAGTAGCTTTCCTTTTTATTTGTCCCAAATGAAGATTTACATTTCCTTTTTGGTGGCATAATGACTTTAACCCTCTTAGTTTGTGGATGACAATAATGAAATCGAATCAACTGAAACAATTTAATAATTTGGTCACATGATGCATGGGTATCTAACTATCTTGAGACAATTTGTTTTCAATCACTGTCCTCATTTCTGTGATAAGTAAAAGCTTGTGTCTCCTTTTGGGATGCTGGGAGTACTTGTTATCATTCCCCATTTTTTCCAAGACATAGTTCACATAGAAACTAGAGGAATGCAGAGAGGATTGTTGTTGAATCTGCATGTCGTGGCTGAATCTAGTTACCACAGGTGCAGGGTCGCAACCACAAAAGAATAAAAGATAAAGCTAGATGGTGTAGGATTCCAACAAAAAAGAGATAAAGGTCACTATGGTGCTTCATTATAAGTTCAAAATCCCTCTTTGAAATCCTGACCACATTATCCTTTTCCTTTACTTGCTGAATTAATGTGTCTTGGTAACTTAAATCCATGCATGCAGTTTCCTTATCCCTTTACCAGGTTTTTAAACACAAATTTATTGCCTAAGCTACTCGTATTGAAAAATATATTAAATGCTACTGCATCTTTTTCAGATTAGGTGCCACTCCCGTCATGGAGTTGATGATTGTGGCTGGAAAGGCCGTTCCTATGTTACAGCTGGAGCATGGACTTGCCATCGCCAGGGTGTATACAGGGTCATTTATGACCTCTCTTGATATGGCAGGTATTTAATGTTCCTTGAGCAGGTTGTTTATTGAACAAAATGGTTACTGAATGATGTTTGTACCCAGGTTTTTCAATATCTATCATGGAGGCAGATCAAGCTATTCTGCAACGTTTGGATGCTGCAACAAAAACTCCACACTGGCCTGTTGGCGTTGACGGTCAGTGTTGCCACCTTAACATGTTCCGTTCTCCTCAAATTAGTGAATTTTATTCCTAATCAAGGCCACTTGCACCTGAAAATATTTTCTAGATTAATTTGGCATATAACTGAGAAGTCATGGTCTTTTTTCAGGTGATCGCCCACCTGTAAAGATTCCTATTCCAGTTCCACCATCTGGTTTGATAAAGAGTGATGAGGTCTTAGAAAATATTATGTATTTCATATTTGATCATAACCATCCTTTCCTGTGCTCCATAGTTATCTTGTTGTGAATATTTTGTTTATGTGCAGTGGGCTTGATAGGCTACAAGTTGCCTTTCTAATTGCATGTGTAACATCATTTTGAACTTGTATCATGTATGGCGTCAACTGTCTATTTTTGTCATTTAAGATTTCCTATTTGATATTTATGCGGAGTAGGATTTCGTATGGTATGAAGTGTTCATGTTTTAGGCCCTGACTTATGAAATCTATCCAAGTTATATAGTGTCTGGGTTTCAAAGATTTTAAATTCAGGAAATAGTTCCTATGATTGCTTTTCGGCATTTTTCTTCTGACATTGCTTATCACTAACTCTGAGTATCTTATGCCCTTGGCCCCTAAGTTTCTTCTTCTCTCCCCTTTCTTCTCTATTGTCAAATTCCAGTCAAAATTAATATTGTAGCTTGATTATTGGAACTAAATTCTTGAATGTTTCTCAGCCCTAACTATCCATGTGGCGAGGTATCGTAATTAGGTAGTTATGGTCTCTGCACCAGGACCGAACCAGCAAGAAAGTACCCTCAATGAAATAGCTGCCATCAATGATCTTATCGATGAATTGGTCTTTCACTTCCGTCATAAGTGTTCATCCATGATGATGACAATTACCTTCTTTGTCAATCATAGTGGTAGCAGAATGAAATGAGTTTCTTTAGGCAATCTTTTCCTTGGTGAGAATCAGTTTCCTTTAGAAGCTGTTGTAGCTTGTTAGATTTGTTGTTGGCTGCAATGCTTTTGCTCATTAGGCTCACAGGGGATTAGTTGGCTTCTGATTGATTAGGAAAGCTGTAGACTTTAGCACCATAAAAGGTGAACGAATGGAAAAGGTTAGGTGCAAAATGATTTTAAGAGTTCCGGAGAGACCTATGATGCTCGGACGCTTTCATCTACCCCGCCGTACTCGTGTTGACACTACTTGAATACAAGTGTATGACATGGGTACGGCGAGGCCGCGGGCTAAACCAAAGAGTCTGAGCATCACAATGATAGACCATGCTTATGCTACAAAAGTTTGTATCAGAAATTTTGTTTGTTGAGTCAGTCGAAGAAACTCACAGCATGAGGTTTTTCCAACTTTAGAGTGTCATTCAAGAACATATTATTTGTCTTATTTTATTGAACTGGTCATAGTTTCCATTTGATTTTTATAATAGTTTATTATAGTAATTGTCCTTTAATATAAATGTTATCCTAGTCAGAATAGTCACTTTGATGATGGTAACAGGGTGTTTATCTGTTAGAGAACTGGTATCAGTTTTGTATATGATTATAGGTTAATGTGATTAACCATACGGCTCTGTTAGATATTATTTAACTTTAGATATGATTATCTGTAGTTCAAATGTTGACCCATCTTCTCCTTGTGTCGTGTCCTTTCTTAAATTATGAGGCAGAGTGGCCTTTTGTTATGATACAAATTATCTTATAGGCAAAACATGAACTTTCTTTCCAACTAGCATTTCATTAATCCATTCACTTTTTTATGGTCCTCATTTGTGCCCTCATATCTGTTCTTACGGCCCGTATCTCTTTCTACAGACGCTGAGTAGACCAGAACAGCCAAACCACCAAGGTCATATTTTAGAGGTGGCGATACAGGCAGCAACAAAAGCAATTATTGATTTGACGGACAATCTGAATAACTGGGATAGTAAAGTAGGGGATGGTGATTGTGGATCAATAGTAAGCCCCCTTGCTTTTCTTTTTAATTTGATCTTCGTATAGTTGTTCACTTATATTGTATGTCACGTTCTGATTTATTTCTCCTGACCTTGCAGATGTTTAGTGGCGCGACATCTATTTGTAAAGACATGAAGAAGTAAGTTATCTTTTTATTTGGTTTTCTTTTCTGATTCAACTTGTTTTGTTCAAACACTACTTAAGTAGGAACAATAATTGTGTTAAATTCCAACTCGTGAGCTTTACTTTAGGTGTTTTCTGAAATAGAGCTGATCATAGACAAAAACAGCAAGATCCTCAACTCCAGTGTTAGATTTTGTAATTTTTAAACATATGTCGCAGCAAAAGTTTTAATATTCATGTTGAAATATTATATGTACTGGTGTAAACTTGTTGCTCTCCCTGTCGCTGAAAACGGGTCCTCTTTTTAGTAAATGTGACTTGGACTAAAACATACCAACAACACATCCAAATATTGAATTTATTTTTGTGATTTATTGGAAAGGAGCCTTTCATTTCTAGATGGTGAAGAAAGACTAAGCCTCATGAGGATATTATCTCAGGCCGGAACTAGTAGATAGGATCCACTGCCCTTCTTTCTTCGAGAATCAGAAGGATTTATTCACAGCAGAAATCATTCAGAATATAAGGGGGAAAAGTGCAGAATAGGCTTTCCTGGTATGAAATGGGCCACTTCCGGTAGTGCCTGGCCAGAGTGAACCCAATTAGTTTATCACATATTGGTCATGTGTTGAGAACGCGAGTTGAAAACTGAGGATAATTGACTGGTAAATCTCTTTGTTAGACTGATTAGATAGTATTGGATCATGAGCTGTGTAACAATTGGTGGAAACGAGACTGTAAGTTGGCAATGTCGTTTCATCCACATTCGTTTTGATCCAGCTGTTGCAGCTTCTGTTTCAAGCTTGTTACTCCCTCGATCCCATAATAAATGTCACACTTTCCTTTTTGGTTCGTCCCACAATAGAAGTCGCTTTTCTAAATAAGGAAAGAACCTTAGTGATATTTAATCATTTTACCAATGCACAAACTAATAAAGCACCTTCCTTAAAAAAAGTAGACAAGTCAAACATTTATTTTGGGACAGGGGAGTATTTACTTATTTTTGCTTCAACTGAACATTGCTTAAGGGGAACTTAACATTTCTGGCTAAGAATTAATTTTCTTTGACCCATTTCTGTTATCCAGCTATCCCCTAAACAATGCTGCAGAAACAATTAAGGAAATCGGATCTTCTATCAGAAGAACCATGGGAGGAACTAGTGGGACCATGTATCATGCACTCTCTTTCTTATGACATTTTTCATATTTGCTAACTTGTTGTTTAATTTGGAGCTCATTCTCTGTACTTTTGTATTTTAAACAGGTACGATATACTCTGTAGAGCAGCATATGCACAGTTGAAAGCTAACAGCCACTCAGATATTACACCAGGACACTGTGAGTGTAGTAAACTTAATTTTTTTTGGAGCATAAACTTAGTTATAACTTGTTTATCCTTATTTGGAATATTCTTTGACATATTCTATTACGGATAGGGGCTGATGTGCTTGAAGCAGCCGTCACTGCTGTCAGTAAATATGGAGGTGCTCGTGCCGGTTATCGGACTTTGTTAGATGCCCTTATCCCAGCATCATTGGTTCTTAAAGAGGTTAAGTTGTTATTCAATGTGTTTAACAGGTCAATTTATTGATGTATGCATACTTATAACAATCTTTTGTAAACAGAGGTTAAATGCTGGGGATGCTCCTGTTGATGCTTTTGTTCTATCATCTCAAGCAGCTTTGGATGGAGCTGAGTCTACTAGGCAGATGCAAGCTCAGGTAAGTTGTTGTGGGCCACTTCCTATTTTTGTATGAAATCTATGCTTTTGTTCTTATGTTGGTTTTTGACTTTTTGATTTCCATAAGTTAGAAGACCCTAATATTCAAGTGGCCAGTGCTATTTTCTACTCCCATCATTCCAAAATGAATGTCCAAATTTAACATTGAGGGAGATTTAAGAAAGTTAAGATTTAAACATTTTTAGTAGCATAAGTACACCCTTGATGATATCACCATATTGCATCATGAGTGTAAGTTTGAACTAGAAATTGTTGATTGTTGATTGATGATGGATGATTTATTAACTTCCTAAAGAATAGACATTCATTTTGGGACAATTTTTTTTTGGGAAATTAGACATTCATTTTGGGACAGAGAGAGTGTAAGATTAACTAAAAGATCAAGAGGAACTGCTCTGAAACTCCTTTTATATTTTTTGGGAAATTAGACATTCATTTTGGGGCAGAGAGAGTGTAAGATTAACTAAAAGATCAAGAGGAACTGCTCTGAAACTCCTTTTATATTGTTCTAAGCATGAACTCTCCTTCCCCTGTGATTGAGCTTGATAATATATAATGTTCGTAACTTCGTACAAGGGGTCGTGCAAGTGTGAGTTACATAACACCACCTCTATTTGCAGCTGAGTTATGGTTTTTACTGTTTCTAAGCATTTGTTACTTTGAGGAAAGTTGATTTATATAACTTGATGTCCGTGTCAAAAAGTGGAATACTCAGTTGTGAACAGATGTACTCCCTCCGTCCCTAAATGAATGTCGAAAAAAGTTTCAAATTTACTCTTGATCAAGAGCGAATTTGAAAAAAAAATCGACATTCATTTAGGGACAGAGGGAGTATTATCTTTCAAGCAGTGTGGGTAGTTTCACTGCTTTTAAGTGCTAAACCTCTTATGCAAAGATCTCTATGGTGCTCCAAGGTTATATTGAACCTTGAAGCTCTGACTTTCTCATTAAAGTTTAACTTATATCCAAAGGAAGACAAAAGAGTAAAAACTTCTGCGTAATAATCTTTAACATCTGGGATTATCATTGCAACACTGCAACAAGAACAAATTTGAAAATTTTTGGACATTCATTTGGGACGGAGGGAGTATATTTTAATGTTTACATCCATCCAATTGTGTGCCTAGGATTAATAGGCATCCAAGGCAAGATGGAACTTATAGTATCTTTTATGTCTTAGCTTTGGAATCATGTGTAAGCAGCTTGTAAAAGTTCCTAACAGCATATGCAACTATCATCTTCTTAACCTTCTTTTGGCGAAGATTGGTTAATAGATCATAGTAATGTGCCAATAAGAGGGTAGATGTAATTCTGATGAAATGTAATGGAATGTGTAACGTGCACCTAAGGAGTGCACGGACACTCTAATCTCGAGCCAACTTTATTTCACACTGAGGTTCTTTTCTTTAGTCTCTATAGTCTTGTTAAATCAGAATAGTCAAGTAAAATAAATTATAACCAGTATAATTTAAACCACCCTTTTGGATTTTAGTGAGTACTCTGGATCCAGCATGATATGGCCGTTTGTCTGTCCCCAATTGTCCTGTTTGTTTCTTCTTTGTAAACTAATTCAAGCAAACTGATTTAGTTAAAGTGAATAAGATTAATATTACTCACTCCGTCCATAAAATGCCCCACCATAATTTTATTTTATAAAATTATCTTTAGCTATTTTACTACATGTTCTCTTTGGAATTTGCTATTGTGTATCAACATCCTGTTATATTGAACTTTGTATACTAAAAATCATCTTGTTTAATGTAGGCTGGTTGTTCAAGATATATCCTTAGAGAAATACTAGCCACAGTTCCAGATCCAGGTGCTATGGCTGCAGCTGCATGGTACAGAGCAGCTGCTTTGGCTGTAAAGGAGGACATGTCCCGAGCTTCCTCAAAGTGCACACTGACCAAGACATCCCTAATATTCACAGAATCTTAGAAAAAGAAGATTTGAACAACCCCCCCCCCCAAGTAAATTTTGTTCATAAAGATTAGACCACCAACCAAGTAAGTAATCGAGGGTTCCGCTTATGCAATCTTGTGCATAAAGCTGAGAGAAAGCAGGTTCAACTATATAGAAGACATGTCAAAACTGTGAGTGTCCAATTTTGAGTACTCTAGCGCTATGTGTATCGTAAACTCTTTAAAGAATTGATGTTACTTGATCGTCGTGATATGATTCTCAATATATACTGTGGGTGGACTTTTGGGGACTCATGCATCATCTTTTAATGTGTTGCTCTGATATTTGTTGTCCATTTCTTTGGTTATGACATGATACTTTGGAAAATTTCGGTTTGGTTGCTGACTAGCTCATTTGAATATGTGCAAGAAACCATTTATTGTTGGACTAGTGGTTGAATAGGCTGCAATTCAAACTCAAAATACTAAGGTCTTGTCTGATTGAGTTGGATAGAGCTCTGAATGAGGCTGGTTGCTGACTCGGTTAGCACAAATCCCATTAAGTGCGTTTGGTAGCTTCAGCTAAACTGACGCTGGATCATTCCGAAGCGTCTTATTCATCAAGTACGAATATGGAAGCTTGATCGGCAAGCATGGCCTCTGTTACGTTTGGGCTTGTGCTTCATTTTTTTCTCAAATAATTCATTTAAAAAAAAAATTCTGCCAAAATGACCAATTTTTTTCGCTCAAGCTCGCTACTCTAAGTAGCTAATTTTGTTTTTTTCAATTTTATTAGGATATTTATATTAAAAAAAAAAAAAAAAACTAAAACATAAAATCGCTATATGAAGTAGGGATTTCAATAAAAGGTGAAACAAATACCTTCCTTCATTTATAAAAACAATACATCTTCGTCCCATATCAAATTGCAAAGCAATCATTTTGATTTTGATGCAAAAATTGTGTCTTGATAAAATTAAAAAGGAGTACTCCCTCCGTCCCGGCCGAAGCGTCACTTTTTACCCAAAATGGCGTCCCGTTTATAGCGTCACCCTTTCCTAAAAAGAAAACTTTTATTAATATTTTATTATCCCATCCACTATTCCCTCCACTAATTCTCTCTCCTCTACACTCACAACACTTTTAAAATTCACTATTTCCTCCACTAATTCTCTCTCCTATTTTTAAATTACACTCACAACATTTTTTCTTCCCACACTTTTCCTTAATTTGCGCGCCACCCCTAAAAGGGTGACGCTTCTACCGGGACGGAGGGAGTATTATTTTTTCCATCCCAAAATAATTATTATGAAAATTTTTTAATTCTTTAAGAAAATCTATTTTCTTTATTTATGAATAACAGTTTCTTCCCAAAATAAATAACTAAAAAAATAATACTAATTTTTTTTTTCAAAATATGAACACTACTTCCTTCGCCAAAAATATATGTTCTCGATAAAAAATTCTTTGTCCTAAAATGATAATAAAAAAATATTTATTTTGTGAGGAAGGCGTTAACATTAATTTTTAAGACGAATGAAGTAGTATTTTCTAAAATATTCAGTGGTTCGAAAAGAAAAAAGTAATATTCATTTTTTGGAAAAAAAAGAGTATTTTTTTTTTGTTATTCATTTTTGGAACGAAGGAAGTAATATTCATTTTTGGATAAAAAGAGTGGTATTATTTTTTTAGTTAGTCATTTTGGGACGAAAATAATATTTATTTTTGAAATGAAGGAAATAATTAAAAAAAATGTAGATTTTTTTTAATTGTTTATTTTGAGACACTCCCTATTAATTTGATATAATTTTCGTATCAAAATGATTATTTTGCGATTTGAGTGGCACGAATGTGATGGAGAAGTACACTTTTTGTAAAACCTACTACTTTCAAGTAGTGATTTTTTTTTTTTAATTTTCATAAATATCAATAATAAAATTTTCATAAATATCAATAATAAAATTGAGAAAATTTAAATTCGCTATTTGGAGTAGCGACTTTGAGCGAGAAAAATATAAACTCGCCACATCTAGTAGCGAGTTTTAAAAAAGAGGCTTTGACCAATTAGTCCCCCAACTAAATAAAAACTACCTTTAAGGACTAACAATATCAAAACAGTCAAAAAGTCCCTCAATTTTTTCTGGACAAAATTGCCCCTCAAACCCCTCTCTCTTTGGTGACGCACGCGTGACCGTTACCTGCTTTCTTTCTCTCTCCTTTTCTCTCTCTTCCTTTTTTTTCTCCTAAATTTTAAAATGCAATATCTCAAAATTTAAAAGTCGAAAAAATTATCTGAAATCGCTGTTTAATCACATCGCCAAGACGAATCAAACAAGTTTACTCATCATATATTTCAAATTTTATAAATAAAATAAAATTATTTTACTACAACAGTGAAATAGACCTCACTATTGTTCTATAAAAGAATGACATAAAAACAGTGAAATCTATCACACAGTTATGCATAATAACTGAGAAAGTGACCTCACAGTTGTGCACAAACAATCATCAACAACTGATAAATAACGGGTAAACCAAACATACTAAGTACCAAATTAACTGTGAAATTGACCTCACAATTATCAGTTTAGAGGTCAAAAATCAAACCATTTCACATTCATAATAAATAAATGTGAAACTGACCTCACAGTTTTAGAAGTGTGAAAAACATTTCACAGTTATACACATCACAACCAACAACTGTGAAATAGACCTCATTGTTGTTCTATAAAAGAATGACATAAAAATAATGAAATCTATCACACAGTTATGCACAATAACTGAGAAATCGATCTCAGCAATCATAACTACTGGGAAATTGACCTCACAGTTGTGTACAAACAATCATCAACAACTAATAAATAACGGGTAAACCAAACATATTAAGTACCAAATTAACTGTGAAATTGACCTCACAGTTCTCAGTTTAGAAAGGTCAAAAACCAAACCATTTCACATTCATAATAAATAACTGTGAAACTGACCTCACAATTTTAGAAGTGTGAAAAACATTTCACAGTTATTCACATCACAACCAACAACTGTGAAATAGACCTCACTGTTGTTCTATAAAAGAATGACATAAAAACAGTGAAATCTATCACACAGTTATACATAATAACTGAGAAATCGACCTCAACAATCATAACTACTGAGAAATTGACCTCATAGTTGTGCATAAACAATCATCAACAACTAATAAATAACGGGTAAACCAAACATACTAAGTACCAAATTAACTGTGAAATTCATCAATTACTAGAGTCTAATGCTGATATGAGCAACTTTATGATGCCTATTCCCTTCCAATCCTCATATCTGTTCATACAGCATAGCTGGTTCTTGTACTCATTATATATGCTATACCCATGCCCAGTGAGTATCTCTTTATGATGCCTATTCCATTCCAATCCACATATCTGTTCATACAACAACCATAAACCAAGAATCACAAAGAAAAAGAGAGAGAGAGAGGGGGAGTGAGGGATAGAGAAGAAAGAGAAAGAGAGGGGGAGGGAGGGAGAGAAAGAGAAAAAGAAAGAGAAAGAGAAAGAGAAAGAGGAAGAGAAAGAGAGAGAGAGTAAGAGAAAGAGGAAGAGAGGGAGAGGGAGAGAAAGAGAAAGAGGGAGAGAGGGAGAGAGAAAGAGAGGGAGGGAAAGAGGGAGAGGGAGAGAGAGGCATCTTGCCTGTACTTTTGTATCAACGCTGTTAATGCACGTGCCTTTCTGAACATTCCATAACTTAATGCACCCATCATTAGTCCCTCCACCAGAAGCCAATACATTATAGTCATAGAGGCACCACGCAAGGGTTTCACTGCACTGACATGGCTACTGAAGCAATGCAGAAAACGTGAAGATCCTATTTTAGAAGCTTCCCATATATAAACACGATTTTCATTGCCACCACTCGCCAACAAATTCCCTCTGCTTGACCATTTCAAGCCACACACTTTACTAGTGTGTGCCTCTACACACAGTACAAAACTCTTCTTCGCCCTTACTGATGACACCCCAAAAAAACATGTAAGAGGCTAAAACAATGAAATTTTATCTCACGATTCATTTTTTCATGGCACTGAAATGAAAATATATATTACCATCATGATTGATAATAGCGTTATCACAACCTCCTGATGTTAAAATGTGCCCATTCCATGAAGCAGCTGTCACGCGTTTCTTGTACCCTTCTAGGCTTCTAATCTTTGCATCAGTAAAAGACAACCATGAATCATAAAAACAGAGATAGAGAGAGAGAGAGAGAGAGAGAGAGAGAGAGAGAGAGAGTCATACTAGTTTGCAGGCTTGCGCGTCCCAGATCTGAAAGACTGAGGACAAATGTCCAACAGCAATGGTTTTCGCATCCTCAGATCAGTTAACACTAGTAGGACAATCGTTTACGTTCTTCACTTCAAACAAAGTCTGAGGATTTTGAGTCTCAAGGTTCCACAAATATATGGTTTGTCCCAAGGCTACAGCAAGAATGTTGGTTTTCCCTCAATCCATGTTGTTCGTGTAGTAATCATTCTCTAGCATTGGCGCATATAATATCCTGCTTTCTTTCTGCATATTATGTCAGATTATCAGATATTTTTTCCACTCTAAAAAAAATAAAAAAATTGGAAGTTCAGATTATATGAAACCTTAGGAAGTTTTCGGGTACTCTAACGGTATTCAGGAAGATTTCCTCATCGCTATGCCTCATTTCATCAATAAAGCGGATTGATTTTCGACTTGATTTGGGGCTTCCTCTTTAAATGGCCTTCCTTCTCTGTCCAAGCTCAAATTCTCCTCCATTTTCTGCCGGTAATCTACCATTCCATTGATTAAGAAATTTATACCCATCACAGTGTTTATCATTTTCATCATTCCACCAGCAAGAAAACCTAATTTCAGTGAAAATAATTCATGAACGCATAATCAACTACAGTCAGATGTTTAATGAACACCCATTACAAATTATCATTTCTCTCTCTCTCTCTCTCTCTCTCTCACACACACACACACACACACACACACACGCACAGTGATACTCGCACTAGTGTATACTAGGAGAAATTCAGAATAAACAAAGAACCTGAATTGAAAAATCAAGAGAGCAAGAGAAACTAACAGTGAAATTAGGTTTTTCGGGTTCTTTGATTTTGCTCGTCAACAGACTGTGTGCATGATCAAGATCCATTAAACTCCGATTGGGTATAAACCGATCACCCTTGAAAGAAAGAAAAAAAAAACAAATTTTATCTTTCAAATCCATTAAATCATCAAATAAACATTAAAATCTTTGTTTCATTCAAGAGTCTCAAGGATTAACGCACCGGAAAGTCGTAATTAACAGGGCTGCTATGGAGTCTCATAGTTGACGATTGCGTCGCCTTCTTCAACTCCATTCCACCGGAGCTCATCAATTGCGCAACTTCAATTGCAGAGAAAGCCAATTGCGGCATCGCCATTTGTCAATTGCCAATTGCGGATAGAGAGAGAAACGCAATTGCGCGCATAGAGAGAGAAAGAGAATGAGCGAGGGCAGTCGCCTTTTAAATGGTTATGAAATATTTTAAAAGGAGCAAGGGGTTTATTGGTAAAATGAATTTCAACTTATTGGTAAAATGAATGTTCAAAAGGGCACTTGCATTAACAACATTGATATAAAAGCGCAGGCAAGACGCCTCTCTCTCTCCCTTTCTCTCTCCCTCTATCCCTCTCTCCCTCTCTCCCTCTTTATCTTTCTCTCCATCTCCCTCTCCCTCTCTTTCTCTTACTCTCTCTCTCTCTCTATCTCTCTGTCTTTCTCTCCCTCTTTCTCTTTCTCTTTCTCTTTCTCTTTTTCTTTCTCTCCCTCCCTCCCTCTCTCTTTCTCTTTCTTCACTATCCCTCACTCCCCCCTCTCTCTCTCTCTCTCTTTGTGATTCTTGGTTTATGGTTGCTGTATGAAAAGATATGTGGATTGGAATGGAATAGGCATCATAAAGAGATATTCACTGGGCATGGGTATAACATATATAATGAGTACAAGAACCAGCTATGTTGTATGAACAGATATGAGGATTGGAATGGAATAGGCATCATAAAGTTGCTCATATCAGCATTAGACTCTAGTAATTGATGAATTTCACAGTTAATTTGGTACTTAGTATGTTTGGTTTACCTGTTATTTATTAGTTGTTGATGATTGTTTGTGCACAACTGTGAGGTCAATTTCTCGGTAGTTATGATTGTTGAGGTCGATTTCTCAGTTATTGTGCATAACTGTGTGGTAGATTTCACTGTTTTTATGTCATTCTTTTATAGAACAATAGTGAGATCTATTTCACAGTTATTGGTTGTGATGTGAATAACTGTGAAATGTTTTTCACACTTCTAAAATTGTGAGGTCAGTTTCACAGTTATTTATTATGAATATGAAATAGTTTGGTTTTTGACCTTTTTAAACTGAGAACTTTGAGGTCAATTTCACAGTTAATTTGGTACTTAGTATGTTTGGTTTACCCGTTATTTATTAGTTGTTGATGATTGTTTGTGCACAACTGTGAGGTCAATTTCTCAGTAGTTATGATTGTTGAGGTCGATTTCTCAGTTATTGTGCATAACTGTGTGATAGATTTCACTGTTTTTATGTCATTCTTTTATAGAACAACAATGAGGTCTATTACACAGTTGTTGATTGTGATGTGAATAACTCTGAAATGTTTTTCACACTTCTAAAATCGTGAGGTCAGTTTCACATTTATTTATTATGAATGTAAAATGATTTGGTTTTTGACCTTTTTAATCTAAAAATTTTGAGGTCAATTTCACAGTTAATTTGGTACTTAGTATGTTTGGTTTACCCGTTATTTATCAGTTGTTGATGATTGTTTGTGCACAACTGTGAGGTCAATTTCTCAGTTATTATGCATAACTGAGTGATAGATTTCACTGTTTTTATGTCATTCTTTTATAGAACAACAGTGAGGTCTATTTCACAGTTTTTGAAAAATAATTTTATTTTATTTGTAAAATTTGAAATATATGATGAGTAAACTTGTTTGATTCGTCTTGACGATGTTATTAAAACAGTGATTTCAGATAATTTTTTTGACTTTTAAATTTTGAGATATTGCATTTTAAAAATTTAGGAGAAAAAAAAAAGAAGAGAGAGAAAAGGAGAGAGAAAGAAAGCAGGTAACAGTCACGCGTGCGTCACCAGAGAGAGAGGGGTTTGAGGGGCAATTTTGTCCAGAAAAAATTGAGGGACTTTTTGGCTGTTTTGATAATGTTAGTCCTTAAAGGTAGTTTTTATTTAGTTGGGGAACTAATTGGTCAAAGCCTCAATATAAAAAGAGTGTCAGTGTATGTATTATTAAGTAACATTGTAAAAATGATTTTTCCTTAAAATCTAAAAAAAAAAAAAACTAGTTTCTTATAATACCAACTCTTTTTATTTTCTTTTATCACAGAATGCACATTTAGGGCCCGTTTGATTTAGCTTATTGATATGTGCTGATGACTTATTACTTATGATTGATAACTTATGAATGATGACTTATGACTGATGAGCTGGTGAATGATGCTGTTTGATTTAATTTTTTTGAAGTGCTGATTAGTCATCATAAGTAAGTATGATTGTTTGATTAATAAGCTGAAAAAGTGTTGAATGAAATTATAAAGACTAAAATAATAATAATAATAATAATAATAATAATAATAATAATAATAATAATAATAATAATAATAATAATAATAATAATAATAATAATAATAATAATAATAATAATAACAATAATAACAATAATAACAATAATAATAATAATAATAATAATAATAATAATAATAATAATAATAATAATAATAATAATAATAATAATAATAATAATAATAATAATAATTATTATTATTATTATTTTATTTTTTTTATTATTATTATTATATTTTAATTATTATTATTTTTATTTTTATTTTAATTATTATTTTTATTATTATTATTATTATTATTATTATTATTATTATTATTATTATTATTATTATTATCATTAATTTTTAAATTATTATTTATTATTTTTATTATTTTTTTATTATTATAATTATTTTATTATTTTATTATTTTATTTTTATTATTTTATTATTTTATTATTATTATTAATATTATTATTTTATTATTTTATTAATTTATTATTATTATTATTATTTATTTATTTATTTTTATTTTTTTACTCTTTTTTACTATTTTTTACTATTTTTTTATTTTTATTTTTTTTATTTTTTTAATATTTTTTATTGTTATTATTTTATTATTATTATTTTTTATATTTATTATTTGTTTATTATTATTTCATTATTATTATTATTATTATTATTATTTTATTATTATTATTATTTTATTATTATTTTATTTATTTATTTATTTATTATTAATTTTTTTATTATTATTTTATTACTTTTTTTATTTTTTTTATTTAATTATTATTATTATTAATATTATTATTTTCTTATTTTTATTTTTTTATTATTATTATTAATTTTTTATTTTATTATTATTATTATTATTATTTTTAATTTTTTTATTATTTCAATATTTTTATTATTTTTTTTAATTTTTAATTTTTATTTTTTATTTTATTTTAATTTTAATTTTTTTATTTTTTTAATTTATTATTATTATTATTATTATTATTTTATTATTATTATTAATTTTTTTTATTTATTATTACTATTTATTTATTATTATTATTATTTTATTACTTTTTTTATTTTTTATTTTATTTTATTTTATTATTATTATTATTTTTACTATAAATACTTTACTGTTCAGAAGTGCTTTTTTGATCTCAGCACTTTCCCTACTGCTTATGACTTATAAGGGATCTGTGCTTTAATTGACTTGTAAATGACTTATAATTTATTTTACTAAAATGAAAATCAAACAATACAAAAATGACTTATGAAAAGTCATAAGTCATAAACACCTCCGGATAAGTGATATCAAACGGGTATTTATATGTATTTTATATCTCTTACTATAAATGTCTATTTTCAATTTGGGATATTTAGAAAACGTTTATATTTGAGAAAGTTAATAGCGCCAACGATCCAGTGGCATAAAATATTGGCCTTCCATCAATCAGGGTTCGAATACCCCTCCCTCATAATTTGAATTGTTGAAAAAAAAAAGAAGAAGAAGAAGAGAAAGGTAATAGCAACAATGCATAAATATTTCAACCATCCACTTATGGGAAAATATTTTTCGAAAAATATTTTCCCCATTTCAAGCACCGAAAAATGGAGAAAATATTTTTCGAAAAATATTTTTTCCACTTTTCTAAATACGGATTTTTTTATAATTATAACATATTTCGAAAAATGTTAACACCCTCGCATGCACACACACCCCACATCAACCACCCATACCCCATCCCCTCATAAAAAAATTGTTTATATTAAAGTTAGATTTTAGAATTCTCCCTCCCCCAACCCTCGCCCCCCCCCCCCATCAGGTAAAAAAAATTAATTCTTTTAAATTTAATTTTAACAACTCCTCCCCCACTCCACTCACCACCCCCTACCACCCCACCCTCTGTTGGAATAACTATTACAAAAAATAATTGAAAACTACAGAAAACTTTTAAAACAGAAATAGAAAAGAAAATAGAAGTAAACAGATTTGTCGAAGATGTCCGAGTCGTGTGATTTTACACTCTCCTTAAGACAAATTTCGCCCCCTCACCACGTTGTGCTTGAGATTGAACGGGACGATTGCCTCCCAGGATGAAACGGATTGATCGGATGGTGGTTGTACAATAGTACCTCCGGCGAACTGAAGTTAGATGCTTGGACAAGATCACCACAGATGCAATGCAGGAGGCCAAAGAAAGATTATCAATATGCTGCAAAATAAAATGTAGAGATTCTGGAAAATGTGTTGTTCATATGGTGTGTTCTTGCCTTTGTATATTAGCCAATGAGATTAAAACTGCCCAAAAATTAAAACAATGTTTTAATTTTCTTAATCAATGTCATTATTGAAATAAATTGGCTCAATGAATTAGCTCAAGGCAGTTACATGGCCCTTTGAATTCCTTGCGGCAGTTACACAGCCTTTAGGCACTTTTCTGGCATAAAAATTGTTCTGGCGTATGCAGCTGCTAGTGCCCAGGTGCCGGCCTCGGACACAGCCAGGCGCCCGCCTCACAGGGGCTCAACGGGGCAGCACCTACTGGCCTCCAGGCGGCCGCATCAGCCTGGCATCTCACAATAATCAACCCTTGTCGGTGCGATCCGTCCTTGAGAAGGACAAGCTCGAAGAGAATGGTACAAACTATTCTGATTGGATCAGAAGCTTAAGAATTGTTCTTAGGCAAGAGAAGAAATTGTTCGTTCTTGATGAACCTATTCCTACAGAACCCGCTGCCAATGCTTCTAGGACAGATAAGGAGCAACATAAGAAACATGTTGATGATGATTCTAATGATATTGCTTGCCTTAAGCTTGCCACCATGTGTAAATCTCTTCAGAAGGACCTTGAACACATGGATGTTGCTTTTGACCTAGCACAACGCTTAAAGGAAATGTTCCAAGTGCAAGCTAGACAAGAGAGGTATGATGTGGTGAAGGCTCTTAATGCATGCAAGATGTAAGAGGGGCAGTCGGTAGGTCCTCATGTCTTTAAGATGAAAGGATATATTGAGCACCTTGATAGGCTTGGGTATCCTATGAGTTTGGAACTCGCAACGGATACGATATTGAATTCATTGCCTGAAAGTTATGGCCATTTCATTATGAACTATAACATGAGTGGAATGGAGAAAAATATGTCAGAATTGCATACGATGCTTAAGACTGCAGAGAAAAATATCAAGAAGCCTAGTGCCGCAAATGTGTTAATGGTTGACAAAGGAAAGGAGTTCAAAAAGCAAGGCAAAGAAGGTAAAGCAAAGGTTGCTAAACCTAAGGCAAAAGTTGCCAATGCCGAAGAGGTTAAACGCGAAGTGTCTCAAAATGATGCAATTTGCTACCATTTCCAAGAGGTTGGTCATTGGAAGCGAAATTGCAAGGCTTATAAGGAATGCCTAAAAGCGAAGAAGGGCATTACAATTGCTACTAATTCAGGTATCTATATGATATATATTTTTATTTCTACTTCTTGTTCTTGGGTATTAGATATCAGATGTGGATCTCACTTTTTTATTTAAATGTGCAGGGACTAAAGAATAGAAAGCTACTCAAAGAAGGTGAAGTAGACCTACGTGTGAGGAATGGAGCAATAGTTGTTGCATTAGCCGTAGGGACTTATGAAGTCACTTTACCTAGTGGACTAGTACTTGTTTTGAACAATTGTTATTACATTCCGGATTTGAGTAAGAATATTATTTCTGTTTCTTGTTTGGATAATGAAGGATATAGTTTTCTTATTGAGAATAAGAAGTTTTCTATTTATTTAAATGATATGCTTTATTCTATTGCAAATTCATTTAATAACCTTTATATCCTTGATGTTGAGAAACAAAATAATGTCAACGATATCTATAATGTAAATAAGAAATCTAAACCGAATGATGTAAACAACACATTCATGTGGCATTGTCGGCTTGATCATATAAATGAGAAACGTATTTCTAAACTCCATAAAGATGGACTTTTAGACTCATGTGATTATGAATCATACGAGATATGCGAATCTTGTTTATTGGGTAAAATGACCAAACCACCGTACACTAAGTGTAGTGGAAGGGCTAGTGACTTATTGGCCCTAGTACATACAAATGTATGTGGACCGTTAAGTAGCATTGGTAGGGGAGGATTTCATATTTCGTTACATTTACTGATGTGACTTATCTAGATATGACTATGTCTATCTGATGAAGTATGAAAGTGAATCGTTTGAGATATTTAAAATATTTCAAAATAAAGTACAAAATCAACTTGGCAAAACTATTAAAGTACTTCGATCCGATCGAGGCGGTGAATATTTAAGCCAAGAGTTTGACAATCATCTCAAAAACTGTGGAATCGTTTCATAGTTGACTCCACCCGGAATACCACAATGGAATGGTGTGTCCGAGAGGAGAAATAGAACCTTGTTGGACATGGTTCGTTTGATGATGAGTCAAGTTGACCTTCCTATTTTCTTTTGGGGACATGCATTAGAGACTGTTGCGTTCACACTAAACAGAGTCCCTACTAAATCAGCTCCTAAGACCCCACATGAGATGTGGCACGGAAGAAATCCAAATTTATCTTCCATGAAGATTTGGGGTTGCGAAGCTTATGTGAAGAGACTTGTCTCCGATAAGTTAGCACCAAAATCTGACAAAGTTATTTTCATAGGTTATCCTAAGGAAATAAAAGGATATTACTTTTACAACCGCAATAAGAACAAAGTGTTTGTTGCTCAATATGATACTTTTCTTGAGAAACTGTTTTTCAATAAAGGATCTAGTGGGAGTAAAATTAATCTTGAAGAAGTTCAAGAGTCCGAAGATAACATGGAACCAAGAGTAGAGACAGAACCAAGTTCACAAGGAGTTGTGGAACCGGTTCAAGATGCACAAGTCCATCGTAGATCGGATAGGTTACGATCCGAACCCGAGAGATATGGATTTCTCGTATCGAAAAGTAATGAAGTGAAAGTCATTGACAATGACGAACCTACTTCCTATCAAGAGGCGATGTCCACTCCTGATTCGGATAAATGGCTAGGAGCCATGGAATCCGAATTACAATCCATGCATGATAATCAAGTTTGGAACTTGATTGATCCACCTGAAGGTGTAAAAACCATAGGGTGCAAGTGGGTCTTCAAGAAGAAGACCGACATGGATGGGAAGGTGCATACTTATAAGGCTAGGCTTGTAGCAAAGGGATATAGGCAAATTCATGGTATTGACTATGATGAAGCCTTTTCGCAAGTTGCAATGCTTAAATCTGTTAGAATTTTAATTGCCATAGCCGCATATTACGACTATGAGATATGGAAAATAGATGTCAAAACATCTTTCCTAAATGGGAAGCTACATGAGGATGTGTACATGACACAGCCTGAAGGGTTTGTCGATCTAAGAAATTCTAATAAAGTATGCAAGTTGCAAAGATTCATATATGGGTTGAAGCAAGCTTCTAGGAGTTGGAATCTTCGTTTTGATGAATCGATCAAAGAGTTTTGCTTCATCAAAAATGAAGATGAACTATGTGTATACATGAAGTTCAGTGGGAGAGTAGTACTATTTCTAATATTGTATGTCGATGATATCTTACTTATTGGAAACGACATTCCTGCACTTCAGACTGTCAAGTCTTGATTAGGGAAGTGTTTTTCAATGAAAGATATGGGTAAAATCGCCTACATCCTTGGAATCAAGATCTATAGAGATAGATCTAAAAGTATGATTGGTTTGAGTCAAAGTACTTACATTGACAAAGTTTTTAGAAGATTCAAGATGGAAAATTCTAAGAGAGGAAACTTGCCAATGGGTTATGGTGTTACTCTTAGCAAGACTCAGTGTCCTAAGACAACTGGTGAGAGAAATAGAATGAATGAGATTCCATACGCTTTGGCTATTGGATCTATCATGTGTGCCATGATTTGTACTAGACCTGATGTCTCGTATGCTCTAAGCATGACGGGTCGATACCAATCTGATCTCGGTGAAAACCATTAGATGAGACGATCCTTAAACACTTAAGAAGGACTAAGGATGCGTTCTTGGTCTTTGGAGGAATGAAAGATGATTTTGTTGTAAAGGGTTACACAGACGCAAGCTTCCAAACTGATAAAGATGATTTTAGATTGCAATCAGGGCTTATGTTTATGCTTAACGGAGGTGCGATTTGTTGGAAGAGTTCTAAGCAGAGTACCATAGCCGATTCTATAACTGATGCCGAATATATAGCGACATCCGATGCAGCTAAAGAGGTAGTTTGGATTAAGAAGCTCATTAGTGACTTAGAAGTCATTCCAAGTATCACTAATCTTTTGGAACTTTATTATGACAACAATGGTGCCATTGCGCAAGCAAAAGAACCAAGGTCACATCAACGATCCAAACATATACTTAGACGTTTCCACCTCATTCAAGAATTCATAGAAAGAGGAGACGTTAAGATATGCAAAGTATCAACCGACGATAACATAGGAGATCCGTTTACAAAGCCCCTCGCACAAGGAAAGCATGATGGTCATGTTAGGTCCATGGGTATACGATACATATGAGATTGGGACTAGTACAAGTGGGAGATTGTTGGTGTTATGCCCTAGGCTTATAGTTATTTTGAATCATAACTAATATCGTTATGTAATTGTCTTTACCATTTATAATAGAGAATGTTTATCTTGAGTATTATATGTTTTACATGTTTATTATAATATTCTGTATCCCTAGTTATTGTGAATAACTAGTATAAGTTGGTAATGGATAATCATAGAGATGATTATATACATGGGGATTCACATTACACTAATGGGTACTTGTTAGAGAACAAGGTAATGGACTGACCCATCTATGAGACTTATGACATAGTTTATGGTCATATATGTCATGATTAAATCTCATGATAGTCGTGTCATTAGAATCCTTAGTGCATGTGATTATCATCGTCTTCCACATGATGAAAGTTATGTTTGATGTAGTCTAACACTATCTTTAATAGGATAGCAATAAGGGCTATGTTGGCATGACTTGATTCTTGTAGGGAAGAATGATAAGTCAAGATGGGATTTTTCCCTTGTAAAGAGAGATGTCTGCTTGGGCCCCTCGATGAATTGTGTTGATGAAATGTGTGGCCACACTCAAGAGATTTGATAGAGATCAAATGTACTTGGATTATCAACATATTCGGTGTCAAGAAAGCATTGAACAATATAAGTTGACATGGACCATGACTTATGTTCAATATGACATTGTGTGACAAAGGGATTGTGACAATTATCTATCAAGGAATCAAGCTTTGATGTTATATTTAATTGGATGGACATAATGGATTGCTAGAGACCACTTATGTCTTGTGAGGTTGATGTTTCAAGTCACTGCCAACATAAAATATAATTCCTAAAGGGTCACACACAAAGAACGGATTGAAAATGGCTCAAAATTGGAAAAAGAGAGGGGGCGATCGCGCGCCCTAAGAGGGGGCGATCACGCCTTTTCTCTAGACAAAAGGGGCGATCGCTCCCCCCTTGAGGGGCGATCGCGCCCTACCCCTGGCACTGTTCCGTTTTGGCTTTGGATTAGGGCTTTTCTCCCTAACTGTTAGGGATATTTATAAAGTATAAATAGCCCCCTTTTTCTCAGCCAAGACATATGAATTTTAGGGTTTGAGAAACACAAATCTCTTGATTTTGATTACGAATCAAAGATCAAAACACCCTAGATTCAATTCCATAACATCCATAGATTGGTGAAAAGAGTTTCAACAATCGAGGATCATCTAGCAATCCAACAAGATTCGATCTTGATTCGTTCGCGCGTGGATTAACGATAGAGGGTGATTGCTTTATCACCTAAAGCTTGCAGACCTACGTTGCTGATTCATCACCAAGGAAGAACAAGGAAGGAGATCAAAGTTTCGTTGACGGTTCAAATCGGAATGACGATTCTTATACGTAAGACAAAATCGCAACAAAGGTTAGTAGATCTATATTCATGTTTTAATCTATTCATATTAGACGGATTCATGGATAGGGTTTTATGATTATGTTAAATCATCCTCTGTGCATGTCACCCCAAAACTCAACAAGATTATCCTATGGCATCACTAAACCTAACCCCAAATATGCTCACCTCTCTCTACTCATCTCTCCCACAAGCCTTCCTGTGAGTACGCCAATCCAATTCGCGACCCTTTACAGGTGCCTTTTAATATAATAAAATTGCACTAGGGGGCATTTTGGTAAATTCCCGATCCATTCCGAGACTTCCGGGAACTTTTTATAAGTTTCTCGCGAAGGAAGTACTTTTAAGTATTTTTCCCATGCCAAAGGACCTACAGAGAATTAATTGTTTTGGACCTATTGGGAATTAATTCAGAATGTTCCAGAATCAGTTGTTGATGCCAGAAACGGTTAGTGGAATGTTGTGTCACGCGACACAATGAGCCACGGAAAACAGAAGCGTTATGTCGTGCGACACAACTGGCCCTCATCAGCAGCCTATAAATTGGACCCTCCCCCTCTCATTTTTGGATCTCTCTTGGACCCTTAGCGTCACTCTGCCTAAATTACACCGGAAATCCTCTCTCTCTCCTCAAACCCACACAAAACACATACCAATCCTCACTAATTCAACCTCTCTCACCCAATTCACTCTCTATCTCACTTATCTCACACACACTCACACATACACTTGAAACTCCAGGTCGTAGCGCCCTCCTGAGCTCAAATCCAGCTGTTGGAGCTGATCTGAAGGCTCCCTATACCGATGTGGTATAGGGAGTGTGGACTACAAGGGTAACTCTCCCTTCTCTCTCTTACAAGCTTCTAATTCTATTCAGTTTGATGTAATGGTTCAATTCTAAACCGCAATCTCTCTGTTTAAATCTCATCTTCTGTGATTCATCCGTTGTTCCATGTTAATTACTTAATTTCAATTCATTTACATGGTATAAGCTATGATGTTTGTCGATTAAACCTCAATTTGGGTGTGGATCATTCACATCCACACTCATCTGAGTGTTAATCTCATATTACGTGATCTATGTGTGACCTGTGTTGATGCTATCTGATCTCCCAATTTCAATATTTCTTCTGTAATTCGATCTATTGTAAGAGCTTCTGCAGATGGCACGTTGTGTCACGCGACAGAACTGGCCAAGCCATGTCCTATGTAGTGCGACACAACTGGCCAATCTGCAGCAGTTCCATTTTCAGTTGTAATCTGGTATCTTCAGTGTAATCTGTTCATAGTTTGTAATCTGGGATGTGGCCTTCCAGAGTAAATGGTTCACAAGATGTAATTCCTCAGTTGAGCAATAAAACAAAGCATTAATATGCATTTCATTACATATTTTGTCACACGCAATTTGCACTAACTTATTGAATGTTTTGGATGTTGAACATAGAAAGACTCGTTTACGAACGAAGCGTGTTGGGTGAACTCTCGGTTGTTTCCAACACGTAACCTGACCCCCGAACCCATTCTCTAATTTCAAAAGGTT
Source organism: Adenophora triphylla var. japonica (assembly GCA_022495995.1). NCBI lineage: Eukaryota > Viridiplantae > Streptophyta > Magnoliopsida > Asterales > Campanulaceae > Adenophora > Adenophora triphylla. The sequence goes on along the minus strand of JAFEMH010002274.1, from coordinate 316,812 downwards.
TTTCAAAGTGTACCTCATAAAGACTCCCAAAAAACTTGTCAATTTCGGCGAGCGTACATTCAGTGGCAACTCCGCTGGGGACTTGAAACCTGTTTTCAAAAGTGGGTCAAACTTTCGTGCAGTGTTCTAAAAGACCCCGCCTAAGGGCGCCTAGGCCCCGCCTAGGCGCTAGGCCCCTCTCCAACGCCTAGTTCTAAGCCCCGCCTAGGTCCCGCCTATTCCTGACTAATCCCGACTAGTCCCCGCCTAGGCGCTAGGCCCGACTCCGCCGCCTAGCATCCGCTTAGCGCTTTTTAGAACCTTGCTTTCGTGTTTGTTCAACATTCATTTCATTCATTTATGTGTGCATTGTTGGTGACATTATATGTGTATAAATGCATTTATTGCTTTGTTTTAGTCCTTTTCCTCCTTGTGTCCCATTTTGGTGTGCTGAGGCTTGAGGTTGAGCATCTTGCTATGACTGGGAGGCTGGGGCTTGCTCTGCTGTGATTCTGGAAAAACTGGCTTGACCAGTCGTGCGACATAAGGTGCCCTTTTTGTCCTGTGTCACGCGATAGGGTTGGCCAATCTGCAGGTTGATCAGTTTGGTGGAAGGCATTCCCTTGGGCATGTTATGATCATTTTGATTATTGTATATCTGTGGGGTTGGATGTGTGTGTGTTGTTTTCATTTCTCACCCCTTTTCCAAAAATTTTAAAAAAAATTAATAAAAAATCATTTTTGCAAATAAAGGAACATAGTCATCCTCACACTACGTCACATAGATCTAGAACCCATTTGGTGCGATTGACGGCATCGCGGACGGCCATGTAATTTGCCTACGCTTGAGCGCCTGAAATCAATCCTATCCCCCTAGCGCATCATAGGTGGAGCCACACTTTTAATCTTACCCAACGGTTGGTTTTTGACACAACATTTTCAAAATATACTAAAATGAATTGTTTTAAAAATTAGTCATAGACTTTCATACCCATCCCAAAACCTAGCACGTGTGGGCATGTTGTCAATGCAACATGGTTTCACGTAAGGACATGTCGTTCCCACGGCATGTTCTAACGAGAGATCATGCCACATTGTCAACGTGCACCGACGAGAGGTCATGCCGGATTTTTCCTTGAATTTCTTCAGGAATACCCGTCATGCTGTCCAAATTTCTCCAGAAATTGGGATTGCTCGTCCGTCCCATAAATGCTTCGGTTTTATTTAGGTATCATTGCCTATTATTAATTTTTAATCAATATATTTGGTATATTTTTAGATGGTGTGTCCCTAGGTTTCCCTGAGGTTTAGATTGCGTGAATAAAGGCTTATCCTTTTCCAACCGTCCATAGGACTTAAAAGACATTGTGTTCTACTAGAACATTAATAAGATGCTTGCACGAGTCTGTCTCATTTCCCTTTCTTCCCTCTCCCATACCATCTCAAGGTCCTTTCCTCCTCTACCACCTTATACACCCCTTCTCCTCTACAAGGCTACGGCAAGTTGGGTGTGTACTCCGGTCCCCGGCGCTCATTTGGTCCATATTCCCGAGACGGAGGCAGTTCAAGTGTCCAAGTGATCTTTATCTGATTCAGAATCCGAGATGTCTGGTGCGGAAAATGCGGTGGCTAGCCAGTTTGGAGTTACTCGCCCGTCCGAAGTTGAAGCAGTCAAATCAGTCTTCGTAGGATCTAGAACATCCTTTTTGAGCATCGAGTCTGTTAAGTCCACCTTGGACCAGTCTTTTCTTTCAATAATAAAGGTATTTGTTTCTCTTCTTGCTGGACTCGAGACATCACTTGTATAACCACATTACGCTTAATTGAAATGGTTTTATTCTACATGATCGCTTGTGCTGCTCAATCAGTAATGTCATTGAAATGATTAATATTTAAATTAATCGAAGCGAGAAAATCAACTGATATCCTTCTCAAATTGGGGCTCATCAATTCCCCATCTCGCATATCATATACTCACATCTCTTTCACCGTACTCAGCATTTCGTTGATCAATGAATTTGCATTAATAGAGCAATTAAGCTTAAGCAAGCAATGAAGCCTTAATTTCGTTTAGGTCATCCGGTAGGGATTGCGGTTGAAGCCTTTCACCCTAGGGAAGCCATTACCTCACCCTCACTAAATAATACCCTTTCATTTCAAGATCGCCATGTTTTGAAACCCTGTTTAGCCATCATCTTTGCTCCTTGCTGAGAGAAGTCCAAGCCATGCCAAGAAGTTAACTTCGAGAGTCGGCAATCCACAAAGTACTCAATTCATGAAGGAAGGATAGATATAATCCTCAACTCCTCAAGAGGCCTTCCAAGTTATCAAAAGAAGGATTGTAAATCCTCACAATTCAGAAAAAGTCCTCAAATTCTCAAGAGGCCTTCCAATTATCAAGAAGGATTTCAAATCCTCACCATTCAACAAAAGTCCTCGACTTCTCAAGAAGCTCTCCAATGTTCAAAAAGGAGCCCAAATCCTCGCAAATTCGCAAAAGATTCTCGATAGCGTGGATTTCCTCTCATCGGCATCCCCAAAACCATTTCCCAAGCCATCCTCTCACTTTTAGAGGATATTTCCATTACCATTACCCTTGCCTTTGACCAAAGTCAAGAATTAATCTCTCATTCTTAAAGGCAATCAATCTCCTTGCCCTAGAGATCCGAAACACATCCTTGAAAGCCAACCTCTCATCTTTAGAGGTTCAGTCAGTAAAAAGCCTGGCCGACCTCTCATCTTAAGAGGTCATGACAATCAATTTTCCAAATCACCTGATGGCCGATCGAATCCCTGAAACCCAGCTACAGTTCCTACCGGATAGCAGTTTCATTCTAATATCTTGGAGATCTAAATCAAATTAATGCTTCATTGCTTGCTTAAGTTGGAACCTAATCTATCTCAGTTCAAGATCATCAATCAAAGATTGTGCAAATTCAAACCATTCATTTGGCACTTCATGTGAGCATATTTCATTTCTCCTCTGCAAACACTTGTCTTGGATGCCTCACTGGGGCTTCGCATCCGTGTCTTTCATGGACACTCCAAGGGGACATGTGCTTCAATTCTCCAATTCTCAGAAAATAAAATCCTCAAAGGTCCTCAAAATCTCAAATTTTCACATTCCTTCTCTTCTCAATCGGGATAAGCCCGAACTACGGCGACCTAAGCTCCTCGCCAAGAGGGAAACGTAGGCAACCAGAAATGGTCCGGTCACAAATACATTCAAATCTCAGAAAATCCGGTCTCATCAAGGGCCGTCCCCATACACAAATTCTCTTTCCACCTTTCCAAATTTGATTCTTGATATCAGTTGGTTTTTTCCTCATTATTAATCAAAATATTTGTTCATATCAAGATTAGTGGTTGAATAACCCGAACATTAATAAAGGGTTTTAAGCAGCCTTGTGATCATCATGAATAAAACAAGTTTTCAAATGTCTCGACAAGTCTTCTCTTTCTACATTCTAGGAATATAGAGCCAAACACTGTCTTTCTGTCAGCAGGGGATTCCATACACTTTTCCACACCTTGTGATGCTTATACTCTCTCAAAAGTGTCAAACCCAAAGCGAGTGTGTTACGCAAAATTGGGATTCATTCCCACTTTTTGAAAGATGTGCCCCTACATGTATACACTTCTGAGTCTTTTCTAATGACTGATTGACTAAAGTCCGAAAAGATGGATGCCTCCTTGGTCACAAGATGACTCTGTCTGCAATGGGGTTGCATCGAATCTATTCAAGATGAAACTTTGCTATGCTGTTCTCTCAAGCTCTCCCGTATCAGCTCTTCAAGCTGGGGCTTTGTTAAGTTGTTCTCTCAATCTCTCCTTATCAGATTCCCTTCGGGTTTGCTTTTCATTATCAACTGGGGCTTCTTCTAGTCATCTCTTCAAATCCAGGGCATTCTCTGCACTTCCTCTGCTGCTTGCCATCTCGAATGCGCAACACACCTTGTTCTTATCAGCAACAATCAACCTGCTACAAATCCGCACTCTCAGGGCACGCCTCGAATTGCCTAAGCTGCATCATATCAACCATCACTCATACACTCCTCAAATTCATGGGAGAGGGTTTGACCCATTCATCATCATATATACACATTCATCCCACATACAATCCATCATTTGCTACATATACATATCAGCTCGTCGAGCCATGCAAAATTCTCACTCTATTTTCATCCCCAGCCGAGATAGACTCGTGCATCAAGATTAATAATGCATAAAATTAACAATAATTGATTTTAAATTAATGCAAATTTGCCTAGAGTGTTGTGTTCCCCCCACAGGGTACAATAATCAAATGATCATAAGCTGATCATAGGAGTTGTTCCTCAATCACAATCTGGACAAGGATTTCAAATCCTGCAGGTGGCATGTTCTGCCCTCATCATCTTCATCAGTCTTATCATCTTCGGATTCATCAGCATCGTCTAAAAGAGAGCTTGCCTCAATCTCCAAGCAATAGTGCTCATCAGCTTCGGCAAATCATCGTCAAAAGCCAGTTCTGCTAGGCTGAATCATCAACAGAGTCCATCTGACATGGCAAATCGTTATCTAATTCCCGTGTTGGATGAAATATTCCTCAAATTCCCGTGTTGGACGGTGATTCCTCATCAAATTCCCGTGTTGGATGGAAGATTCCTTAAATTCCCGTGTTGGACGGCGATTCCTCATCAATATTCCCGTGTTGGACGGTGATTCCTCATCAACATCCCGTGTTGGACTGTGATTCCTTATCAGTATCCCGTGTTGGATGGAAGATTCCTCAAATTCCCGTGTTGAACGGAAGATTCCTCATCAATATTCCGTGTTGGATGGTGATTCCTCAAATTCCCGTGTTGGACGGTGATTCCTCATCAAATTCCCGTGTTGGACGGAAGATTCCTCAAATTCCCGTGTTGGACGGCGATTCCTCATCAATATTCCCGTGTTGGACGGTGATTCCTCATCAACATCCCGTGTTGGATGGTGATTCCTCATCAGTATCCCGTGTTGGATGGAAGATTCCTCAAATTCTCGTGTTGGACGGTGATTCCTCATCAAATTCCCGTGTTGGATGGAAGATTCCTCAAATTCCCATGTTGGACGGCGATTCCTCATCAATATTCCCGTGTTGGACGGTGATTCCTCATCAACATCCCGTGTTGGACGGTGATTCCTCATCAGTATCCCGTGTTGGACGGAAGATTCCTCAAATTCTCGTGTTGGACGGAAGATTCCTCATCAATATCCTGTGTTGGATGGTGATTCCTCGTCAGTATCCCATGTAAGACGGTGATTCCTCATCAATATCCCGTGTTGGACGGAGATTCCTCATCAATATCCCGTGTTGGACGGAAGGTCATCATCAAAATCCGTGTTGGACGGAGAATCCTCATCAGAAATCCATGTTGGACGGAGAATCATCCCTAAAAATCCGTGTTGGACGGAGAATCATCAGCAAATGCCTGTATTAGATGGCCAATCATCATCAGTCGTAGCCTCAGTCCTTCTAGCAGCTACATGTAAACACAGCAAAGGTATGAAGACATATCTCTACCATTTTTGCTCTTTGTTGGCATCTCCGAACTACGATCTGGCTTGATTCCCTCCTAAGGATATGTAGGAATCCTTTCCCAAAAATGTCCAGCCATCCAACCTCATCAATCATTTTCCTCCATCTGCCATATCCTCAGCCGCTCATTGGGATTGGGGTCCTTCTTATCGACAATCTCACTTCTTCCATAAGTGACGTTGCCAAGGGGTTCTGTGAGTATACCAATCCAATTCGCGACCCTTTACAGGTGCCTTTTAATATAATAAAATTGCACTAGGGGGCGTTTTGGTAAATTCCCGGTCCATTCCGAGACTTCCGGGAACTTTTTATAAGTTTCTCGCGAAGGAAGTACATTTAAGTATTTTTCCCATGCCAAAGGACCTACAGAGAATTAATTGTTTTGGACCTATTGGGAATTAATTCAGAATGTTCCAGTATAAGTTGTTGACGTCAGAAACGGTTAGTGGCATGTTGTGTCACGCGACACAATGAGCCACGGAAAACAGCAGCGTTACGCCGTGCGACCCAACTGGTCCTCATCAGCAGCCTATAAATTGGACCCTCCCCCTCTCATTTCTGGATCTCTCTTGGACCCTTAGCATCACTCTGCCCAAATTACGCCGGAAATCCTCTCTCTCTCCTCAAACCCACACAAAACACATAGCAATCCTCACCAATTCAACCTCTCTCACCCAATTCACTCTCTATCTCACTAATCTCACACACACTCACACATACACTTGAAACTCCAGGTCGTAGCACCCTCCTGAGATCGAATCCATCTGTTGGAGCTGATCTGAAGGCTCCCTATACCAACTTGGTATAGAGAGTGTGGACTACAAGGGTAACTCTTCCTTCTCTCTCTTACAAGCTGCTAATTCTATTCAGTTTGATGTAATGGTTCAATTCTAAATCGCAATCTCTCTGTTTAAATCTCATCTTCTGTGATTCATCCGTTGTTCCATGTTAATTGCTTAATTTCAAATCATTTGCATGGTATAAGCTATGATGTTTGTCGATTAAACCTCAATTTGGGTGTGGATCATTCATATCCACACTCATCTGAGTGTTAATCTCATATTTCGTGATCTATATGTGACCTGTGTTGATGCTATCTGATCTCCCAATTTCAATGTTTCTTCTGTAATTCGATCTATTGTAAGAGCTTTTGCAGATGACACGTTGTGTCACGCGACAGAACTGGCCAAGCCATGTCCTGTGTAGTGCGACACAACTGACCAATCTGTAGCAGTTCCATTTTCAGTTGTAATCTGGAATCTTCAGTGTAATCTGTTCATAGTTTGTAATCTGGGATGTGGCCTTCCAGAGTAAATGGTTCACAAGATGTAATTCCTCAGTTGAGCAATAAAACAAAGTATTAATATGCATTTCATTACATATTTTGTCACACGCAATTTGCACACACTTATTGAATATTTTGGATGTTGAACATAGAAAGACTCGTTTACGAACGAGGCGTGTTGGGTGAACTCTCAGTTCTTCCCAACACGTAATCTGACCCCCGAACCCATTCTCTAATTTCAAAAGGTTTTTCAAAGTGTACCTCATAAACACGGCGTGGCGACTCCCAAAAAACTTTTCAATTTCGGCGAGCGTACATTCACTTCCCACCACCACCAAACAAGCTCTATCTATTCCTCATTGGCGTAATGCCATGATTGAAGAATTTCAGGCTCTCACTCGGAACAATACCTGGAAACTAGTTCCATCTACCACAGCTCACAACATTGTCGGATGTAAATGGGTCTTCCGCATCAAGTAGACTGACAACACAATTCAGAAATACAAGGCTCGACTTGTAGCCAAGGGCTTTCATCAACAACCCGATGTTGATTACACCGAAACCTTCAGTCCCGTTGTCAAACTTGGTACTGTCAGGCTCCTTCTCTCTCTTGCCACCACCAAACATTGGCCCCTTTGCCAACTTGATGTCAACAATGCCTTTCTTCAAGGTACTCTCTCTGAAACTGTCTTTATGACCCAACCCCCCCCCCAGTTTTTGAGGACTCCACCAATCCCTCCTTTGTCTGTCAGGCCATCTATGGTCTTAAACAGGCCCTTCGTGCTTGGTTTTAGGAACTCAAAAACTATCTCACCACATATGGCTTTCACCCCTCTTTAGTCGATCCCTCTCTCTTTATACTCAATAAAACTCCATCCCCTATCTACCTTTTAGTTTACTTGACGATATCATTGTTACTGACCCATCACCACCTCTTCTTCTATCTTTCATCACAAGCTTGTCCAACCATTTCTCCCTTAAGGATCTTGGTCCTCTATCTTATTTCTTGGGTGTTGAAGTCGTCCCAAACCGAAATGGATTCCTTCTCTCTCAAACAAAATACATTCATGATCTCCTCACCTGACACAACATGATAAACTGTAAACCACTTCCCACTCCTATGGTCACATCACCACCTCTCACTCGGTCCACCACCACTTCTGCAGTTAACCCCCACATCCTTTCGTGCCATTGTTGGTGGTCTTCAGTACTTATCATTCACCCGTCCCTACATTGCATTTTCAGTAAACAAGCTCGCTCAGTTCATGCAAAACCCCAACCTACTCACTGGGTTGCACTCAAGCGTCCACTTCGGTACCTTCATGGCACTATGCACTTGGGTCTTCAGATTTTTTCCACATCTCCACCTTCCCTTCATGCCTTCTGTGATGCGGATTGGGCTGGTGACAAAGATGATTTTGTGTCCACCTCTGGTTTCCTTGTTTATCTCGGACACAACCCGGTTACTTGGTCCTCCCGAAAACAATGTTCCCTTGCCCGGTCCACTACTGAGGCTGAATTTCGTGCAATTGCTGACACCACTGCTGAACTTACTTAGGTTCGAAACCTACTTACTGAGCTCGGAATTACTCTACCCTCTAAGCCAATTATTTATTGTGACAACCTTGGTGCCACAACGTATTCCGCAAACTCTATTTTTCACTCTCGAATGAAACATGTGGCTCTTTCGTTTCAATTTGTTCGTGAACAAGTTCAGTCTTGCTCCCTCCGTGTGCAACACATTTTTGGAATGATGAGCTCGCTGATATTCTGACAAAACCGCTTCCTCGTGTACGCTTCTAACAACTCATCTCCAAGATTGGTCTTCTCCACGGATCATCCATCTTGCGGGGGAATATGTATTACGGATACATCTCCTAAGATTTCTTAAAGTTACTCAATCATTGTATTAGATTAGGATTCTTGTAAATATTCAAAATATTCTTTTGTATTTAGATTAGGCAACTAAATATTGTATTTAGAATAGGACTATCTCTTGTACTATATATTTACAAATTGTGAATAAAGAAAATTAAGTTTTCCCATTCTCATAGTAGGGACCAAAGGAGAAATTTTCAGTAGTAATATCACACAAGATCATAAAAATGTGACTTGCCAATCTGGTGCGCTCTCCATTTTTGAATTTTCATTTTTTTAAGGGTTATTATAAAAAAAAATTGAAATTTTTAGTAGAAAAATGTATATATATTTTTGTTATTCATTTTCAAACTTTTAGTTTTACAATGCTCCCTCCGTCCCACCTCCAATCAGAATAATTTATTGGGCACGGTGATTAAGGAAAAGTGAGGTAGGAGAGAGGATGTGAGTATGAAAATTAACGTAGGAGAGAGAATGAGCGGGATGCATATTATGTTGATTTGTGTTGTGAATATGAAACTAAAGTAGGAGAGATAATGAGTAGGAGGAATAATGAATTGTCTTTGTCATTTTGGGTAATCCAGTTTAAAATAAGACGAATCGAAAAGAAAAATAAGCTCGATATAAAGTTGGATGGAGAGAGTATATAATGAAATGGGGAAAAAATGGTAAAAAATCATTTAGCAACTTTTTAATGTTTTTTTTAACAGGTTATTGAATTTGGAGACTTTGACCAAAATACCCCTCATAGAAAGAAAAACAACCTTTAAGGACCAACATTTTGAAAACCCCCCAAAAACCCCTGGACCAATTTGCCCTCGACGTCGCCGTTCATATTCAACCATATTTCGACGCAATTTCATTTCTCTCCATTTTCGTCCCAAATTTTCTTAAATTTCCTCCCCATTTTCATCTCACCGTCCACGATTAGTCTTCAAAAATCTCTCCTTCGACGAGTTTCTTCATTTTCGTCTTCAAATCCGTTTAATCTTCAACATTTTTTCACAGTCATCCGCAAAACCAAATGTAATCTTCAACATTTTTTCGATTTCGAAGTTTATTTCACTTGTTTTTGTCGAGTTCACTGTTTTGTTGTCGATTTTGACGTTAATTTCACTGTTTTGTTTTCGATTTCGAATTTATAACACTTGTTTTTTGACGATTTCTCAAATAACCTAGTTGGGAAAATGCGAACTAAGTTTTATGGTTGAATTTCACAATTTTTTGGTTTTGTTTCACTGTTACATATGAATGTGAAATCGTTTGGGTTTTAACATTTTCTAAACTAAGAATTGTGAGGTCAATTTCACAGTTGTTTTCTACTTAGTATGTGTGGTTTACTTGTGATTTATCAGTTGTTGATGATTGTTTGTGCACAACTGTGAGATCAATTTCTCAGTTAGGATTGTTGAGGTCAATTTCTCAGTTGGTGTGCATAACTGTGTGATAGATTTCACTGTTTTTATGTCATACCTTTATAGAACAACAACTGTGGTGTCTATTTCACATTTGTTGGTTGTGATGTGAATAAGTGTGAAATGTTTTTCACACTTCTAAAACTGTGAGGTCAGTTTCATAGTTACATATGAATGTGAAATCATTTGGGTTTTGACATTTTCTAAACTGAGAACTGTGAGGTCAATTTCACAGTTGTTTTGCTACTTAGTATGTGTGGTTTACCTTTGATTTATCTGTTATTCATGAATGTTTTTGCACAACTGTGAGGTCAATTTCTCAGTTATAATTGCTGAGGTCAATTTCTCAGTTAGTGTGCATAACTGTGAGGTCTATTTCACTTCATTCCTTTATAGAACAACAACTGTGGTGTCTATTTCACATTTGTTGGTTGTGATGTGAATAAGTGTGAAATGTTTTTCACACTTCTAAAACTGTGAGGTCAGTTTCACAGTTACATATGAATGTGAAATCATTTGGGTTTTGACATTTTCTAAACTGAGAACTGTGAGGTCAATTTCACAGTTGTTTTGCTACTTAATTTGTGTGGTTTACCTGTGATTTATCTGTTATTCATGAATGTTTGTGCACAACTGTGAGGTCAATTTCTCAGTTAGGATTACTGAGGTCAATTAATATTCTCAGTTAGTTAGTGTGCATAACTATGAGGTCTATTTCACTGTTTTTATGTCATACCTTTATAGAACAACAACTGTGAGGTCTATTTCACATTTGTTGGTTGTGATGTGAATAAGTGTGAAATGTTTTTTACACTTCTAAAACTGTGAGGTCAGTTTCACAGTTATATATGAATGTGAAATCCTTTGGGTTTTTAATTTTCTAAACAGAGAACTGTGAGGTCAATTTCACAGTTGTTTTGCTACTTAGTATGTGTGATTTACTTGTGATTTATCTGTTATTCATGAATGTTTATGCACAATTGTGAGGTCAATTTCTCAGTTAGGATTGTTGAGGTCAATTTCTCAGTTAGTGTGCACAGCTATGAGGTCTATTTCACATTTGCTGGTTTTGACCCTCAAACTGATAACTTCATCTGTTATTCATGATTGTTTGTGCACAACTGTTAGGTCAATTTCTCAGTTATGATTGTATAAATGTGTAGTGGTTGTAACTCTCACTCCGTGTTTTAAACGTTCAATTGTTTTTTTTTTATTATAGATGACTAAGAAAAGAATGGCAACAAAGACTTCCACAAGTAAAGCAAAAGGATAATCAGTGGAGAGGACCAAATCCTTCTCATTCCGTTCAAAAATCGAAGCTACTTTGAAATTGCTGATCAAGCTGAAGCTAAAAGATTATCATATTGAAAAGTTGAAACATTCTCCGTTTTTCAATATGTTGAATGCACTGAACAACAACTTAGACATCACAATCAGGAAGTCTGATATGACAACTGTAGATATTATCAGATGTTATGACCCTGAAACTGATAACTTCAAGTTGGGGCGTACTCATGTCGATCTGACAGCCAATGACGTTTCTGTAATATTTGGGGTGGAATCTGGGGAGAAAAGAATGAATATGCATATGAAAGGATATGTTGCAGAGACATTTGACTTGTTTCATTGACGGTTCAAGGATGCAAATAACCTCTCATCAATCACAGTCAACACGGTGAAGGATGTGTTGCTGGAAGTTTGTAAAAGCGATAAAGAAGAGGACATTGATGATGTTGTGAGGTTGCTAACAATGTTTATAATGGCAACATTGTTCTTTGCCAGCAGGGGTACTTATATTTCTGCTCCATTTCTTTACTATGTGGACAAGATAAAAAACATGAAGGACTATAATTGGGCTCAGGAAATCCTTGACAATCTGATGAATTCAATTCGAAAACACCACCAATAGCCACATCAAGTTTCTGGCTGTGTTTCTTTACTATCAGTAAGTCAATACATCTTATTCTTCTCTTTCTCAGTTATTTATCTATTATTATAAAATTGCAACATAATAATTTTTATGATTGATGCAATATTGGTTCATTCAACACACAAGCACATTGGAACCAAAAAGACAACTTGTTCCACGATTCATAAAGTGGGAATTGCCAAAGAAGGTGGAAATGTTCAAGGAGCTGAGAATCGACGTATTGAGAAAGAAGAATGTGAGTTATAATATTTTCTCAGTTTATTTAATAATTTCTCAGTTTTTGGTTTCAAACATGTGTAGTATGTTTGCATTGAGAAGTCTAATTCACTGTTATAGTCATTCTTTTATAGAACAACTGTGAAAAACATTGCACAGATATTGTGCATAATTGTGTGACAGATTTCTCTATTTTTAAGTCATTCTTTTATAGAACAACTGTAGGACCTATTTCACAGTTGTTGGTTTTTATGTAAATAAATTTGAAATGTTTTTCACAGTTCTAAACTGTGTGTTCATATGGTTTAGTTTCTGAAATTGCTAAACTGAGAATTTTGATGTTAACTTCATAGTTATTTTGCTAGTTAGTATGTGTGGTTTATCAATGATTTACCAGTTATTTATGATTGTTTGTGCACAGCTGTAAGATCAGTTTCTCAGTCTAGAACTGTAAGGTCAGTTTCTCAGTTATTGTGCATAACTGTGATATATTTCTCTGTTTATATGTCATTCTTTTATAGAACAAATGAGAATTCCATTTTACCTTTCTTGATAGGTTAAAGCTGAAGCTTTAGTTTTGACGACCAAGGAGGAAATAATGTTTGGTAGACGAAGAAACATTGCCGATATCACAGATGATGTGAACCTTTTGATGAATGAAGATGAAGAAGAAAGTGAAAAGAATGAAAAAGAAGAGGAGATGAAGAAGATAGGTTCTGCAAGTAGTGAGAGAACCTTATCTATTAACTTGGCTCAACATCAAAATAGCCCAGATAACAGATACTCCAGTTCCCAGTTCTACACCAAAAACTCCAATAATGTTGATGGAAGATGATTTTTATTATATGGTGACATTTACATTGGAAAGCGTGAACAGATCAGTAGGAATTGAAGGATTGAAATTTGAAAAAGAAGAGTCGCAAAGGGAGAAGGGAAAGTTGAAAGGACGGAGAGTGGAAACTATGAAGGAGAAGGAAAATGCGGAGATTTTAAAAGAAAAAGAGAGGTTGGAAAAGGAAAAGGAACAACTTGTAAAAGAAAATAGAGAGCTCAATGAGAAAGTGGAAACAACAAGTTCACTGAATGAGAAAGTGGAAGACTAGACCTCACAGCTCAATGTTGCTATTGCAAGGGTCAAAGAGTTGGAAGAAGAAAAGAATAAAAGAGAGATAGCTCACCAAAAAGAGCTTAAGGAATTAAATGACATGCATAGAGGTCAAGTAGAAAAATTGGAAGAAGAAGCCGCTAATTTGATTCTAGATAGTGAAGAACAAATGGGCAAATTTAATGAAAAGGATTAAATGACCAAAGATCTTTTGGAAAGACTAGGCATGTTGCAAGCTGAAGTTAATGAAGCAGATTTTGAAAAGCAGACTGAGGAGGATAAGGATGGGGCTGAAAAGAGAAAGATTATTGGAGTAACTGGATCAATGGTTAGGAGGCTTAAGGAAAAAACAAGGAAGACAAAGGTCAATGATGACTTTGTTTCTTTACCAAAAAGGCAGAAGAAGAATGATGAGAAAAAGAAAGGTCAAGGCGCAAACTTTGAGATTGAAGATGATTTGCCAGGAGAAAAGTTGAAAGCCAAACGTGTTCCGCAGCTCAAGTTCAAGAAAAATTTCAGTAAAACAACAAAAATGGTGGCACAGAAAGAAATTGATGAGTATCACAAGTTATTGAAAGTTCAAACAAAGGAGTAAGTACCAAAAACAAATTTTAACATTTTTGCATGATTATTTATCACAATAGTTAAGTTATATTTATTTTCTTGCAGTGGGGATGCATGGGTATATGGAAATATACATATAAGTGTTGAAGAATTGTGGAAGACTACCCATGACACGTGTAGCGATATGACGGTATATTTACTCCTACTCTTAAATTGATTTAACAATTGATAAACTGTGAATTCTATTTCATCTGTTGTGCACAAACAATCATGAATAATTTTGCAATCTATTTCATATTTGTTGGTTATTTAACAACATTTTACAATTTCATCTGTTGTTTGACAATATTATACAATTTCATCTGTTGTTTGAAATTGACCTCACAGTTCTCAATTATTTCATCTGTTATTAACAACAGAATTATGCAATCTATTTCTCAGTTATTTAACAATAAACAATCATGAATAACTGAGAACTGTGAGGTCAATTTCTCTGTTATTTAACAACATTTCACAATTTAGGGCAAAAGTGTTTACTGAATTTCTGAATGATGAAAAGAAAGTTTTTGTAGTTTGATTGTGGTCACTACCAGAAACAGGTCATTTAGCGACGGAATTATCAGCGACGGACAGATTCCGTCGCTAAATAGCGGCGGAATATAGGCTTTAGCATCGGAAAATTTTTGGCGTCAAATTTAGCGACGGAATTTAATTCCGCCGCTAAATTCCGCCGCTAAAACGAATATTCCTCGAATATTCTTTTATTTCCGCCGCTAATTTGGCGGTTGATTTACCGACGGAATATTCCGCCGCTAAATATTTATCAGCGACGGAATTATTCCGCCGGTGAAAATATATCATATTTTTATTTTTTTATTTATCAGCGTCGGAAATATTCCGACGGTGAAATTAAAATATTTTTTATTTTTCTTTTTGAAATATTACACCGACGGAATATTTCCGACGGTGAAATTAAATGTTTTTATTTTATTATTAAACACCGACGGAATATTTCCGCCGCTGATAATTTAATATTTTTTTTATTTATCAGCTACCGGCCGTCGGCGAAATGCCCGTCGACGTCGACCGGCCGTCGGCGAAATGTAGCCCAGCCCACGTTTCATGATCCGAGGGTCGACACTCTGGAGGCTGCGTTGGAGGAGGAGAAACGCGAGCGGGCAAAGCTTGCGGATGCTTTGGCGATTCGTACGCAGATGCGTGAGGAGAACGATCGACGTCATGCAGAGATTCGAGACGGCATGCGAGACTCAAAGACAATTGGCGCTGTTGATGGCTCATCTCGGCCAGGACTCCCAGGGTAATTTCCCGCGTCCCCCAGGTTGATTGCGGACATTTTTAGACATTTTTGTATTAATTTATACTTGTTTGTAAACATTTGAGACATTTGGTACCGCGGAGCCCTCCCCGCCTCTCCCCGCTCCACCCCTCTCCCCCTCTCCCCCTCCCCCTCCCCCTCCCCCTCTCCCCCTCCCCCTCTCCCCTCCCCTCCCGAATTGGTACGGTGGTATTTAGTTTTTATTTGGTACGCTGATATTTGAATTTTAGTTTCTATAGTTTTAGTTTTATAAATTGAAATGTTATATCGGGTACAAAAAATTTTGGTTTATTGATATTTTAAATTATTTTTTAAAATTTATTTCAGAATCGGCGACGGAATTTTCCGTCAAAATTAATCTTGAAATAAAAATTAATTAAATAAATTAATTTCGACGGAATTTCCGCCGCTATAATCATTTAATTTTTATTTAATTTTTAATTTCGGCGGAAATTTTCGTCATTTGTAATAAAATTTAAATTAAAATTAAATAATTTCAATGACGGTAATTTCCGCATTGAAATAATTTAATTTTAATTTAAATTTTATTACGGCTGACGGAAATTTCCGTTGAAATTAATTTAATTAAATTAATTTTTATTACAAATGACGGAAATTTCCGCATTGAAATGAAAATTTAATTAAATTAAATTAATATAGCAGCGGAATTTTCCGTCGCTGAAACCATTAATTCACCGGCGGAATTAATTTCCGTCGGTAAAAGAAAAAAATAGCGGCGGAAATTGACCCGTCGGAGCACTGCGACGAGCTGGTAGCGGCGGACCACCGACGGAATTTTTCCGTCGGTGATTTATTTTAGCGACGGAAATATAATTTTAGCGGCGGAAATTTCCGTCGCTAAATGACCTTTTTCTGGTAGTGGGTGACTGTTTAAAGATACATTATTTTTGCATAGGCCCTCTTTTGTATAGGCCCTCTTTGCTGGAAAGATACGTTGAGAAGTATGTTTATCTGTTACTGCAGTTTCTGCACAACTGTGATGTTAATTTCTCAGTTAGGATTGTGAGGTCAATTTCTACATTATTTCACAGTTTGCTTATTGTATTGACAAATGTGTTGAATCAGAAGGAAGTTTGCTTATTGTATTGACAGAGAAATCTTGATGTAAATAAATGTGCAATGTTTTTCATAGTTGCTGGGTATTGGTGTAAACAACTGTAGGACCTATTTCACAGTTGTTGGTTTTCAAGCTCACAGAATAAGACTGTGTTTTAATTCACAATTTCATCTGTTGTTTGACATGTAATGAATGGTTACCTCGAAATATTGAAAAAGCAATACAAAGACATAAAATCTTCAAGCTCACAGAATAAGACTGTTGGAGTGATCACTGCTAGTGCCATGGTAAGTACATTTATATTTATTTATGTAAAATGTTCTTGTTGATGTGTTATAGAGATTGACTAAATGTTTACATGCAGCCATTTCTAGAACATAAGTATACAAGATGCATTGAAACACAGATTGATGATGCCTTGTTGGAATTGATAAAAGAAGATAAAAGATTCATCCTCTTCCTAATACATAACCCATCAAAACAAAGGTTGGATGAACAGTGGAATCTTCTCGTTCTTGATGTTGATGTTGAAACAGGGAAATTTATTTTTTATAACTCAATGCTTCCAAGGAAAAAAGAATCAAAGGACCAGTATGCTTTGTATGCTCGAGTACTGGTAATAACATGATGCGTAATTTTACTTTATTTCTCTCTCAGTTTATGACTCGACGTTTGATAAATGATAAAATTTCTTTTCATATTTTCAGTTTGATTACATCAGAAAGTTGCCCTTTATTTTCGCAAACATTACTGAAGAAGATTCTCCAACTGAAAAGTTCATTGAAGTTGAAGATACACCACAAAAAAATTTGCCTAGTCTTGATTGTGGAATTCATGTTCTTATGAATTGTAAGGACTACTTTGATTGGGAATTCGTGAGGAAGAGCTATGAAAAGGATGAAGCGAATCAATTTAGGGTAAACGTGTTTACTGAATTTCTGAATGATGAAAATAAAGTTTTTGTAGTTTGATTGTGGTGACTGTTTAAAGATACATTATTTTTGTATAGGCCTTCTTTTGTATAGGCCCTCTTTGCTGGAAAGATACGTTGAGAAGTATGTTTATCTGTTACTGCAGTTTCTGCACAACTGTGATGTCAATTTCTCAGTTAGGATTGTGAGGTCAATTTCTACATTATTTCACAGTTTGCTTATTGTATTGACAAATGTGTTGTATCAGAAGGAAGTTTGCTTATTGTATTGACATGACCAAATTTCTCTGTTTTTAAGTCATTCTTTTATAGAACAACTGTAGGACCTATTTCACAATTGTTGGTTTTGATGTAAATAAATGTGAAATGTTTTTCACAGTTGTTGGGTATTGATGTAAATAACTGTAGGACCTATTTCACAGTTGTTGGTTTTTGAGGCGTGAGCCTGGTAGGAACTGAGGTTGGCGTCTGAAGTAAGATGAGGCGTGCGCCTGGAAGGCAGTAGTCCAGACCTTGCTATGCCAAAAGTGAGGCTGCCACCTGGATGGTAGTGAGGCGTGCGCCTGGAAGGCAGCTCTATTTCACTGTTATGCACAATAACTGTGCAATGTTTTTCACAGTTGTTCTATCTGTTACTGAAACAACAAAGCATTAATATGTTAAAGAAACAAAAAAATCACCAAAAACAGAGAAATTAAATTCACCATATAACATATTCCCTTTCATATATTGTCTTTAAAAAGAAAAAAAATCTGGACTAAAGATATAACCAAAATATCATTAAATAGGTTCCCTGCAAGACTTCCTATTGTGAGTTCCTAATTTTCCGCAACGACCACATTTCATTTTCCTTTTCATAACCTCCCCCCCTAGAAGGAATACGATTCTTCCTAGGCCTTCCAGGAGGACGCCTTGTTACTAGTGGAAGTATCACAGGTGGTTCAGTAGTGGGAGCTTGACCAAATGAAGCATAAGCCTGGATAGCTGAAGCATAACACTCTCTGTAGTAACTGCAATGGAAAAATGGTTTGATGTATGAGAATGGATCTGGTTTGGTATTGAACAGAACCGCAACTGCATGCACGCAAGGGAAACCTTGATGCTGCCACTTTCCACATGAACATGTGCATTCTTCGACGTTAAAAACCATTGGTGGAACGGAATGCACTTCAAACACATTGTTTAAAGAAGTGTATACCACCCATGACCTACCAATTTTTTTATGTTCTTCATACTTCTTCTTCATAAGAGGACACAATGTTGTATTCCACTTTGATGAGTCTTCTCTTCATTTTGACATTTGGCACATCAACTTCAATCTAATAGAATCAATTAACTCCATAATAGGCAATGAACGAGCAACTTTAAACTGAGCATTAAATGATTATGCAGCATTGGATGACATCTCCCCATATCGACTAACATTAAAGAATGCATTAGCATAATTTTCAACTGGTAGGTTATCCAAAAACTCTTTAACAACTGTCCCACCTTCAGCTTTCATTTCATTCAGAAAATTATTAAAAAGTTCTTCAGTCGGGGCTTCTGCGCACTGACTGGGTTTGTAGGTCATCCTATTCTTAAAGCTTATATGAAAGCCTCTCATCTTATCCTTCAAATTATGTTTCAAATGAACAATGCAAAATAAATGAAAACATTCAAGCAACACGTCTTTCACTGCTTGAATAATGCCTTGATGGCGATCAGACACAAATGTCACTTGCCTATAATCTATGAGAGGTTTAAGTTGCTCCAAAAACCATATCCAATTTGCAGTATCTTCACCACCAACAATAGCAAAAGCAATGTTTAAAAGCCCTGGATAAGAAAAAACTACAGTAAGAAAAATTCAAGAAACAACTGTGAAATACACTATACTGTTTATGTACAGAATAATACATACCAGAGTTGCCATCTTTGGCCGTTGCAGCAAGTAAAGTCCCCATGTATTTTCCATGTAAAAATGTACCATCAACAAATAGCAACGGACGACAAAACCGGAAACCTCTTATACATGCCCCAAATGAAACAAAACACCTTTTAAAGTGACCTACTTTATAAGATTCATGCACAAACTTATTACTCGCATCCAACTCCTTCATCTTCTTAAAGTAACCTCTCAAATTATCATAAGATAACGATTCTTCACCGTAAACTACTGCCCTAGCTTTCTCAATAGCTCTCCACCCAACTTTGTAAGTTACATCAAGTCCATAACTAGTCTTCAGAACCCTAAGAATTTGAGCTGTACCAATCGAAGGCGTAGAACGAACAACATCAACTATGAATTCAGCAATAACATCAGAAGTAACCCTACTACCCTTTTCACTCCTATGCACATCACCACATGTATGAATTGAAGTATATGTTTTTATGTAAATAAATCCATTTGACTTCTCAACAGGAGTATGGATCCTCCAAGGACAGCCGACAGCAGATTTATGCTTGCACTGTGCAGTAACACATTTTTTGTCATTTTTAATATACTCAAAACTAAATCCAACCTCACAGGCATACTTATATAATCTGATACGAAACTCAGTAATTCCTCCTGCAAAAACTTGTCAAATACCTATTATTTCCTTAGCCCACTTTGCAGTTAACAATTCTTTTTCTCCGTAATGGAAAAAGTTCACAGGCATTTCAAGTGCAAGCCTACTAGAACTACTATGCTCAAGTTCATTAGATATAGAACAACCACAAAATAGTAGATGTAGATGATTCATAGGCACAAATAGCTTGACTCTCTTTAACATGAACAACAACAAGTTTTGCACCACTATAACCTAACATTATGCCCATATTCAAGAAATCCTCTTCATTCTCCAGTAAGCAACTTGAATTATCAGGTAAAACATATAACAATGATATAGAATCCTTATTCAATGACGGCCACCTTGAACAAACAAACTCAACAACTGAGAAATAAGAAGAAAACTGAGCAAATCTTGCTATTGCAGTCAATTCTCCATACTTAAATGAAAGCATCACCAGAGTATCCATATCTATAAGATATAATACAGCTGCATGAAAGAAACATAAAAAATATTACAACTGAGAAATGCACTTAACAATATTGATTATCATAGAACTAGATCATTGAAGCAATTACAAAAGCATAAACACACAATGTATTACAGAAATTTCAAAGCTATAACAGATTTCGTTCACAAAAATAAGCAAATCAACAATATCAAATCCGAATATGACATACCTTTGCAGAGATAAAATTTCCACCAATTGAAATCTGAGATGGGCAAATCTAAATCAATCAATTGAAGCCTCAACCAAGAAATCGAATCTGATTCCACTTCGAATTGAGATCGAGAGAAAGCGAATTGAGATCAAGAGAAGACAGAAATCTTCTCTCGAATTGAAATCGAGAGAAGAAAAGGAGAATGGCGCGAGGGATTTCGCTTTGGCGCAGGCGAGGGATTCCGTTTACTTTTGGGATCGTAAAACCTCAAATTCAGACGTATATATACCAGGGGCATTTTCGGTATTATAAATATTTTAAAAGGAGCTAGGGGTTTATTGGTAAAATGGATTTCAACATATGGCTAAGGTAGATTATGAAATGTGGTGTTTTTTTTTTATAAATTTCACCTTCTTACAGGGGCTTATTGATAAAAATCCCTTGAATTTGGGACGATTTGAGTATTAAAATATAGATTGTGGGCATCCATCCAGATAACGGGATCATTAGTTTTTGTTGGCTCATGTGTACACCTGACAACTTGTGGATAATTTTCCAGCTAAGGGGGTTTTTGTTTTTTTTTAAGTGTTAAGTGCTGAAATCTGATTTCACCTCTGAAATTGTCTGAATCCTTAAGAGGCAGCGTCTGAAGACTGAATTCTGAATTAGGTAAGATGTTTGATTTTTCATCTAAAATCGTTTCTGAAATGTGTATCAAGTGCACCGCGCGATCGCATCCTTGGAGGGGGCGATCGCGCCCCATAAGCGCTCCATCACATCAAGACTCACCGCGCGATCGCACCCTTGGAGGGGGCGATCGCGCCCTCACTTTTAGAGGCGCTCAACGACAAGTTCGTTGCTTAAAATTAAGAGGCAATTAAGAGCCTTTCAGGTCTGAACCGGGAAAAAAACACGCTTATTTACTTAACGTCTGATCGAATAAGTGTTAAGAGGCAATTAAGAGATGAAATCAGAAAAACAGACGCCCCCTAAATGTAGGAGCTTGGGTAGCCACACACAACATCTTAGGTGCAAAAAGGGTGAACTATTTTACCACCAATATCTTCCTATATATCATGAGTTTTATCTGATAAACTCGAGTAATTCTAATTTGTTAGCTAGGTCAAGCAATATAACTTAACTTGGAAGGTGTTCATCAAATCGAGCAACACTATACTCCCTCCGTCCCATATCAGAGTTTCCATTTGTTTTACACACAAAAATTAAGGATTTTTTATTATATACTCCCTCCGTCCCTAGAGTTTCCATTTGTTTTACACACAAAAATTAAGGATTTTTTATTATATACTCCCTCCTTCCCTAATTCCCTAAATGTTTGTCCCATTTGACTTTTCAAACATTTTAATTTAATGATTTTGAAGCTTTAATTTTGGTTATTTTTACGAACGCTTTGAAAATTATTGATAATATACACCGCCGTTATGTAATACTCCGTCCCTAAATGTTACAAGTTTTGAAAATTTAGTGATTTTGAAGCTTTAATTTTGGAAATGAGACTAACTTTTTGGGACAAAGGAAAAGTGCTTTAAATGACAAACATTTAGGGACGGAGGGAGTATATATATATATATAAGTAGGTATTTTGAGTGGCTAGGAGATTAGAAGTGATATAAAGAATAAGAAACGGATAGTATAACAAGTGGATCTCATTGCTAAAGTAGTATTATAAAATTTTCTTTTTGAAAAAATAGAATTTACCAATGAAACGCTCAAAATAGCAAAATTGATAGTTTGTTATGGGAGGGTGAGAGTATGCAAAGATAAGATAGTTATAATTATAACAACATTCAAGTGCTTATCATGAAATCGAATTGGGACAATAAGACCTTGAATTGCTGAAATAAGGGGTTAAACTTCAATGTAAAAAAATATTTACCAATATCAGACACAGACACAGACACAGCTGGGTTAGTTTGAAGTATCTGTGATAGTGGTGAAAAAAAAAAGACACATGAAAATAACAAATTTATTGACAAATATACATAGTTTACGCAGCTTACGATAGGAAAAAATTGGTGCAATCATCATCAGTACTTTAACAGGAAATCGCGTTGAAAAACGCTATTTTGGCATGTTGATGACACAGCGGAAACACTTCCCTTCAACCATCAAATTAAAAGCTTCATTGATGTCTTCGAATGGGAGATTATGTGTAATGAGCTCATCTATTTTTATTTCCTGCATAAATTTTAAAAATAACACCAAATATTTTCAACTAGGAACTTCTTACTTGGCATAAAGATAACAAATAATAGAAAAAATGTCCATTTTTAGTAGAAAAATGTACAAATCGTTTAGGGACAGAGTTTTTTCCATTTCTTTTTTTTTTTTTTAAGAAAAAGTTTCAAAAGGTCATTCAATTTGGGACCGAGTATTCTATTTTAATTTCCTGCATATATTTCAAAATAAGACCAAATATTTTCAACTCGGAACTTCTTACTCGGCAACAAAAGAAAAAATCTATGTAAGCTGCCAAACTACGAACAAGTTATCTTCATTGCTAGACGTACCTCCTTCATGTACATATCAACCAACAAGGGAAGATCCGATTTTGGCTTCCATCCTCCAAATAATGATCCTTTTAATGTTCTCCCACTAAGAAATAATCCATAGTGAGTTGTTATCTCCGGCTTGACTTTCGGTACGCCAAGGGTAACAGTCAAACCCCATCCCTAAGGGTAAAAACGAAAGCACAAAAATATCTGGTTATTAGCGTTCTGATTCTTGGGTGAATTAAAAAATGTGAATTGGTTCATGAATTATGATGTTAAGGAACTTACGTCACAACAAGACTTTAAAGCTGTAGTTACTGTTTCGGTATCTCCAACACATTCAAATGAATAATCTGCCCCACCATTAGTAATCCGCTTTATGACCTGCAATATATCAAAATTTATGAAAAGCTCAACAGCGTTTTTTTTTTAATGTCATTCGTATTTCAAGTAATAGTTGGTCTGAATGTGATAGCATTCTAACACATCCTAGTCTAATTACTGGCTAATATTGGGTATCAAGGCTGTTTTTCTGACGTGGCATCAGCATAGTACCCTCGAAACAGATTCAAAATAAGAACCATGAGAATCGAGGTAGATAGAATAGACGAACAGCAAAAGGAAGAGGTAATGAAAGTTTAAAAAAAAAAAAACAAAATCATAAAATACTAAACAAATTACAAATTAATTTGGTTTGGATTACATGGGTCTCAAGTGAAAATTGGTTTTGTGCAGTCTAACCGTAAAAATAGAAACTCAAAGCAATTCTTATCTTAATAGATGAAGTTATTATATCACAAATAATAAAAATCATAATTGTTGGAAATATAATTGCAGCGATGCACAACCTAAATCCAGCGCAAAGTTTGAATAATCGATTGGAGAACAAGTTAACTAATTTGACAACAAAGATAAAAACAAGGACAATAACAGAGTCAGTAAGCAGAGTAATCACATTCTGACAACAAGAACGAAAAGAGTAGGAATAGAAAAAGGGAAAGAGAGAATCCCAATTATAAACAACAACAACAACAACAACAAAGCCTTAGTCCCAAAATAATTTGGGGTCGGCTAACATGAATCATCATATGTTATCGTGAAAAAAAAAAAAAAAAAAAAAAAAAAAAAATTAATTAAATTAAAAAATAAAAATAAATAAAAAAATACAAAAAAAAAAAAATAAATAAATAAATAAATAACCCCCCACATGGATTTTTGCCCTCCACTCCGGCCTCTTCAACACCATACTTTCATCCACTCCAAGTAAATTCATATCATTTTCAATTACTCTAATCCAAGTTTGTTTGGGTCTTCCCCTACCCCTCGCCATTTTCTCATTTCTCCACTGTTCCGGCCAAACAAACTGGGAATTTTCAGAGAGTGTATTTCATTTCACTTCACATAAAACAAATATACCTGTTCAACTGGCTCATTGCAGTCATTTGGATTGATAAAGTCTGTTATTCCAAAAGCTTTTCCTGTGAGATTAAGACAATGATATCTATGAGATTTTCTTGTAGCATAAAGAATTCTGTTCAACAATAAAAAAATAAATTCACCTTTTTCACTTTTATCAGGATTAGTGTCCACACCAATTATTCTAGACGCTCCCCTTATTTTGGCACCTTGTGCGACCTTAAAATTTTGAAAACGCATCACAAAAGAGTATTAAGTTAAACAGCCAAACACTAAAAATTACTGGAAAGATATAAGAGGTGGTAATATGTCCATATACTTACAGACAGTCCCACGGTTCCCAGCCCAAAAATGGCAACTGTTGATCCTTTAGATACATCAGCAACTTTCCAAGCTGCACCAAGCCCTGTTAACAGATTTAAAGCTTGTAAGGCATAGCCACCACCACAATCAACAGATATTTTCTCAATCGCACTGTAAATGTTGAAACTGGATTACCTAGTTTATGAAAATTGGCATGAAAGCTATAGATTATAATATATAATCCCTCCATCCCATTACAAAAGGCACAAGCCTAAAAAGGAAAGTTTTTTACTTGTTTATTCATGGGACCCACTTGTCATACTCACATCATCTATCCACTTATAATTCTCTACCTTCCCTACCTCACTTTTCATACTCCCAACACTTAGTCCACTATACACTTTCCTTAATATTTGTGCAAAACCCAATTTGTGTCTTTTGTAATGGGACGGAGGGAGTATTGCTTTTCAAAACTCAAAATTGTCTACTAAGTCAATTGAGATTTTGTGGATGCGAGTCTCTGGATTTTGTAAATACTCCCTCCATCCCATAAAGATGTTCACATTTGCCATTTTGGTTTGTCCCAAAAAGATAGTCTCATTTCCAAAAATTGTTAGGTTAAAATCATTGAACTTCCACAATTGCCAACCAAGGAAGAAGAGGGAGAGAGAAGATGAAAGCCAAACCAAGGAAGAAGAGGGAGTAGTGGAGTAATAAGTAAACCTTGTTAAGGTTAGTAATGGAAATTAAAATAGGTTGTTCAACCATTTGAATAGTCAAATGGGGCTATTATTATGGGACGGGTGGAGTATGAGTCTCTAGATTTTGTAGATATGAATGATAAGAATGGTATAGAGACGGACATTCGAAGAATCTTTAGCGTTAAGGAAACTCTTTGAGCAGCCTTTGGTCAGCACTCCATATACTATTTATGGAAGTACTAAGGTTTTGGTATGTAAATGTTAATTGTAAGGAACAAAAAAGCAAAAAAGGAGCATAATGTTGTATGCAAACTCGAACAAATTTACCTGCTGCCACACCACAACTGAGGAGACAAATTTTATCAAGAGGTGCGATTGGGCTGATTTTGACAGCACAGCCAGAATGAACAACTGTATACTCACTGAAACTTGAAACTGCACAGTAATGATAAATGGGCTTCCCTTTTATTGAGAAGCGTGTTTTCTGATCACTATGCATCAGACCTCTCCTTTCCAAGCCCAGCACTTGGCACATGTTGCTTTTACCTGAGGTACATTGTCTGCAAGTCATGCATTCTCCGGTAAACAATGTAAGAACGTGGTCCCCCTTTTCAAATTCAGTCACTCCTTGACCAACACTCTCAACAATCCTGCATAATTGATGTGGAAAATTATCTTTGAAATGACGCCAGAATTATTTATGCTAGAATTCTTTATGATTTTTGCTTGAAAATGGTACTCCCTCCGTCCCAAAATGAATGTCCGAATTTTTTTCAAATTTGCTCTTGAGCAAGAGCAAATTTGAAAATCTTTTGGACATTCTTTTTGGGACAGAGGGAGTATTATATTAAGATAAATAGAGCCAATTGCATCATTAATTCACAAAACATAGTATCAAAGCACCATGTCTAAGAGTAACAATTTATCTTTGATCAGAATCTGATTCGAGATTAGAGGCTAAAACAATAAGTAGACCTAAATTATTTTATTGAAAAAATTAGAATAATAACACCACACATGACAATCAAGTACAGAGAAAAGTTAGAATATACGTAAATTAATTTGTTCAAGATATTATTCTATTCTGCTTGATTATTTTCAAATGCAAAAAAAGTTAAAGATGACTTGAAATATGTTTCCCCAAGATTAAAATGATATACATTAAGTGAAATACTCTGTCATCCCATAATAAATGTCACGCCTTTAATTTTTGGTCGATTTGATGGACTTTAACCAAAAAATTACTAAAATAAATTATTCTCATGAAATTCTAAATAAGTCTTATTGATAGTCTTTTTAGTAGAGCATCAATAACAATTTTCAGAATTTCATATGGATGATTAGTATTTCATATATTTTTGTCAAAGTTCAACTAAATTGACAAAGAAAGTCAAACGTGAGATTTATTATGAGATTGAGGGAGTAGCTATTTTGCAACTTTGACCTAAACCACTGCCTAGGGCAGTGGACCAGATCATATTGTTCTGAAATCAAAGAGGAAGGGATTGCAATAGTACCCTGATGCTTCATGGCCAAAAATTCTAGGAAATATTGAGGGCTGGGCCTGCAAAAATAAGAAAGGCTCATCATTAGACCAGAAAGTTTTAATTGGCAACACCCACTAAATGAGTTTTACTAGGCAACTTGAAGTCTAAAGCATATGAAGTAAATATCTTGTGTAAAAATGTATTATCAGGTAAAATGAATTATGTTTTTGTAGAAAAGACAATAAGTCCTTTGGGGAGGGGGTGTTTTCCTTGGACCTTTTTTTGTAAGACCATTTCTGAAAAGGAGTTGGGAGCATAAAATATATTATAGTTTTCAACCACAGACTTTTCATCATCATATAAAACCAATGATGAGCCAAAAGGAGATTATTAATGTGGATGGTTTTGCCATCTCCTCATACACAAAGCTGAATTACATGTCATTGAGGTATCAGGTATCCCCCATTGCCCATTTGCAACAGTCAATACGTATGCAAGTGGGGGGAGGGGGTGAGTTTCCAGCTTCAGAAAGAAGCAAAAAAAAAAATCAGAGAGATGACTCTTTTGCACTATTGGAAGCCAACCGTCCATCCTTTAAAAGGGAATCTTTTGCACTATGGCTACTTTGCCAACAAAAAGTAAAGATCCCAAGTTTCAAATATATATGTATATATATATATATAGAATCAATTGTACTGCAATTTTACAATGTACAAGCAAAGAACAAATAAATAAATCACATTCTTTAAAATGTTTTACAAGTCAAACAACACTTATTTTGGGAAAGAGGAAATATAAGTATGGAGTTTATTATTGGAATAATTACCAAGGAAGGTATCGTATTTAAGGTCCATTTTCAAATAAGGTAACGTACTAATTAGTTACTAACTAAGGTATCGTACTTTCAAAAGTAATTTCAAATAAGGTATCCCACCAAATTTTTAGCTAACGTCGTTAAAAAATCTAACGGACTTGTCAACCTCGTTACTACCCCCCACCCATCCCCGCCCTACCCCCTACCCCACCCCCACCCACCCCCACCCCTCCCCCCCACGCCCCCCACCCACCCTGCCCTACCCCCCCCACCCAGCCCGCCCTACCCGCCCCCCACCCACCCCGCCCCGCCCCACCCCCCCACACCACCCCACCCCACCCCCCCTCCACGCCCCCACCCCCCACCCCACCCCCCACCCCGCCCCACCCACCCCACCCCCGCCCCCCACCCCCCATGCCCCCACCCCGCCCTACCCCCCACTCACCCCGCCCCGCCCCGCCCCACCCACCCCACCCCACCCACCCCCACCCCCACCCTCCCCGCCCCACCCACCCGCCCGCCCGCCGCCCGCCCCGCCCCCGCCCCCCCCCCACCCCCCGCCCTACCCCCACCCACCACGCCCGCCCCTCCACGCACCCCAACCCGCCCTACCCACCCCACCCCGCCCCACCCACCCCCCACCCCCCCCCCACCCCGCCCTACCCCCACTCACCCCGCCCCGCCCCCGCCCCACCCACCCCGCCCCCCACCCCCTCCCCACCCCACCCCCCCCCGCCCTACCCACCCGCCCCCGCCCGCCCGCCCCCCACCCCGCCCTACCCCCCAACCCCCCGCCCGCCCACCCACCCCACCCCGCCCCCTACCCCCACCCGCCCTACCCCCACCCCCCTACCCCACCCCACCCCTACCAACCCCCACCCCACCCCTAAACGAGGTTGACAAGTCCGTTAGATTTTTTAACGACGTTAGTTAAAATTTTGGTCCAATACCTTATTTGAAATTAATTTTGAAAGTACGATACCTAAATAAGTAACTAGTTTGTACGTTACCTTATTTGAAAAAAAAGTGAAAGTACGGTACCTTAGTAGGTTGATTGCCCGTTTATTATTTACATGTGTAGAGACCTACGGGCTTAGATGTTAATCTATAATGGGCGGGCTAACAAATTAGGTCATTATAAATAGATGGTTATGGTCCCCAATTGAAAGTACTGATTTATTCTTTTGACTCCCATTGTCATCTGAAAACCTAGAGATCATACGTATCAATTGGAAGACGATAACTCGAAGATCTCCGATCGTTCTTCACTCTGTTATTGCTATGGATCCAGCTATGTCGTCGTTCCATAATCTTTGATAATAAGAAGCATGATGTTTTCCTAGCACTTGACATATCCCTAAAGCTGCAGCATTTGGACTTAATGGACAAACCAATTTCCACATGGGTTGTTCGTTAAGGAAAACACAAACGCACTTTTGGCATTTATCCCTAGATTTATAACGGGACTTCAAGTCCCACATTCAAAAATGTGAGAATTGAAACATTTTAGAGACGCTAGTCCATACCAACTAAAAGACACCAGCCTGTAGAATTCCAGCAGTTGCACGTCTCAGTCGATACACAGTTAGTGGTTATCGATCTGTATTCCTTCAATACAATGAAATTCATTATCATTAGGCTTAGGCCTTCGAATAAGATATCATGATTGCATACCTATAAGATTTACTTTGAATTTAGATCATTCAAATAGTAATCATCTATCTATGCTAATGCCATTAGTAGTCCATTGATACCCTAATCAAATGGGTACCATTTAGATGATTCAGTAGTACCTGGGAAATTAACAAAGCCATGCTATCAAGTAATCACATTATAGTAGGGAAATGGGGAATGCCCGTGCAAGGGAGTACACGGAAGCATAACCATACCCTTGTGCACATATAAGCCCTTCTTTACTCTCAAATTACTTTGGGTTTGTAAAAAGTACACTTGTTCTTACGAAATACATTTCTTGTAAAAAAAAAATGGCAGATTATCACATTGACACGGCACTTTTAATAGACACCTCTTTGTTTTAAAAGAGGTTTTTCTTATTGACCCGAACAGCGTCTCTAAAAACCTATTTTTCCTAATTTGAAAAACTGGTTTTTACAAGATTTTGTGATCTTAATATTCTGAAATTGCAAAACCTAAAACATACTCTAATGATTCAATGTACAACGGTTATTTGGTAATTGACCTACGTTGACTTTCAATAATGAAACTGAACTACTATTCTTACTTGAAATGAAATGGAGTATCAGAAATACATTTCAAATCAGAAGAGGGAAGGGGGCTTACTTGAGAGAGCCAGGCTGTGACATCGCTGCGGCAGAGGGAGGTAGAGACGACCTTAATACGGATTTCCATAGGTTGTGGTGGACTTACTTCTACTTCCTCCATAACCAATTGCTCTCCGGCGGCCCACGCCACCGCTGCTTTGCAGGTGATTACCCCTGGATCAGTCATCGTTAGTTGGGTCGATAGAGTAAATTTTAGGGTTTGAAGAATTGCAGGTGGAGGAGGAGATGAATGATGGAGGTAGTTGGGAAGGGGCGTTGAGTGGAGATTCTTTCATTTTATTTTATTTTAATTTCTTTTCTTTTGGGGGTAGGTAATAGGCGGGAGGGAGTAGGGAATCCAATTTAATCGAACCCGATTCGTTTCGAAGGGTGATCTGATCCGAAATTTTCGGATTTGGTAATTTTTTTCATGATCCTTTCGGATTTCGGATCGGATACGGTTTTGGTATGATCCGATTCGATATCCGATCCGATCCGATTCGCTATATTTTATTACCCGATCCAAAATTCGTCAGATCCGATCCGATCCACTTTTTTAAACCTAGTTTTTCATTTTTACCCCCTAATGTTCTTTTAATTTTCATTTATATCTTTCATATATAAAGAAAAATATAGGGTTTAATTGGTTTACTCTTTCTCCGCAGCACAAACTCTTTCTCTTCTCTTGGCGACGCATCACGATTCACGCACGGTCTCTCTCTCTTCTTCACAAGTCTCTTGCCGGCCGGCGAATCTAAGGTATTTTCGAATCATTTCTTTAAATTTACACTCCAAAAGTCCAAATCAGTTGAGGATTTCAATTTAATTAACCCTAATTGTTGTTTTTCTTCAGCATCACACAGATTCACGCACGGTCTCTCTCTCTTCTTCACAAGTCTCTTGCCGGCCGGCGAATCTAAGGTATTTTCGAATCATTTCTTTAAATTTAAACTCCAAAAGTCCAAATCAGTTGAGGATTTCAATTTAATTAACCCTAATTGTTTTTTTTTTCTTCAGTATCACACGATTCACACCGTGTTTCTGCCGCCGACCTAAATCTAAGGTATTTTTCGTTTTGATTCTTCATCAGAAATTGATTTGAGCTGAACATATTGCTCTCTTTCTTTGCTATTGTAAAATTTCTGTCATCCTTAAAAAAAACAAAAGTGATGAAGGTTCCTGCTCTCTTTCTTTGCTTTTAATTTTTTGTTTTGATTCTTCTTCAGAAATTGAGTTGAGCTGAACATTTTGCTCTCTTTTCGTTTTGAGCTGAACATTTTGCTCTCAGAAATTGAGTTGAGTTGAACATTTTGTTCTTTCAATTGAGGTTCCTGCATGTTTTAGCTTCAACATTAACTTGTTCACTGACTTTATCTGTTTAATCTTTTGTTTATTGATGGATGTCTAAAGAGGTTGATGAAGGTTCACCAATTAATATCGATGATGATGATTTGCATATGTGTGAAGATAATAGTCAACCTAAGAACAGAGATTGTGGTGCCTCTCAAAATCAAAGTGTTGCAAGCAAGACTGATGGTTCTAATCCTTCTGTGAATGAGGTAACATGCACTTCCAAAGGAGATATGAAGAATTTAAGGTCTCCGGTTTGGGCTGAGATGACTAGAATTATGATGCCTGAGGGTATGGTTGCAATTTGTAACCATTGCCAACAAAAACTAGCTGGTGCAAGTAAAAAGGGTACTTCACATTTGAAAAATCACTTAGATAGGTGTAAAAAGAGAAAGAATAGAGACGTTAAACAAATGTTGTTGCAAGGTAGGGAGAAAAAAGGAGAGGGTATGGTGCAGTATCGTCCATTTGTGTTTGATAAAGATGTGTCGAGGAATCAACTTGCCAATATGATTGTGTTACACGAATACCCATTGAGCATGGTCAATCACGACGGATTTCGTGCTTTCACAACAAGCCTCCAACCGTTGTTCGGAACTATTTCAAGAAATACGATTAAGAGTGATATTTTCAAGATATATCATTCCATGAGGGAGAAGTTGGTTGTGTTGTTGAATAAATTGGACTCTAGAGTTGCTATTACTACAGATATGTGGAGTGCAAAGCCAACCAAGAGAGGGTTCATGTCAGTTACAGCTCATTATATTGATTCTGAGTGGGTTTTGCAAAATCGGCTACTAAGGTACATTCTAATTTACTTGCATAAATTTTGTCTGCTTGGTTTTTTCTTTGTTTTAGTTGTTTTTTACTTTGTTTAGTTGGTTTTTACTTTGTTTTAGTTGGTTTTAATTAGTCATTTAGATTATATCTTTTATGACAAATTTATTTTATTCTTTTCAATTTAGGTTTATTTATGTTCCTCCTCCACATGATAGTGATGTCCTTACAGACAACCTCGTTGAAGTTTTAATGGATTTAAATGTCGATAGTAAATTGTCAACAATCACAGTTGACAATGCAACTTCTAATGATGCCATGTTAGACAAGATTGTTGATAGATTAGATCCTAACACACTATTGATGAGAGGGGACATCCTTCACATGCGTTGTTGTGCTCATATCTTGAACTTGATTGTTAAAGATGGTTTAGAAGTGATTAAAGATGAGATTGAAAAGGTGAGAAAAAGTGTCATCTTTTGGATAGGGTCAAATGGTAGAATTCTAAAATTTGAGGAAACGGCTCGTCATCTATCAATTAAAGAGACTAGGTGTTTGACTCTTGATTGTCCGACTAGATGGAATTCAACTTATATTATGCTTGAAACGGCTTTGTTGTATAAAGTTGTATTTCCAAGATTGAAACAAAAAGAAAGATCATATAATTCTTTACCGAGCGAGGAAGATTGGAGAAAAGTTGAAAGAATTACCGAGAGATTGAAATTATTTTATGATGTAACGATAATGTTTTTGGGAACTTCTTATCCTACGGCTAATGAGTTTTTTGTAAAAGTTTGTGATATCAAATTGGCATTAAGTGATTGGGTTAATGATTCTGAATTGT
The DNA here is from genome assembly GCA_022495995.1 of Adenophora triphylla var. japonica. Lineage (NCBI taxonomy): Eukaryota > Viridiplantae > Streptophyta > Magnoliopsida > Asterales > Campanulaceae > Adenophora > Adenophora triphylla. The sequence continues at coordinate 283,852 of JAFEMH010002274.1, read as the reverse complement.
TTATCTCGGCAATGGCGAAAAGAATGCTTGAAAAGTATGATAAATATTGGGGTAAATGCCATGAAATTCTTGGGATTGCATGTGTTTTGGATCCTAGATTTAAGTTGAAGCTTCTTGAATATTTTTTGCCCCGTATTTATGGTGATTTGGCTTTCATTGAGATTGAAAAAATTCGGAATAGTTGTTATCTCTTGTTGAATGAGTACCAAAATAAAATTGAGGGACTTGTGAATGAAAGTGTTGTGTGTGGGACATCTTCCAAATCTTCAAGTAATGCAAATGACTCTCTTTCGGGTTATGACATGTTCCTAAGTACCACTTCTTGTCAAACGGATGTAAAATCGGAACTAGATCATTATTTGGAAGAAAAAGTTGTACCAAGGACTCTCAAGTTCGATATTTTAGAATGGTGGAAGATAAATGGTAACAAATTCTCATTACTACAAAATATTGCTAGGGACATCCTTGATATTCCGGTTACAAGTGTTGCATCAGAGTCGGTTTTTAGCACAAGTGGAAGATTGGTTAGCCCCCATCGGAGTAGATTGACACCTAATACATTGGAAGCATTGATGTGCACTCAAAATTGGCTTCGGTGTGAAAATAAGGGTAACTATTTGAATTTGCTACCTTTTTCATTTTATGCAACTTGTTAATTTTATTTACAAATATAAACTCCTTTTTTATGTATTCTATGTAGGTCTTTCTTTGAGCGTTGAGGAGGAGCAAAACATGGCAATTTGCCTTGAGGATGTTGAAGAGTGATTGAGTAGGTATATCTCACAGTTGATGCTCTATTTTCTAATATATTTTGGCTGATTTCCCCTGTTGATATTCTGTTTAAACTTTATGTTGATATTCTGTTTAAACTTTAGAAGTTGGTTTTTGTTTTAGCACCACAATTCCTTCCAAAGAAAATGTTACCTAATCCAGCATAACTAAATAATATTTCAATTGAATAGATTAAGAATAGGAAAACAGAGTCACTTCACTTTGTTCATCCATTACCTTGTTCAAAAAGTATATGCGAAGTATCTTCTCAATTTTTAACATTGTATTTGTGGTGATGGAGAAGAATGAATTTCTGAATGATCTTAAATAGTATTGTTGCTTAATGAAAATGTCAATGCCAACAGAGTATATAATAAGCAAAAGTCTGAATTGTTTTATTTGATTAAACAACATACTAATCATTGACTTGTTCCATTAAACTCCATATATGTCATATACTCCCTCCGTCCCGTATTTGAAAACATTTGTTTGATGAACTTTGTAGGCTACAGACCATCTGATGGCACAGATTCCTTCCCAGCTGTGGCATTTTCGGAGCTGGAGTATTTAATATCTCACCTTGTTTCATTATGGGATTGTAGTTTGGTCTATTTGTTTTTGTTTGGATTGTTAATTTGTTATGAAATTGTAGACTTGTAGTAAAGACTTGTAATATTTGGATGGTAAAAATGTCAAGTTAACATGTACTTAATGTTTCATTATATTTATGGGATTGTAGTTTATGGCTTAGTTTTTTTTTTTTTTTGTGTTCATCAAGGGACAGTTAATATGCAAAAAAAAATAAAAAAAATTACAGCTTCGGATCGGATCGGGCTTCGGATCGGGGCTCGGATAAGGTAATTTCGGATCGGATCGGATTCGGATATGGCCCCTTAGTATTCGGATCGGATATGGATTTTGGCTGATCCGAGCCGATCCGATCTGATTGCCATCCCTAGGCGGGAGTTAGGGGGTAGGTAATGGATGGGATTTCGGTAACTAAGGCTCCGCAGTCAATGCTCCACTCGTATCTGGAACATGCCACATTCAACCAAAGTGGCCTTGGCCCAGTGGTATGTTGGTGGCCTCCCGAAGGGGAGGTCACCGGTTCGATTCTCTTCAAGGGAAATTTTTGTGGTTTAATTTCTACCTTGGGTTTCAGGGTCCTTTGGAGCCTCCCGTGCAGTTAAGGAAGCAGCATTGCTGGGCTTGTATCCTCAGTGTGGGGAGTTCGAATCTTGGCAGGAGCAGCCAATTGGTGTTGTAAGAGTGATGTAATTGCCTCGGCAGGAGCAGCAGCATTGCTGGGCTTGTATCCTCAGTGTGGGGAGTTCGAATCTTGGCAGGAGCAGCCAATTGGTGTTGTAAGAGTGATGTAATTGCCTCGACAGGAGCAGCTGGAGCAGCCAATTGGTGATGTAAGAGTGATGTAAATGCCTTGTAGGAGGGCTCCCTTGGGGCTCTGGAGTATAAGGGGTACTGCCACCCTGGCTGCATAGGGCACATCCCGCGATTTACCTCCACCAGCATACTGAGGGGCCGGTACCTGGTGGTCCAGGATTAGTTCGGCGAAGCTGGGAACCTGGGTATCAAAAAAAAAAAAACATGCCACATTCATCTATTTCATGTTTAATGGTCATCTATTTTCATGTTTAATGATCGAGATTGATGATGCATAACATATTGGTCCAGTCTGACCCGTCGAAAAAGAAGCCTGCTGCCCAAATGATTCAGCCCGGTCTGCTTAGTTCCTGCTCGCGGGCTTGACCCACTCCGATCTCCACTCTAGATGAAATCCGGCTCGCTCCGTTAGCCCATGACCATACCAAGACAAGCCAAGATTTTAACCACTATACTAAATGTCTTTCATATGTTAAAATTCAGAATATTTATTATTAATTAAGAAACAAAACCTGAAATTCCACAGGCTTGGTGGGGCGAGCTTGACAGGCCCAAAAAGCCCGTAGACTTGGTCCAGCTCGTGGCCTAATTTCCAGATCTGGTCTGCCTGTTCTACACTGGCTAGACTTGGTTGGTTGGATGGCGGGCGGCGAATGGCGTACTTGCGGGCCGGCCCACGAATTTGGACCTTAAGTGTTCATTATCAGTCAAAATGTGTTTGACTTTGATACAACTCATAAATTTTTTGAGTTGATCTCAATTATATACAAAATGAGTTTGACTATTTAACTGAATGAATGGAGATTGAAGGGTTGTATCTAATTTAATTGTAGCAGTCATATGTTTGTAAGTGGTTAGGACCTGAAAGTTAATGTTGAAATAATAAATATTGGAAGAAACTTCAAATTTTCTTATTCACTTATTATAAGGTATATATATACATTGAAATTCTCTTACTATAATTACAAAAAGGAGAAAAATATAAATTAAAAGGAAATAATCTAATTGGAAGAGTAGAAAAAAATAAATTAGGAAGGAAATAAATTATAATTGTAAAAGGATTATAGTGTATCTCTAACATGCCCCCGCAAGATAAACGACTGAGAAAAAAGTCCAATCTTCAAGATGAGATTCTGAAACCTAGCATGAACAAGCGATTTAGTGAGAGCATCGCTAGTTGATCATCCCTAGAAATATGAGTGACTCGCAGGGATTGATTTTGAACATGTTCACAAACAAAGTGATAATCTAAGATAAGATGCTTCATCCTTGAATGAAATGTCTGATTAGCAGCAACATATGTAGCCCCAAGATTGTCCCAGATACTAGGTGTGACTGCAAGTGAGATGCCGATTTCATGTAGTAAGTTTTGAACACAAATAATCTCAGTGGTAGTAGCGGAAACTGCACGATATTCATTCTTAGTCAATGATCTAGCCAGCGTTCTTTGCTTGCGAGAACTCCAAGAAATTGGGTTGCAACCCAAGTAAACTATGTACCCTGTGGTATAGAGGAAATTGTCCTTGTCTCCTACCCAATCTGCTTCATTAGATGCATGAATATTGAGGGGAGATGCTTTGTGAATGAGCAGCCTGTGGGTTGATGTGCCAACCAAAAAATGCAGCACTCATTTGAGTTCAATCAAATGTTCTTCTGTGGGTCTCTGAAGGTATTGGTACAGCCTATTGACCGCAAAAGAAATGTCTGGATGAATAAGAGAGAGATGTTGCAGGCTCCTTACAAGTGCCCTATACTCAGACGGATTGGAGATGGACGGACTGGATGCTGGCGAAAGTGACAGATGAACCGCCATAGGAGTTGAAACAGGGTTTGCGTCGGACATGTGAGCACGGCTAAGGATGTCTTGAATGTATTTGTGCTGACTTAAAAAGAGACCTTGGGGATGGGGAATCACTTCCACACCAAGGAAATAGGAGAGGGACCCCAAATCTTTCAAAGAGAATCTAGTGGAGAAGGTAGTAATAAACGTATCAAGAAAAGTGTTATTTGAGTCGGTGATGATGATATCATCCACATAGACAAGAAGGTAGATTAGGTCATGAGCCTGACGAAGCACAAAAAAGAGAGCAGCTTGAAACACAGTTTTTAAATCCAAACGAAAGAATGTAGGTTTTGAATTCGTTATACCAGGCACGTGGTGCATGCTTGATACCGTAAATAGCTTGTTGAAGCTTACACGCATGAGACGGAAATTTTGGATCAACAAACCTAGGAGGTTGAGACATGAAAACATCTCCAGTGAGGGAACCTTGAAGAAAGGCATTATTTATGTCTACTTGCCAAAGTGACCAACTGTAGCGATGCGATTTTATATGAATACAGAGTCGCCACTTATCATTTATTTAGGAAAATAATAAGAAAAACCTTTTTGAAAAGATTTGGGTTCGGGGCTTAAGTGATGGATTTTGAAGGTCAAGAAGCACCGCATCCACCCAATCCGAAGATCGGTCTTTCTTAAAGGGGATTATCAATTAAAACGATATAACAATTAAATAAGAACAAGAAAACCCTAATTAATTCCTTAATTAGGAATGTCGGGTTGTATGCTTTGAGATCACCTCCATGGATTGAAGGGACTCTAGGCTAACCCTTTTGATGGGATTACACTACTCTAAAAAACAATTAGAGGGATTGCGAAGAAGAGTAAGAAAGTATAGGAGTTTACCTTATGTTCTCGAGAACGTGGTTCTAGTATTTCCTCCTCCTTCTCGGTCGAGAAAGGATTTGGATAGAGTTTCTGTCACGACCCTAAACCTAGGCACTATTTTGATCACATGTTGAGCACGTGTATGTGGCGTGCGTTGCATCTCATTTCATGCATTTTATTATATTTGTAAGTATTATTTGTTAGTTTTAATATTTTAATAACTTATTTGATATTTTAAGTAGAGTTGGTCTTATGAAAAACGCGTTTTTCCTGTCACTTAGGAAAAACGTGTTTTGGGTTTCCCCGTTTATGCCAGTGCCTGTTTAACAAACTGCCAGTGTGACAAAGTGCCAGTGCATATGTAACAAAGTGCCAGTGAAAAAAGTGTCAGTACCAGTTTAACAAAGTGCCAGTGTAAACTGGCACTGGCACTTTGTTAAACTGACACTGTCACTTTTATACGGGCACTTTTATATACATAAACTGGCACTCTTCACACTGACACTCTGTTACACTAACATTGGCACTTTGTTACACTAATATTTTTGTTGGCTCTCAAAAACACAAGCACTGGCATTCAAAAAAACATGGACTGGCATTCAAAATCACGTACACTGGCACTCAAATACACATACACTGGCACTCAAAAAACACTGGTAATCATTTTTGCTGACATTCAAAAAAACATGGACTGGCATTCCAAAAAACATGAACTGGCACTCAAAAAAACAAACACTGGCATTAGTATACACTAGAACTGGCACATCAAATCCCCTAGCAAACCCTTCGCCCTGGCACTCCTAAATACATGAACTGACACTCAAAAAAACAAACACTGCATTAGTTTACACTATAACTGGCACTCAAAAAAACAAACACTGAAAAAAGAAGTTGCTAAATACGTGAAGCGACGGTCTCTGCCGGACATACGGGACTCCGGCTCCAGATCCGATTTACCATCCATAATATCGTTCGCCCAGATTTCAAATTTGTCCGTGGCTGCAGCAACAACTGATGAAGATGCAGAGATGCCTGAATTGAGCTTCGTGGAGATGCCTGAATTGAGCTTCGTGGATGAAGTTGCTAAAGGTCTTCGGCAGTCATTGGTGCTGAATCTGTTCAATTTCGACATAATCAGGGACGCCAAGGACTGGAAGGTAATTGGGGAAGTGGGAGGTCGCCGGTTGAGGGAGATAGGGAAAGCTCTTCCAGCGTTCATGGCTTTTGTGGAGGGGAGGCGGAAGAGTCGAATTGATTGAGGGAGAATGCGGTATTGGTCTTGGCCGGAGAAGAAGGTGATTGCGTCTACTGAGAGAAATTAGAGATAGAGAGCTCGTGTTTGGAAAAACACGTTTTTTCAATTGTTTAAAAAAACGCGTTTTTTACAAGTTTTTGGCTTTTAAGTATGTTAATAAATAAAATTTAATTATTTAATGACAAATTATAACTATTAGGAGTTGTGTAGTTGAAGTAGTAATTGTTGAAATTTATTTAAAAATCAATAAAATATATTGAGGTGCTAAAGTGTAAAAGTTGAAACCTTAAGGCATTTAATTTCAATAACACAATTCAAGAAGGAGCTTAAGTGGAAATAAGTCAATGTATATCCTCCTAAAGTTGATGAAGCTTCTAAAACAAGAACAAAAACTTCAACACATTTTCTTTCCTCTGTTCCAAGAGAAAAACCTAGGTTTTCCTTCTTCCTTCAAAAATTCATCCTAAATTCATAGTTTGTCCGTTCTTCGATCCGTCTTCGTCTAAATGTTCGGGAAGCTGCGTAGATCATTTCTATCCGATTAAATTTTTCACTCTTTCGTATTATTTTGGAGGTAACTTATTATATTCTCTCCTTCAAATTTTGCTCATTTGATGTTTAAGGTTGAAATGTTTGAAGTAGAATGGTTGCAAGTTACATTTGAGTAATTTCTTTGAGCTGGAATGGATTGAGTTAAACTTGGATGAGTATAATAAAGTGAAAGGGTAGGAGTAAAATGAAGGTTTACAAACTTTGCTGATGTTTTAAACTTCAGATTGAAATTTTGCTGAAGGGCACAACTCGTGCTTGAGGGCACGAGTCGTTCCCCGCATTTCGACTCGTGGTATGAGTCGTGTAACTAATTGTTCTCGTGCTGAACTGGGGCACGAGTCGTACTGGCTGGCACGAGTCGTGCCCTGGCCTGTTTTTGTTGTGTTGATTTTAAAAGTAAATCATTCCTACTACCTAATACATCTTTTACCCAATTGAACATATAATCAAAGTATAATATATGAACTACCAAATGATGTCTTAGCTTGTCCAAAATGGTATTAGGGAGGTTATGTAATCTTGTCTTGAAAATGGTTGGAAAACAATATGGAAACTTAACCAAAGTTGGTAAAACTTGGTGAAATGACCTTAAACATTTTATTAAGGTTAAGCAATGTTGTATGTGATTATGTAAGACTTATTTGGGATATATTGTGCCAATACATGGTTAATTATTCTTGGTGTTTTGTTCAATAGTGTATTGAAGCATAAGTTGCACTATTTTATTGGTTTGAACATGAGTAATACTACCATGTTGATTAATTGATATCCTGATTGTGGATTTATTTTAAGTATCAGTTTATGTGCTTGAACGTGTGTATCAGCTGATTATTATTAGGGGTATAATGGTATTCAATCAATTATGGAGGAAGCTCTATGAATTGACCGAATTATATTATACCTGTGACTGTCCCCTTCTGTTGGCCACAGTTGCAGTGATAGCTTCTGTTCTTTGCCAAAAGTATTTACAGATAGCGAGTAATCTTATATGATTCTCTGAAAAATGAGTCTTATAAGATGGTGAATATGTGTTAAAAGCTCACTAAAGAGAGGAGTTAATACTCCCATGTTGTACGACATATTGTTCAGACGAGAAAGGTAAACCGAGGTAACGTAATGTGTTTACAGCTTTAACAAGGTGTTATGTGCGAACATGTTATGTGTTGCATCTTGTATGTCATCTTGTTGCATCATAATAGCTTACTAATATTTATTCTCACCCTTCTCCCTTTTATTGTTTTAGACCGCGCTGAGACAGGAGGCCCGAACCAGTGAGGTCGGGGAGGAGTTTGGACGGCTTTCTTTTGGGAATTGTCAGGGTATGTTGTATAGTTAGTTTGTGGTTGGGAGTATCACTAGGATACTACTCTTTTGGGGAACTTGTGTTTAGTAAATATTGATTTTATAAAACGTGTTCGCTTGTGTATATGATGTAACTAAAATAGGTTGTTATTTTTACAAAGTTGTTTGGTAAACCTATCTCCAAGTGGAGATGTGTTCTCGGTTTTACTTTAGTTTGTGAAAGTCGAGTATGTATATTTAAAAATAAACAAAAGTTTTAAATTTAAGCGACTTTTACAAGTAGGGGGGCCTTCCCGCTCGGGGCACGAGCTAAGGTTCCGGGTTGGGGTCCCCACAGTTTCGCCTTGATTCTAGGCTTGGATCTTGGTATTCGTCGATCAACGAGGTTGATGGACGAGTTTGGGTGTTGTAAGGATGAAAGATGGCACTTTGCGATTGTGTATTGATTATAGATTGTTGAATCAAGCTACAATCAAGAACAAGTATCCTCTTCCTCACATTGATGACTTGTTTGATCAACTCCAAGGTTCAGTGATATATTCCAAGCTTAACTTGCGTAGTGGGTACCATTAGTTGAAGATCAGACCGGATGATATATCCAAGACAACTTTCAGGACAAGGTATGGCCATTATGAGTTTGTTGTTATGCCTTTTGGGTTGACAAATGCCCCGGCTGTGTTTATGGATATGATGAATAGAATTTTTAAACCTTACCTGGATAGCTTTGTGGTAGTTTTCATTGATGATATCCTTGTTTATTCAAAGTCCCGAGAAGATCATGAGAACCATTTGCGAATTATGTTATCTATTCTTCGTGAGCAACAATTGTTTGCGAAGTTCAGTAAATGTGAATTTTGGCTAGAGAAGATTTCATTTTTGGGTTATGTGGTTTCAAGTTCAGGTATTGTCGTTGATCCTTCAAATATTGAGGCCATGGTCAATTGGAAACAACCTGCGACAGTGACAGAAGTTTGTAGTTTTCTGGGTTTGGCAGGTTACTACCGAAGATTTATTGAAGGGTTTTTGAAGATTGCAACACCGTCGACTAAATTGATGCGGAAAGATGTATAATTTGTGTGGGATACAAAGTGTGAAACCAGTTTTGCAGAATTGAAGAAGAGATTGACTACAGCTCCGATCCTTACCCTACCTGATGGATGCGAGAATTTCGTGATATTCAGTGACGCATCAAAGGAAGGTTTGGGTTGTGTTCTTATGCAGAATGGGAAGGTGATAGCGTATGCTTCGAGGAAGTTAACACCGGCAGAGCAGAATTATCCTACTCATGACTTGGAGTTAGCTGCGATTATTTTTGCATTGCATAAGTGGAAACATTATCTTTATGGAGCTATTCGAGATTTTTACCGATCATAAGAGTTTGAAGTATTTGTTTACTCAGAAAGACTTGAATAATAGGCAGAGGCGATGGTTGGAATTACTGAAAGACTATGATTGTGTTATTTCATACCATCCAGGAAAAGCTAATGTGGTTGCAGATGCGATTAGCCGAAAGGCTTATTTGTCAACATTGATGTCCCGCGAGTCGCTAGGTAAGATGTTGTTTGCGAATGTTCGAGCTATACCTACCTTGTATAGAGATATTAAGGAAGCTCAACAGACTTATTTAGAATTGAAAAAGATTATAGTACAGTTTCAAGATGGAAGGGTCGGGGATTTTGTATTGAACAAGGATGGAATTTTTACTTTCAAAGGCAGAATTTGTGTACCATCTTCAAAGGAGATAAAAAGACAAGTCTTAGAGGAAGGCTATAAATCGAGATTTGTGATTCACCCGGGAAGCACGAAGATGTATCAAGGTTTGAAAAAGGGTTATTGGTGGAATGGAATGAAGAGGGAAATTGCTAAATTTGTTTTGAAATGTTTAACTTGCCAACAGATTAAAGCCGAGCATCAAAGACCTGCAGGGTTACTACAACCGTTGGATATTCCAGAATGGAAGTGGGAAGGCAATGTAATGGATTTTGTGACTGGACTACCACATACATCGAAGAAGGTTGATGCAATTTGGGTAATAGTGGATAGATTGACCAAGTCAGCTCACTTTTTGCCAATGTCAATGAAGTATTCGATGGAGAAGTTAGCCCAAATGTGTATACGAGAGATTGTTCAACTTCCTGGAATAGCAGTTAACATTGTATCAGAGAGGGATCCAAGATTTACATCGCGATTTTGGAAAGCTTTGCTCGAGGCTTTGGGTTCAAAGCTGAGTTTCAGTACGGCGTTTCATCCTCAGACAGATGGACAGACAGAGAGGACTATCCAAATTCTTGAAGATATGTTGCGTGCGTGTGTGATGGATTTTCATTCATATTTGGAAGTTCATTTACCTTTAGTTGAGTTCGCGTATAACAACAATTATCAGTCCATCATCGGAATAGCACCTTATGAGGCTTTGTATGTGTAGCGTTGATATTTTATTGAATAACAGAGTCGCCACTTATCATTTATTTAGGAAAACAATAAGAAAAACCTTTTGATAATTTAAGAGATTTGAGGGTTCGGGGGTTAAGTTATGGAATGGGAAGGTCGAGGAACACCCATTCCACCCTGGAGATCGGCCTTGCCAATTGAGTATTATCAATCAATCAATTAATAATTAAACAAGCAAACCCTAATTAATTTCTTAATTAGGAATGTTGAGTTGTATGCTTCGAGATCTCCTCTATTGATTGAAGGGACTCTAGGCTAACCCTTTTGATGGGGTTACACTAATCTAAAAGCAATTAGAGAGAGGTAGAGAAGAATAATAGGAATTTACCTTGTGTTTAGGGAGTATTTGGCTTAGATCGTGGTTCTAAGATGTCTTCTCGATTGAGAAGTGATTTGGGCAGAGTTCCGCCTCGATTCTAGGCTTGAATCTTGACGTTCGTCAATCAACAAGGTCGATGGACGAATTTAGGAGTTGTTTATGAGAGTTTTGAAGGAATCTTTCAAGGAGAGAAACCAACAAATTGTGAGTGTTGTGTGTTTTCTATTAGGAATCGGGGACCTCTGAAATACTGAAAGTCATCAAGTATTTATAGGTGGTTTAAGAGGTAAAGGTGGAGAGGGAAATCACCCTAGGAAGGTTCCAGAACTCAACTGTTATTGGAGAACCGGATTGGATAATATTTATCAAGAAAAGAGTTTGAAACGGAGAAGGAAAGTGATTCTGCACATCCTGCAGAGGGCTTGTCTCGTGCGAGACACATATGTCCCGTGCGGGACAACTAGTCAAATGACCATTTTGTTCTCTTTGGTTATTTCGTTAGTCAGTTAGGTCCAAAACTAACGAAGTTAGTTAGAAACTTAACGAAACATGACGAAACTTATATGCTTTCATCAAAACATAAAAGAGAGACGAAGAGTAGTGTAATCATGTAATTATTGGTTTAGAATGGGGTGTCTACAGAGCCCCTCAGCGACAAGACTTATGGAAGAAGTCATGTCGTCGATAGAAAAGACATCATTCTGAACAAAGGGATGGTTGTGCCGCACGGCTGCCTACGTATCTCTATTGGAGAATCAGACCAAAACGTAGTTCGACTCCAAAACACTAAAAAGGATATTTTAGGTATTTTGTAAAGCATTTTTAAAAATCGAAGAGGGATTTTTTTTCGAAAGAGGTAAAATCATACTGAGGAATCAAGGACTTGACCCAATTCTGAATATACCTTTTTGTTGATGAAATTGTTGAAGTGCACTGCCCGAGGTTACCGACTTTGCCATTGTTGTCGAGGTCACGGTCTTTGTTGTCGTTGCTGTCGTCACAGACTTTGTTGATGCTGCCGAGGTCACAGATTTGAAGTTTGCTGCCGTCACAGATTTTATTGATGCTGCCGAGGTCACGGACTTGAAGTTTGCTACTGTCACAGACTTTGCTGGTGTTGCCGAGGTCACGAACTTGAAGTTTGCTGCCATCACAGACTTTGAAGTTGTTTTCGAGGTCACGGACTTGAAGTTTGTTGTCGTCACAGACTTTGTTGATGTTGCCGAGGTCACGGACTTGAAGTTTACTGCCGTCACAAACTTTGAAGTTGTCGGTTAAGGTGGAGGTTCTGTCGGCTCCTGTAATGCAAGGATATATGCATGCTGGTCTCGGATGGACCCGAATGATTCTTACCTTTTTGCACCTGCTAGCACATAAATATTCCAAATAGATTTTTCGAATTTTAGTTGTTTAACTGGACTCATGTGGTGGTGTCCATGTCTGTTGGTGTAAATGGCCGGCTGATCATTTTGGTGGTGAGTTTATGTATGAGTATATGGTATATGGACATGTAGGGACATTTGTATGGATTGATATTTGAGATGGGTGAAATATATGAATGAACTTGTGTTTGACAAGTTAGGACCAAATCAGGTTTTATGCAGAATATGTTGCTAGTCAGCGAGAGTGTCTCGTACTGTTTCTTTATTGTTGTAGAATTTCGATGAGTAACCTTGAGTGAACACATCTAGGCCTGTTACGAATCTTCATTCTTAATTCTCCCTTGAGTCATGTCTCTAGGAGGTAAACGACTACAAATCTGTCGACTGTCGTAATAGCTTAATGCCCAATTCTCTTTCCTGTCTCGAGCAAGTGGTAGATGACTTTGTGCACAGGCTTGTGAGTCTGCTCTCTTGATTTGACGATAGTTGAAGAATACCCTCCTTGTTGGTTTGATTTGAAAAGGATCGAATGATGTTCGATGAAGAAGGTTGAAGAATATTCTCCCTTTGTCCTTGATTTTTTTCTTTTCTTAGTGATACACCCTGGTTTTTGCCTAGACCGCCCTTTCGAGTTTTCAATCTAGTGGGCATCTCTTTTGCGCCCTTTTCTTTTTTTTTATTTTTTATTTTTTTTTTGAAAATAGTATGTTAACTCGAAGAGAACTCAGCGGAGAAAACCTCATTGAGGAGAGAGAAATGAAATCTCAAGTGAGGAGAGGAGAGACGGACTCTATTCTTTGGAAGGTGATCCAAGCATTAACTCTTTGGAAAAGTGTATTCTCTAATGATGATAGTGAGAAGCAAAGAGGAAAGCTCCTAATGGAGATTTTATTATTTTGAAGAGTTGAAGTAGAGAATTGGCTCAAAGATCTAGAAAAGTTATTCTACCTTTTAATGAACTATACATCATCTAGAATTTTCTAAATAAGTTTGGAGAAGAAATCCAATCATGAGTATGACTTAAGGGTAAACATTTTTCTTGATGCTGAAAGTCTTGTTCACTTGTTGTAAGAGGATGTTGAGTAATCTTCATTTCTTTTATTGGTATCACTTGACTCCTCTTCTTTGTGGGAGAGTCCTTCATGCATTTGAATTTTCACCTTTGTCGTGGGGGTGATGAAAGCTTGAGAGTTTTTTTTTTTTGTACTCTCAAAGCTTTGAATTGAGTAGCCCCATTCTTCTTGGTAAGGAAGGTTGACAGTAGCATCTTTAGCTTTCATCGTTTGTTGACCTTTAACTTTCAGTAGGGGAATTGTTTAGCCCTTAAGCCTTCTAAGGATAACTTTCTTCGTAAACTCGTTCAGAAGTTTCTATTTTTATTTTGTGATGATTTAGGGAATGGAGGGTCCATTATTTTGCATGAATTAAATGATACTCATGAGGTAGAACAACCTTAGGGAAAGTGTTTAGGAAAAGAGAATGACTTTGATTTATTGGAGAAATTTAAAAACAGACTCGATAGTTTAGATGACACAAACTAGAGGAGGTGAGAAGTACTTAGAAAGACAGAACGACTCTTCGAGTTCATACTTGAAAATTTAAAACCTAATCTACTTCTATCAAAGGAGAAAGGGAGAGGATAATTGTAGCCCCAAAGTGGTAAGTGGGGCTTCATCTTATTCATGTATTATGAGGGAGAGGATTGGTGATGATGTTGGGACGTTCTAACTCTCCGTTGTCAAAGAGGTCTTGGATGATGTCCTTCAAGTGGTGGCAAGTGTTGGTGTCGTGGCCAATGAAGTTGTGGTACTTGCATAATAAGTGATGAGCATGATTAGGACCCATATCACCAAGAGTACCACCTTCCCTTAGTTTGATCTTTTCATTCTTGACAAGAACATCGAGAACTTCTTCTTGAGTGATTCCTTCAAGTTTGTCATAGTTCCTCTTTTTCTTTTCAGGAGGAGGAACAGCAGAATACTTGTCAGTGTTGAGGCGGTTGAATGCAATGACATTGACTGAAGCATCCTTACTTTTGGTAGGCTTGTTGAAGCGGAAAGTGCTTTCCTTCTATCTACTCTTTAGGAAGTCATCAATCATAATTCCGGATACATGGAGTTCATTGAAACTAGGAAAGTAATTACCGGCGAGCTTCTCTTGAAATTCATCACGGAGGCATTGGAGGAAGATGTGGATTTGCTCTTTGAGAGTAGGTCTTTCGACAATTTCAGTAAGTTTGAGTCTTCATCTTCTAGGAAATTCTGCAAAAGACTCATTTGCATGTTGCTTGGTTTGTTCAAGATCCCTCCTAGTAGGGCGGTAGGTGGAGTTGTCTTCAAACTGCCTTTGGAAGACTAAACATGCAGACGACCAGTCAAGCCTTGTAGTCATAGGAAGAGACATGTACCAATCCCTTGCCGCACCCTCCAAAGTTTGAGAAAAGCATTGGGCCAAGATTGTGTTATCAACGCCCATTGGAAGCATACCCCAAGTGTATGTCTCAACATGAGCTCGAGGACAAGTAGTACCATTAAACTTGGCAATGTCGGGTGTCTTATACTTGCGAGGAAACTTGGTGATGGATTGTTGAAGAGCATCGGAATCAAATGGAACGAATGACCCTTTTGAAGTGTCAAGGGTTGAGTTTCTTATCAAGATAGTTCTTAGTAACATGGTCACCAAGTTTAGTAGTTTCATCACTACCTTCCTTTTTGGTCTTAGTGCTCTTGGAAACATGTCCCTCATCATCGGAGGAGGATAAGGAAGAAGATGAATCGGATTCTTCCTCTTTCTTGCTTGACTTTTTGGTTTTCTTATTCTTTTTGGTGTAGGATTCCTCTTCATCGGAGGAGGATTCCTCTTTCTGTTTTTGTTTTCTTACTTTCTTGACTTTCATATCGTGGAGCTCTTGCATGAGGGCGGCCATTTGGGCATTTTGTTCCTCAATTTTATTACTTTGTCCGTCCATCTTAAGCAGGGCTTGGATGAGTTGGGCCTTAGCTTCGTTGATTTCGGCTTCGGTGACAGAAGGAGAAGCAAACATCGTGTCGAGCTTTGGCGAAGAACCTTGATGTGTAGAAACCGTGTTAAACCATGATCGAGTCCCAACAAGTCAGCTGAATAGGGTGAATGAAGGCTTGAAGGTTTTGGCCAAAACACGAAAAGACCGAACACTTGTCTCGCACGGGACAAGTAGTCTCGCGCGAGACAACACCACGGGAAGTCACATTTTTTCTGATTTTAATCCTAATTTTGGTCGGACGGAAAATCCGTTTTGGGGGTTTCTAACATTCGAAAACCAAACCTAAGGACCTAGGGGTCGAAGTAATCCCAAGTAACATCAAGTTTTGTGCAATAATTTTGGTGAGAAATTTTTAGGGGCAAATCCGAAGGGACAATTATAGGGACCTTTCCGAAGGAACAATTCTGAAGCGACAATTTATTGATTTCTTTTCCATGGCTTATTGCACAAAAAAAATGATCTTGACAAGAGATTACAAAGACTCCAAGATCAAACCGAACGATCACGGAGTGTCTTAAAAAGTCAATCTACATGATATGTGGTGATGCAGGGCTGGAAGGCTAGGCTCGCCACGATATGACAATCTAGATGAATTGAAGATGCGGAGTGGGATGATCCAACTTCGGAGAGACCGGCGACTAGGTGGTTACCGCCATCCGTCCTTAGTGTGGGTCCCGGGTTTATCAGGGTATGTAGTGCAATGACATATATAAATGAGTGCGCGTGTGTGAGAGTCAATCTAGGTGATAGAGAAAAATAGAGAGTTTTTTTTTAAAAAAATTAAAAGAAAAACAGATAGTGACCGCACCAAGTGGTTGCCTACGTTTCTCCCAAATTAGAAAGACTCAGGTCGTCGTAGTTCCACTTAAAGGAGAGAGAGAAATAAATAAATAAATTAATTTAAATTACAACTCCCGAATCCTTCATGAACCGGACTTTAAATCAAAAAACCAATCGCACGCATGTATATAGTTCAAGTAATTAATAATTACTCTACCCTGCAAATTAAAGTTAGTACAAGCAAAATAATAGTTTATTTTGACTTTTTTGGATTTTTAAAACTTTTCTGTAAGTTTTTTTATTATTATTTTAAATGCCGCCGCCAGCCAAAGCCAAACAGAGAAAGTGGCAAACAGAATCTTAGTTTCGCGCGGGACTATCCTGCGCTGGACAAGCAGTCGGAAAGTTAAATTTTTTTTGACGAAAACAGTACAGAAAAATCCGAAAAAAAATTCAGAAAAATCCGAAAAAATTCAGAAAAAATCAATTTTCTTTACAGAAAAATAAAACGATTGATAATACTCAATTGTAACGCAAGTCTAACCCTCTTAATTAATTGTCCCCAGCGGAGTCGCCAAAACTGTAGCGTTGATATTTTATTGAATAACAGAGTCGCCACTTATCATTTATTTAGGAAAACAATAAGAAAAACCTTTTGATAATTTTAAGAGATTTGAGGGTTCGGGGGTTAAGTTATGGAAAGGGAAGGTCGAGGAGCACCCATTCCATCCAATTCGGAGATCGATCTTGCCAATTGAGTATTATCAATCAATCAATTAATAATTAAACAAGCAAACCCTAATTAATTTCTTAATTAGGAATGTCGGGTTATATGATTCGAGATCGTCTCCATTGATTGAAGGGACTCTAGGCTAACCCTTTTGATGGGGTTACACTACTCTAAAAGCAATTAGAGAGAGGTTGAGAAGAAGAATAGGAATTTACCTTGTGTTTAGGGAGTATTTGATTTATAACGTGGTTCTAAGATGTCTTCTCGGTCGAGAAGTGATTCGGGCAGAGTTTTGCCTCGATTCTAGGCTTGAATCTTGACGTTCGTCAATCAACAAGGTTGATGGACGAATTTAGGAGTTGTTTATGAGAGTTTTGAAGGAATCTTTCAAGGAGAGAAATCAATAAATTGTGTGTGTTATGTGTTTTCTATTAGGAATCGGGGACCTCTGAAATACTGAAAGTCATCATGTATTTATAGGAGGTTTAAGAGGTAAAGGTGGAGAGGGAAATCACCCTAGGAAGGTACTAGAACTCAACTGCTATTGGAGAACCGGATTGGATAATATTTATCAAGAAAAGAGTTTGAAACGGAGAAGGAAAGTGATTCTGCACATCCTGCAGAGGGCTTGTCTAATGCGAG
Source organism: Adenophora triphylla var. japonica (assembly GCA_022495995.1). Classification (NCBI taxonomy): domain Eukaryota; kingdom Viridiplantae; phylum Streptophyta; class Magnoliopsida; order Asterales; family Campanulaceae; genus Adenophora; species Adenophora triphylla. The sequence continues at coordinate 266,577 of JAFEMH010002274.1, read as the reverse complement.
ACACGTATGTCCCCTGCGGGACAACTAGTCAAATGACCATTTTGTCCTCTTTGGTTATTTCGTTATTAGGTCCAAAACTAACGAGGTTAGTTAGAAACTTAACGAAACATGACGAAACTGATATGCTTTCATCAAAACATAAAAGAGAGACGAAGAGTAGTGTAATCATATAATTATTGGTTCATAATGGGGTGTCTACAGTATGGAAGAAAGTGTCGATCTCCAATTTGTTGGGACGAGGTTGGTGAAGGAAAACTTTGGGGTCCATATTTGGTTAGGGATTCGACTTAAAATATTAAAGTAATTCGAGACAGATTGAAGGCGGCTCAAAGTCGACAGAAAAGCTACGCCGATAATAGAAGAAAGGATTTATCATTTCAAGTTGGGGATTATGTGTTTTTAAGAATTTCTCCGAGGAATGGAATTAAAAGATTTGGCAACAAAGGTAAATTGGCGCCAAGGTATGTTGGTCCATTTGAAATCTTGGAGAAGGTTGGCAATTTGGCATATAGATTAGCTCTACCCCCATCTTTTTCTTCTCTTCACGACGTGTTCCATGTGTCGATGTTGAGAAAATACCTCTATGCCCCCTTCGCGTGTATTGAGTACTCCACCCGAGGATATTCAGGCTGACATGACCTATGTGGAAGAACCGTTCAGAATTATGGAATTACAAGTCCGGGAACTGAGAACCAAGAGCATTCCAGTTGTGAAAATCTTGTGGAAGAATCATACAGTTGAGGAAGCCACTTGGGAGTTGGAGTCCGAGATGCGTGAGAAGTATCCGTGGTTGTTTGAGCACTCAGGTAAGTAAATTTAAAATTCGGGGCAAATTTTCTTTAAGGGGGAGTGAGTGTCACGACCCTAAACCTAGGAAATATTTTGATCACATGTTGAGCACGTATATGTGGCGTGCGTTGCATCTCATTTCATGCATTTTATTATATTTGTGAGTATTATGTGTTAATTTTAATATTTTAATAACTTATTTGATATTTTAAGTATGTTAATAAATAAAATTTAATGATTTAATGACTAATTAGAACTATTAGGAGTTGTGTAGTTGAAGTAGTAATTGTTGAAATTTAATTAAAAATCAATAAAATATATTGAGGTGCTAAAGTGTAAAAGTTGAAACCTTAAGGCATTTAATTTCAATAACTCAATTCAAGGAGGAGCATAAGTGGAAATAAGTCAATGTATATCCTCCTAAGTTGATGAAGCTTCTAAAACAAGAACAAAAACTTCAGCACATTTTCTTTCCTCTGTTCCAAGAGAAAAACCTAGGTTTTCCTTCTTCCTTCAAAAATTCATCCTAAATTCATAGCTTGTCCGTTCTTCGATCGGTCTTCGTCTAAATGTTCGGGAAGCTGCGTAGATCATTTCTACCCGATTAAATTTTTTCACTCTTTTGTATTATTTTGGAGGTAAGTTATTATATTCTTTCCTTCAAATTTTGCTCATTTGATGTTTAAGGTTGAAATTTTTGAAGTAGAATGGTTTCATGTTACATTTGAGTAATTTCTTTGAGATGGAATGGATTGAGTTAAACTTGGATGAGTATAATAAAGTGAAAGGGTAGGAGTAAAATGAAGGTTTCCAAACTTTGCTGATGTTTTAAACTTCAGATTAAAATTTTGCTGAAGGGCACGACTCGTGCTTGAGGGCACGAGTCGTTCCCCGCATTTCGACTCATGGTACGGTTCATGTAACTAATTGTTCTCGTGCTGAAGTGGGGCACGAGTCGTGCCCTGGCCTGTTTCTGTTGTGTTGATTTTAAAAGTAAATCATTCCTACTACCTAATACATATTTTACCCAATTGAACATATAATCAAAGTATAATATATGAACTACCAAATGATGTCTTATCTTGTCCAAAATGGTATTAGGAAGGTTATGTAATCTTGTCTTGAAAATGGTTGGAAAACAATATGGAAACTTAACCAAAGTTGGTAAAACTTGGTGAAATGACCTTAAACATTTTGTTAAGGTTAAGCAATGTTGTATGTGATTATGTAAGACTTATTTGGGATATATTGTGCCAATACATGGTTAATTATTCTTGGTGTTTTGTTCAATAGTGTATTGAAACATAAGTTGCACTATTTTGTTGGTTTGAACATAAGTAATACTACCATGTTGATTGATTGATATCCCGATTGTGAATTTATTTCAAGTATCGGTTTATGTGCTTGAACGTGTGTATCAGCTGATGTTTATTAGGGGTATAATGGTATTCAATCAATTATGGAGGAAGCTCTATGAACTGACCGAATTATATTATACCTGTGACTGTCCCCTTCTGTTGGCCACAGTTGGGGTGATAGCTTCTGTTCTTTGCCAAAAGCATTTACAGATAGCGAGTAATCTTTTATGGTTCTCTGAAAAATGAGTCTTATAAGATGGTGAATATGTGTAAATAGTTCACTAAAGAGAGGAGTTAATACTCCTATGTTGTACGACATATTGTTCAGACGAGAAAGGTAAACCGAGGTAACGTAATGTGTTTACAGCTTTAACAAGGTGTTATGTGCGAACATGTTATGTGTTGCATCTTGTATGTCATCTTGTTGCATCATAATAGCTTACTAATATTTATTCTCACCCTTCTCCCTTTTACTGTTTTAGACCGCGCTGAGACAGGAGGCCCGAACCAGTGAGGTCGGGGAGGAGTTTGGACGGCTTTCTTTTGGGAATTGTCAGGGTATGTTGTATTGTTATTTTGTGGTTGGGAGTATCACTAGGATACTACTCTATTGGGGAACTTGTATTTAGTACTGATTTTGTAAAACGTGTTCACTTGTGTATATGATGTAACTAAAACAGGTTGTTGTTTTTACAAAGTTGTTTGGTAATCCTATCTCCAAGTGGAGATGTGTTGTCGGTTTTACTTTAGTTTGTGAAAGTCGAGTATGTATATTTAAAAATAAATAAAAGTTTTAAATTGAAGGGACTTTTACAAGTAGGGGGGCCCTTCCGCTCGGGGCACGAGCTAAGGTTCCGGGTTGGGGTCCCCACAGTTGGTATCAGAGCCTTGGATTTAGAGACGTCTAGACTAAGGGGGAGTGTGTGATAACTGACGACGAGTGTTTGATGTAGGGGGTTTGTAAAATGGCTGGAAATGATGATGATCAAAATAGGGCTCCAGAACATGATGGTAATGTTGGGGCAGGTGGAAATCAGAATGAAGACATGATGAACTTGTTCAGGTTATTCTTACAGAATATGGCAACTCGGGGACAAGCTCAGCATCAACCCGAGGTACGTCCAGGTTATGGTTTGGAAAGGTTTGTGAAGATGGTTCCACCAAGTTTCAATGGAGATTCGAATCTGGTAAAAGCTGAAAGATGGCTCGAGGCGATGAATAAGATCTTTGCAACTATGGAAAGTTTAGATGATGAAAAGGTTAGATGTCAGATTTTAAACTTGAGGGTCCAGCGGAGCATTGGTGGCAAATTTTGAAGGAATGTTGGGATCCGGATAATACGCCTCAAACTTGGGATAATTTTACTCAAAAGTTCAAAGTGCATTTCATTCCAATGGTGACGCATGACAAAAAGGAGGTGGAGTTCTTGTGTCTAGAGCAGGGAACCATGACAGTGGCTCAGTATTCAGCCAAGTTTACTGAGTTGGCTCGTTATTGCACTAATTTGGTACCGGATGAAGAAAGAAGAATTTATCGTTTTGTGAAAGGTTTGAGACTCGAATTCAGGAAGCAGATGTTGACACATGACTTCCCAAATTATCAGGCAGCCGTGAATAGGGCCTACAGAATTGAGAATGATATCGAGGAACATCGTGGAAGACCGAAAGTTGGTGGTGGAAGCAAGCAAAGGTATCAAGGACAAGGTTCAGGACAAAACAGAGGACAACCAAGGTCTTCAGCCCCAGGGAGTGTTCGAGGGGGACATGTTGCAGTTCCTATGACACATCCAGTATCAGGTCAGTATGGGGTTGTTTGCAACTTTTGCAAGAAAATTGGGCATACAGAAGACAAATTTTGGAGTAAGCAGGGCAATTGCATAGAATGTGGAGCACTGGGTCATTTTAGGAGGAATTGTCCAAAGTTACAACGGGCACAAGCTTCAGGCAGTGGTCAGCAAGGTGGGCAACATAGAAGTGGTGCAAAGAGAGATAGTGAAGGAAAACCAAAAGAGAAAGTCCAAGGTCGAGTTTTTGCTTTGGGTAGTGGAGAGGTAGACCCTACGGCAGTCATTAGAGGTATATTACCTATCTCAGGAGTTAAGGCTCGTATTCTTATAGATCCCGGTTTATCTCATTAATATGTGTCATCGCATTTTACTTTTTCTTTCCATAATGTACCTAAAATTTTGCCATATGTGTTGGAGGTTTCTACTCCTATGGGAGAGTGCCTCGAATCTTCTCTGGTTTACCATGGTTGTGATGTTGTTATAAGTGGGCATGTATTGCCTGTTGATTTGGTAGAATTACCAAATTCGTGATTTTGATATTATACTTGGCATGGACTGGTTGAGTAGTTGTTACGCATCAGTAGATTGTCGTAAGAAGCGAGTCTCATTTTCCATACCTGGTTTGCCTATGTTTGTGTTTGATGCGGATAAGTCATTATTTGGTATTCATGTCATATCTGAATTAAAGGCACGAAAGTTATTGTCTAAAGGGTGTGAAGGTTATTTGGCATATGTGCTAGACTCGAGTAAGGAGTCACCTGAATTATCACATGTACATGTTGTAAGTGAGTTTGTAGATGTGTTTTCAACGAAGTATTCCATGCCACCAGACAGGGAAGTGGAATTCTGTATTGACTTAATTCCAGGTACAATGCCGATATCAAAAGCACCTTATAGAATGGCACCGGTTGAGCTGAAGGAGTTGAAAATTCAGTTGCAAGAGTTCTTGGATCGAGGCATTATCCGTCCGAGTGTTTCACCGTGGGGAGCACCGATACTGTTTGTAAGGAAGAAAGATGGCACTTTGTGATTGTGTATTGATTATAGATTGTTGAATCAAGCTACAATCAAGAACAAGTATCCTCTTCCTCACATTGATGACTTGTTTGATAAACTCCAAGGTTCAGTGATATATTCCAAGCTCGACTTGCGTAGTGGGTACCATCAGTTGAAGATTAGACCGGATGATATATCCAACATAACTTTCAGGACAAGGTATGGCCATTATGAGTTTGTTGTTATGCCTTTTGGGTTGACAAATGCCCCGGATGTGTTTATGGATATGATGAATAGAATTTTTAAACCTTACCTGGATAGCTTTGTGGTAGTTTTCATTGATGATATCCTTGTTTAATCAAAGTCCCGAGAAGATCATGAGAATCATTGCGAATTGTGTTATCAATTCGTCGTGAGCAACAATTGTTTGCGAAGTTCAGTAAATGTGAATTTTGGCTCGAGAAGATTTCATTTTTGGGTCAAGTGGTTTCAAGTTCAGGTATTGTCGTCGATCCTTCAAACATTGAGGTCGTGGTCAATTGGAAACAACCTGCGACAGTGACAGAAGTCCGTAGTTTTCTGGGTTTGGCAGGTTACTACCGAAGATTTATTGAAGGGTTTTTGAAGATTGCAACACCGTTGACTAAATTGATGCGGAAAGATGTATCATTTGTGTGGGATGCAAAGCGTGAAACCAGTTTTGCAGAATTGAAGAAGAGATTGACTACAGCTCTAATCCTTACCCTACCTGATGGATGCGAGAATTTGTGATATTCATTGACACATCAAAGGAAGGTTTGGGTTGTGTTCTTATGCAAAATGGGAAGTTGATAGTGTATGCTTCGAGGAAGTTAACACCGGCAGAGCAGAATTATCCTACTCATGACTTGGAGTTAGCTGCTATTATTTTTGCATTGCATAAGTGGAAACATTATCTTTAAGGAGCTATTCGAGATTTTTACCGATCATAAGAGTTTGAAGTATTTGTTTACTCAGAAAGAATTGAATAATAGGAAGAGGCGATGGTTGGAATTACTGAAAGACTATGATTGTGTTATTTCATACCATCCAGGAAAAGCTAATGTGGTTGCAGATGCGATTAGCCGAAAGGCTTATTTGTCAACATTGATGTCCCGCGAGTCGCAAGGTGAGATGTTGTTTGCGAATGTTCGAGCTATACGTACCTTGTATAGAGATATTAAGGAAGCTCAACAGACTGATTTAGAATTGAAAAAGATTATAGTACAGTTTCAAGATGGAAGGGCCGGGGATTTTGTATTGAACAAGGATGGAATTTTTACTTTCAAAGGCAGAATTTGTGTACCATGTTCAAAGGAGATCAAAAGACAAGTCTTAGAGGAAGGCTATAAATCGAGATTTGTGATTCACCCGGGAAGCACGAAGCTGTATCAAGATTTGAAGAAGGGTTATTGGGGGAATGGAATGAAGAGGGAAATTGCTGAATTTGTTTCGAAATGTTTAACTTGCCAACAGATTAAAGCTGAGCATCAAAGACCTGCAGGGTTACTACAACCGTTGGATATTCCAGAATGGAAGTGGGAAGGCATTGCAATGGATTTTGTGACTGGACTACCTCATACATTGAAGAAGGTTGATGCAATTTGAGTAATAGTGGATAGATTGACCAAGTCAGCTCACTTTTGCCAGTGTCAATGAAATATTATATGGAGAAGTTAGCTAAAATGTATATACGAGAGATTGTTCGACTTCATGGAACAGCAGTCAACATTGTATCAGATAGGGATCCAAGATTTACATCGCGATTTTGGAAAGCTTTGCTCGAGGATTTGGGTTCAAAACTGAGTTTCAGTACGGCATTTCATCCTCAGACGGATGGACAGATAGAGAGGACTATCCAGATTCTTGAAGAATGTTGCATGCATGTGTGATGGATTTTCATTCATCTTGGGAAGTTCATTTACCTTTAGTTGAGTTCGCGTATAACAGCAATTATCAGTCCAGCATCGAAATGGCACCTTATGAGGCTTTGTATAGAAGAAAGTCTCGATCTCCAATTTGTTGGGACGAGATTGGTGAAGCAAAACTTTGGGGTCCATATTTGGTTAGGGATTCGACTGAAAAGATTAAAGTAATTCGAGACAGATTGAAGACGGCTCAAAGTCGACAGAAAAGCTACGCCGACAATAGAAGAATGGATTTATCGTTTCAAGTTGGGGATTATGTGTTTTTAAGAATTTCTCCGAGGACTGGAATTAAAAGATTTGGCAACAAAGGTAAATTGGCGCCAAGGTATGTTGGTACATTTTGAAATCTTGGAGAAGGTTGGCAATTTGGCATATAGATTAGCTCTACCCCCATCTTTTTCTTCTCTTCACGACGTGTTCCATGTGTCGATGTTGAGAAAATACCTCTATGATCCTTCGCATGTATTGAGTACTCCACCCGAGGATATTCAGGCTGACATGACCTATACGGAAGAACCGTTGAGAATTATGGAATCACAAGTCCGGGAACTGAGAACCAAGAGCATTCCAGTTGTGAAAATCTTGGGGAAGAATCATACAGTTGAGGAAGCCACTTGGGAGTTGGAGTCCGAGATGCGTGAGAATTATCCGTGGTTGTTTGAGCACTCAGGTAAGTAAATTTAAAATTCGGGGTGAATTTTCTTTAAGGGGAAGTGAGTGTCACGACCCTAAACCTAGGTACTATTTAGATCACATGTTGAGCACGTATATGTGGCGTGCGTTGCATCTCATTTCATGCATTGTATTATATTTGTGAGTATTATGTGTTAGTTTTAATATTTTAATAACTTATTTGATATTTTAAGTATGTTAATAAATAAAATTTAATTATTTAATAACAAATTAGAACTATTAGGAGTTGTGCAGTTGAAATAGTAATTGTTGAATTTTAATTAAAAATAATAAAATATATTGAGGTGCTAAAGTGTAAAAGTTGAAACCTTAAGGCATTTAATTTCAATAACTCAATTCAAGGAGGAGCTTAAGTGGAAATAAGTCAATGTATATCCTCCTAAATTGATGTAGCTTCTAAAACAAGAACAAAAACTTCAGCACATATTCTTTCCTCTGTTCCCAGAGAAAAACCTAGGTTTTCCTTCTTCCTTCAAAAATTCATCCTAAATTTATAGCTTGTCCGTTCTTTGATCCGTCTTCGTCTAAATGTTCGGGAAGCTGCGTAGATCATTTCTATCAGATTAAATTCTTCACTCTTTCGTATTATTTTGGAGGTAAGTTATTATATTATTTCCTTCAAATTTTGCTCATTTGACATTTAAGGTTGAAATGTTTGAAGTAGAATGGTTGCATGTTACATTTGAGTAATTTCTTTGAGCTGAAATGGATTGAGTTAAACATGGATGAGTATAATAAAGTGAAAGGGTAGGAGTAAAATGAAGGTTTCCAAACTTTACTGATGTTTTAAACTTCAGATTGAAATTTTGCTGAAGGGCACGACTCGTGCTTGAGGGCACGAGTCGTGTCCTGGCCTGTTTTTGTTGTGTTGATTTTTAAAGTAAATCATTCCTACTACCTAATACATCTTTTATCCTCTTGAACATATAATCTAAGTATAATATATGAACTACCAAATGATGTCTTAGCTTGTCCAAAATGGTATTAGGAAGGTTATGTAATATTGTCTTGGTTGGAAAATAATATGGAAACTTAACCAAAGTGTGTAAAACTTGGTGAAATGACCTTAAACATTTTATTTAGGTTAAGCAATGTTGTATGTGATTATGTAAGACTTATTTGGGATATGTTGTGCCAATACATGGTTAATTATTCTTGGTGTTTTGTTCAATAGTGTATTGAAACATAAGTTGCACTATTTTGTTGGTTTGAACATGAGTAATACTACCATGTTGATTGATTGATATCCCGATTGTGGATTTATTTCAAGTATCGATTTATGTGCTTGAACGTGTGTATCAGGAGATGTTTGTTAGGGGTATAATGGTATTCGATCAATTATGGAGGAAGCTCTATGAATTGACCGAATTATATTATACCTGTGACTGTCCCCTTCTGTTGGCCACAGTTGGGGTGATAGGTTCTGTTCTTTGCCAAAAGCATTTACAGATAGCGAGTAATCTTATATGGTTCTCTGAAAAATGAGTCTTATAAGATGGTGAATATGTGTAAACAGTTCACTAGAGAGAGGATTTAATACTCCCATGTTGTACGACATATTGTTCAGACGGGGAAGGTAAACCGAGGTAACGTAATGTGTTTACAACTTTAACAAGGTGTTATGTGTGAACATGTTATGTGTTGCATCTTGTATGTCATCTTGTTGCATCATAATAGCTTACTGAGATTTATTCTCACCCTTCTCCCTTTTACTGTTTTAGACCGCGCTGAGATAGGAGGCCCGAACCAGTGAGGCCGGAGAGGAGTTTGGACGGCTTTCTTTTGGGAATTGTCAGGGTATGTTGTATAGTTAGTTTGTGGTTGGGAGTATCACTAGGATACTACTCTTTTGGGGAACTTGTATTTAGTACTGATTTTGTAAAACGTGTTCGCTTGTGTATATGATGTAACTAAAACAAGTTGTTATTTTTACAAAGTTGTTTGGTAAACCTATCTCCAAGTGGAGATGTGTTGTCGGTTTTACTTTAGTTTGTGAAAGTCGAGTATATATATTTAAAAATAAACAAAAGTTTTAAATTTAAGCGACTTTTACAAGTAGGGGGGCCCTCCCGCTCAGGGCACGAGCTAAGGTTACGGGTTGGGGTCCCCACAGTTTCGCCTTGATTCTAGGCTTGGATCTTGGTATTCGTCAATCAACAAGGTTGATGGACGAGTTTTGGTGTTGTTTTTAGAGTGATTTACAAGAGTCTTTCAAAAATAGAAACCAGCAAATAGTGTGTTTTGTCTGTCTTTCGACCGTCCCCCGAAATACTGAAAGTCATCTTGTATTTATAGGAATTGATTTACTTGATCACCAAGATTAGGAGACTCAAGTGGATTAGGATTCCTCCCAAAGAAGGTTCTAGAACTCTCATATCAGTAGAGACCCGAATTAGATAAGAGTTTATCAAGAGAAGAGGTTGAAATCGACAAGGGAAGTGAATCTGCACATTCTGCAGAGAGGTTGTCTCGCGCGAGACATGTATGTCCCGTGCAGGACAACTAGTCAATCAACTATTTTGTCCTCTTCAGTCATTTCGTTAGTCAGTTAGGTCCAAAACTAACAAGGTTAGTTAGAAACTTAACGAAACATGACGAAACTAATATGTTTTCATCAAAACACAAAAGAGAGACGAAGAGTAGTGTAATCACGTGATTATTAGTTCAGAATGGGGTGTCTACAGAGCCCCTCGGCAATAAGACTTATGGAATAAGTCATGTCGTCGTTAGAAAAGACACCATTCTGAACAATTGGATGGTCGTGCCGCACGGCTGCCTACGTATCTCTATCGGAGAATCAGACCAAAAATGTAGTTTGACTCCAAAACACTAAAAAGGCTGCTTTAGGTATTTTGAAAAGCATTTTGAAAAGAAAATTTGAAAATAAAAAAAGTAATATCGTACTGAGAAATCAAGAACTTGACCCAATTTCGATGATACCCGGCTTGTTGATGATGTTGTTGAAGTGCGCCGCCCGAGGTTACTGATGTAGCTGAGGTTGTTTGAGTGCTTTCGAACCATGGATAAATTCATATGGAGGAATCAAGGACTTGTCCCAATTCTGAAAATATCCGCTTTTGATGATGCGCCGCCCGAGGTTACTTACGTTGCCGTTGTTGCCGAAGTCACAGACTTTAAAGTTGTTGAGGTCACAGACTTTGTTGACGTTGCCGAGGTCACGGACCTTGAAGTTTACTGAGGTCGCAGACTTTGTTGTTGCTCCACCTGAGGTCACAAGTGTCGCTTTTGTTGCCGAGGTCACGGACTTTGTTGTCGTTGCTGCCGTCACAGACTTTGAAGTTGTCGGTTGAGGTGGAGGTTCTGTCGGCTCCTGTAATGCAAGAATATATGCATGCTGGTCTCGAATGGACCCGAATGATTCTTACCTTTCTATACCTGTTAGCACATAAAGATTCCAAATAGATTTTTTAGATTTTAGTTGTTTAACTGGACTTATGTGGTGGTGCTCACGTCTGTTCGTATAAATGGCCGGTTGGTCATTTTGGTGGTGAGTTTATGTATGAGTATATGGTATATGGACATGTAGGGACATTTGTATGGATTTGTATTTAAGATGGGTGAACTATATGAGTGAACTTGTGTTTGACAAGTTGGGACCAAATCAGGTTTATGCAGAATCTGTTGCTAGTCAGCGAGGTTGTCTCGTGCGAGAGTACCGTACTGTTTCTTCATTGTTGTAGATTTTCGATGAGTAACCTTGTGTGAACACATCTAGGCCTGTTGCGAATCTTCATTCTTAATTTTCCCTTGAATCGTGTCTCTTAGGAGGTAAACGACTACAAATCTGTCGACTATCGTAATGGCTTTATGTCCAAGTCTATTTCCTATCTCAAGCCCCAAGTTGCTTGAATATGGTAGATGACTTTGTGAACAGGCTTGTGAGGTTGCTCTCTTGATTTGAAGATGATCGAAGAAAGATCTCTTTGTTGATTTTATTTGAAGAGGATCGAATGATGTTCGATGAAAAAGGTTGAAGAATAGTCTCCCTTTGTCCTTGATTTTTTTTTTCAGTGACGCAACCTGATTTTTGCCTAGACCGCCCTTTCGGGTTTTCAATCTAGCGGGCATCTCTTTTGCGCTTTTTTTTTGAAAATAGTATGTTAACTCGAAGAGAACTCAGTGGAGAAAATCTTATTGAGAGAGAGAAATGAGATCTCAAGTTAGTTGAGGAGAGACGGACTCTATTCTTTGGAAGGTGATCCAAGCATTGACTCTTTCGAGAAGTGTATTCTCTAATGATGAGAGTGAGAAACAAAGAGGAAAGCTCCTAATACAGATTTGATTATTTTGAAGAGTTGAAGTAGAGATTGACTAGGGGAGGAAAGGTTAGGAAGCCCCAGTTTTGATGCTTGGATTTCAAGAGTGTGTATGAGAGTGGCTAACAGGAAATCTCTAGACTCAACAAGAAACGCTACTTGGCTCAAATATCTAGAAAAGTTGTTCTACCTTTTAATGAACCGTGCATCATCTAGAAATTTCTAAATAAGTTTGAGAAGAAAGCCAATCATTAGTATGACTTAAGGATAAACACTTTTCTTGATACTGAAAGTCTTCTTCACTTATTGTAAGAGGATGTTGAGTAATCTTCATTTCTTTTGTTGGTGTCACTTGACTCCTCTTCTTTGTGGGAGAGTCCTTCATGCATTTGAAGTTTCACCTTTGTTGTGGGGGTGATGAAAGCTTGAGGGTTTTTTTTTGTGCTCTCAAAGCTTTGAATTGAGTAGCCTCACTCTTCTTGGAATGAAGGTTGAAAGCAACACCTTTGGCTTTCTTCATTTGTTGACCTTTGACTTTCAGTAGGGGTAATGTTTAGCCCTTAAGCCTTCTAATGATAACTTTCTTCTTAAACTCGTTGAGAAGTTTCTATATATATATATTTTTGCGATGATTTAGGGAATGGAAGGTCCATTATTTTGCATGAATTAAATGATACTCATGAGGTAGAACAACCTTAGGGAAAGTGTTTAGAAAAGGAAAATGACTTTGATTAATGGAGAAATTAAAAACATACTCGATAGTTTAGATGACACAAACTAGAGGAGGTGAGAAGTACTAGAAAGATAGAACGACTCTTAGAGTTCATACTTGTAAATTTAAAACCTAATCTACTTCTATCAAAGGAAAGAAGGAGAGGATAGTTGTAGCCCCAAAGTGGTAAGTGTATATTTCTTCTTGGAGCTTCATCTTCTTCATGTATTATGAGGGAGAGGATTGGTGATGACGTTGGGACGTTCTAACTCTCCATTTTCAAAGAGGTCTTTGATGATGTCCTTCAAGTGGTGGCAAGTGTTGGTGTCGTAGCCGGTGAAGTTGTGGTACTTGCAGAATAAGTGATGAGCATGATTAGGACCCATATCCCTAGGAGGACCACCTTCCCTTGGTTTGACCTTTTCATTCTTGAAAATCACATCGAAGAGTTCTTCTTAAGTGATTCCTTCAAGTTTGTCATAGTGCCTCTTTTTCTTTTCGGGAGGAGGAACAGCAGAATACTTGCCAGTGTTGGGGCGGTTGAATGCAATAGCTTTGACTGAAGCATCCTTATTTGTGGTGAGCTTGTTGTAGAGAAAAGTACTTTTCTTCTTTTCTTTTTAGAAAGTCATCAATCCTAATTTCGGACTCATGAAGTTCATTGAAACTAGGAAAGTAATTACCAGCGAGCTTCTCTTGAAATTCATCACGGAGGCATTGGAGGAAGATGTGGATTTGCTCTTTGAGAGTAGGTCTTTCGACAATTTCAGTAAGTTTGAGTCTCCATCTTTTAGCAAAGTCAGCAAAAGACTCATTTGCATGTTGCTTAGTTTGTTTAAGATCCGTCCTAGTCGGGCGGTAAGTGGAGTTGTCTTCAAACTGCCTTTGGAAAACTAAACATCCAGACGACCAGTCAAGCCTTGTAGTCATAGGAAGAGACATGTACCAATCCCTTGCAGCACCCTCCAAAGTTTGAGGAAAGTGTTGGGCCAAGATTGTGTTATCAACGCCCATTGGAAGCATAGCCCAAGTGTAGGTCTCAACATGAGCTCGAGGATAAGTAGTTCCATTATACTTGGCAATATCGGGTGTCTTGTACTTGCGAGGAAACTTAGTGATGGATTGTTGATGGTCATCAGGATCAAATGGGACGAATGATCCCTATGAAGTGTCAAGGGTTGCAAGTTTTTTCTCAAGGTAGTTCTTAGTTACATGATTACCAAGTTTATTATTTCATCACTACCTTCCTTCTTGGTCTTAGTACCCTTGGAGATATGTCCCTCATCATTGGATGAGGAAGAGGATGAATCAGATTCTTCCTCTTTCTTGCTTGACTTCTTGGTTTTCCTATTCTTCTTGGGGTAGGATTCCTCTTCATCGGAGGAGGATCCATCTTTCTGCTTTTGCTTTCTTCCTTTATTGACTTTTATCTCGTGTAGCTCTTGTATGAGGGTGACCATTTGGGCATTTTGCTCATTAATTTTCTTACTTTGTTCATCCATCTTAAGCAGGGCTTGGATGAGTTCGGCCTTAGTTTCCTTGATTTCGGCTTCGGTGACATGAAGAGAAGTAGACATTGTGTCGAGCTTTGGCGATGAACCTAGATGTGTAGCAACTGTGTTAAACCATGATCGAGTCCCAACAAGTTGGCTGAATAGGGTGTATGAAGGCTTGAAGGTTTTGGCCAAAACATGAAAAGACAGAACACTTGTCTTACACGGGACAAGTAGTCTCGCGCGAGACAACACCACTGAAAGTCACATTTTTTCTGATTTAATCCTAATTTTGGTCGGACGGAAAATCCATTTTGGGGGTTTCTAACATTCAAAATCCAAACCAAAGGACCTAGGGGTCGAATTTATCTCAAGTAACATCGAGTTTTGTGCAATAAAATTTGTAAGAATTTTTTTCTCTTTAGGGACAAATTTGAACGGACAATCATAGGGACAAATCCGAAGCGACAATTTATTGACTTCTTTTCTATGGCTTATTGCACAAAAAACGATCTTGACAAGGGATTACAAAGACTCCAAGATCGAACCGACCGGTCACGGAGTGTCCTAAAAAGTAAATCTACATGATATGTGGTTGATGCAGGGTTTACGGCTAGGCTCCTCGCGATATTGACAATCTAGGTGGATTGAAAACACGAGGTGGAATGATCCAACTTTGGAGAGACCGGCAATTAGGTGATTACTGTCATCCGTCCTTAGTATGGGTTCCGAGTTTTATCAAAGGTATGTAGTGCAATGACAGTTATATCATGATGTACACGTGTGTGAGAGTCAATTCTAAGTGATAGAGTAAAATAGAAAGTTTTTTTTTTTGAAAACTAAAAGAAAAAAAGATAATGGCCGCACCAAGTGGTTGCCTACGTTTCTCCCAAATTAGGAAGACTCAGGCCGTCGTAGTTCCACTTAAAGGGAAGAGAAAGAACAAATAAATTAATTTAAATTACAACTCCCGAATCCTCCATGGACCGGTCTTTAATCAAAAAACCAATCTCACGCATTTCAAATAAGAATCAATACTTAAATAAAACACGATTTGAGTCCTACATCTTAAGGGAGGCCTTGAGATGATAGAACTCTGAAAATACTGTAATCTGGGATCCCCCTTGCATGTTCGAATCTTATCTCGAATCTCAAAATGAACAAGGAAAACCAAAAAATAAAATGGTTTACAGAGGCTTTGTCTCGCGCGAGACAAAGGGTTATCTCATGCGGGACTAGCCTGAAACTGAATAAGAAAACAATATTTTTTTTGAAAATCCCCCTTAATTGACACAAGTCTAAGCCACTTTAATTTTAAAATGCAGTCCCCAGCAGAGTCGCCAAACTGTAGCGATGTGATTTTATATGAATACATAGTCGTCACTTATCATTTATTTAGGAAAATAATAAGAAAAACCTTTTTGAAAAGATTTGTGTTCGGGGCTTAAGTGATGGATTTGGAAGGTCAAGGAGCACCGCATCCATCCAATCCGAAGATCGGTCTTGCTTAAAGGGGATTAATAATTAAAATGATATAACAGTTAAATAAGAACAAGAAACCCCTAATTAATTCCTTAATTAGGAATGTCGGGTTGTATGCTTCGAGTTCACCTCCATGGATTGAAGGGACTCTAGGCTAACCCTTTTATTGGGATTACACTACTCTAAAAAACAATTAGAGGGATTGAGAAGAAGAGTAAGAAAGTATAGGAGTTTACCTTGTGTTCTCAAGATCGTGGTTCTAGTATTTCCTCCTCCTTCTCGGTCAAGAAAGGATTTGGACAGAGTTTCGCCTTGATTCTAGTCTTAGATCTTTGTATTCGTTGATCAACAAGATTGATGGACGAGTTTGGGTGTTGTTTTTAGAGTGATTTACAGGAGTCTTTCAAGGAGAGAATCTAGCAAATAGTGTGTTTTGTCCGTCTTTCGACCGTCCCCCGAAATACTGAAAGTCATCTAGTATTTATAGAAATTGATTTACTTGATCACCAAGATTAGGAGAGTCAAGTGGATTAGGATTCCTCCCAAAGAAGGTTCCATAACTCTCAGATCAGTAGAGACTCGGATTAGATAAGAGTTTATCAAGAGAAGAGGTTGAAATCGACAAGGGAAGTGAATCTGCACATTCTGCAGAGGGGTTGTCTCGTGTGAGACACGTATGTCCCACGCGGGACAACTAGTCAATCAACTATTTTGTCCTCTTCAGTCTTTCCGTTAATCAGTTAGGTCCAAAACTAACAAGGTTAGTTAGACACTTAACGAAACATGACGAAACTAATATGCTTTCATCAAAACACAAAAGAGAGATGAAGAGTAGTGTAATCACGTGATTATTGTTCAGAATGGGGTATCTATACCAACCATTGATAGTTGCAAGAGAGAGAATGGTGCAAAGTGTAGTGGGTTTAACAACTGGACTAAATGTTTCTGAATAATCAATGTCAGGTCGTTGATAGAATCCCTTGGCCACAAGGCGTGCTTTGTAACTAGAGATGGAGCCATCAGAGTTGTGTTTGGTTCAAAAAATCCATTTACAACCAATGAGGTTATGAGATGAGGAGGAGGGTACCAAGTCCCAAGTTTTGTTGTGAAGTAGAGCATCACACTCTTGTTGCATGGTTGGGTGTTGAGGGTGAAGTGTTCAGTCGTGGTAGAATGGGGAGATGGTGGGTGTACCATTCATCGGGGAAAACAGTAGGAGCGGGTGGATCAATATTGGAGAAGTAAGGAAAGATATGTTCGACAAATTTTACATGTCGAGAGGTGAAGATTTTGTGAGTGGATGGATCGAGACAATGATAAGCACTTTGAGTGATCGAGTAACCAACAAAGACACAAGGAGCGGAGCGAGGATCAAGTTTATGAGTTGTGCATGGACGTAGCCATGGATAACAGAGAAATCCAATACTACGAAGTTTGAGTTACTTAGGTGTTCAATTGTAGAGTTTTGTAAATGGAGAGAGGAGATGAAGAGTAGGTGTGGGCATGCGATTTATCAAGAAGCAAACACTAGAGAATGCAAGAGACCAATATTTCGTAGCATGGGGGAGTGAGTAAGGAGAGAGAGACATGATTCTACTATGTGTCGATGACGGGGTTCAGAATATCTATTGTGTTCAGGGGTGTAGGGAGGTGAAGTGAAATGGGAGATGCCATGGGTGGCAAGAAAGGAACGGAGACCAAGATATTCACCACCATTGTCACTCTAGATGGTGATGATTGAACGATTGAAAAGATTTTTTACAAGATTTTTGAAGAAGGTGAAAACAGGAAGAGTATCATCTTTATGTTTTAAGGGATAAAAAAAAACACATATTTGGAGAAGTGGTCTACAAAAATTATTTAGTATTTGTAGCCATCAAAAGAATGAATTGGAGATATCCAAACATCAATGTAAATTATGTCAAGAGCACCTTGAGAAATAATTGTATTATCAAAGAACGGAAGTTTATGACTTTTATTGCAATCACAGGAATTGCAATTGAAAGAAATAGAACTAAGAATTTTTAAATTAAAACTCTTGCTAACATGACATAAAATAGAAAGAGAATGATGTCCTAGTCTATGATGCCAATTTGATGTAGAGGAGAGAGCAGTGGAATGAAGAGTTGGAGAAGGTGGAAGCCATTCATAGACTTCTGATTTAGTGTGGCCTTGGTGAAGGATTGCTCCGGTGTGGAGATCCTCACAAAAAAGGAGTTGGATAAGAAGGTGATAGAAGCACAGTTATCACGACAAAATTGAGAGATATAAATAATATTTCGAGAAATAGATGTAACATGAAGAACATTATCTAGAGCAAAGGTAGAAGAAGAAGAGGAGATAGAGGTAGAACCAGTGTTTGCGATGGTTAGACTGGAGACATCACCGATGAGGAGTTCTTCATTGCCATTATAAGGAGAATAGAGAGCAAGGGTGTCAAGGTTATTGGTATCATGATGGGTTGCCCCACTATCTAAGAGCTAGGCGGGAGGATTAGGAGTATGAATTAAGGAAGGATATGCGGCTGGTGGAGATGTAGAGTTAGGCTGAGTTGATGGTCTCGGAGAGTAGGTAGAGTTTGGGTTTGGGGTGGGGAATACGGCGGTGGAAAATTGCTATCGGAAGGAGCCGCATTGAGACATATAATGGCCATAATTCCTACACCATTGATGTCTACCTTTGAAGGGCTCGGTTGGTCTAAGGGATGAGGACTTAGGGTTGGGTGATGGATTGGAGAAGTAGCCGTGAGAGGTGGTCGGGTAGGGATTAGGGTTGCAGTTGTTGTTTCGGGGAGGGGGTGGGGGGAAGGTTCTTGGTGGTTTAGTTGATGGTGGAGGGAAAGGGTGTCGTGGCATTAGACTTGTGTTTTAATGTGAGTTCACGATTAATCAACTTTTCGTGCAACTCATCAAAGGAGGTAGGTACTTCACGACTTTAAATAGCATTAACTATGGAATCAAAGTCTGGATCATTTAATTTCTCAAGGACTCGATCTACGAGATCATCATACTCGAAAGGGCCACCTAGGGATGCTAGTTCCTTGGCACAAGATTTCAATTCATGCATATATTGGGAGACAGGACGAAGGCCTTTAGTAATGTTACGAAGGCACTCTTTGATTTTTTTTAAATGACCTCTAGAAGGATTGACATAGGTTTTAGCAAGAGTCCGTCATGCATCATAAGTTGTGGTGTATTGGGAAATAAGAGGAACTAGTGAAGGAGATAGGGTGCCTGCTAAGGCACCAAGGATTAATTTGTCTTGGCTAAACCAAGTATAGTAAGTGGGATTTTTGGTTGGGGCGGTAGGGCGGCGGGAGTGGTGGTGGCTTGGATTTTAGGAGAGGGTGACACGGTGGAGGTAGGTGTGGATGGTTCAGATGAGGGAAGATATTGTGGTGGGGCTAACATGGTGCCATCGATGTAGTTATATAAGTCGTGGCTAAGTAGGGTGGCTTCAATTTGAATCATCCACGCAATATAGTTGGTGTAAGTTAGTTTAAGGATGTGAGAAAGTGATATCTCAATAAGTGGCTTGGTGGGTTCGGAGAGAGGAAAAGGGAGGACTCGACGGCGGCAGCCATGGAACGTAGAAAAAAGAAAGAAGGAAAAAATTAGGGTATTTGGATCATATATGATACCATGGTGAAATATTAAATATTGGAAGAAATTTCAAATTTTCGTATTCACTTATGAGGTATATATATACATTGAAGTTCTCCTACTACAATTACAAAAAGGAGAAGAAGATAAAATTAGAAAGGAAATAAATTCTAATTGAAAAAATATTCTAGTGTATATCTTTAACAGTTAAAATATTGCTATTTAAAATATAATGGGGGAGTTAGGGGTAGGTAATATGTGGGAGTTATGGGAAGGTAATGAATGGGATTTCGAACCAAAACTCTTAATTGCTGCAATCAATGCTCCACCCTACTATTTAGATCGCGCCACATATTGACTACTTAGATTGTGCCATATGGATCTACTTTTATGTTTTACAATCGAGATGTGTCAACTTTGATGGAACCCACAAATATTTGGAATTTATTTCAGCCATACACAAAATAAGCTCGACTATGTGAATAAATGAATGTAGATCATCGGATGAACACATGTTGTTTCTGTAATGAATGGGAGTGGTAAGGACTAAGGAGTTAAAGGTTCCTCTTTAGAATATAATTTGTCGCTTTTGACTATTGAATCGTGGACCATTTTTAACCAATAATTAATTTTTTGAATATGTAACTAAATGAATGGAGATTATAGGATGAACACATGTTGTTTCTGTAATGCATGGGAGTGGTAAGGACAAAGGAGTTAAAGGTTCCTCTTTAAAATATAATTTGTCGCTTTTGACTATTGAGTCGTGGACCATTTTTAACCAATAATTAATATTATGACCACATTTGGCCCAAAATGTACCTTAAATTGCTGTGATAAGGGGTTTAACCTCAATGTCAAAAATATCAAACAACAATTTTCAAACAACAATGTTCAAACAAGTAACTTAATGTAGTCAACTGTCATATACTCCCTCCGTCCCACATGAATAGACACCAAAAATCTTGGCACAATAACTAAGGAAAATGAATATAATAATGAAAATGTGTGGTAGAAAATGAAGAGAGAGAATGAGTGGAGTTGGTTGAATAAATTGTGTGGTAGAAAATGAAGAGAGAGAATGAGTGGGTGGGGTAGGATGAATATAAAATAATAAATTCTTTTCCATTTTGGGCAGTGTCTATTCACGTGGGACGTCCCAAAAAGGAAATAAGTGTCTATTCACGTGGGACGGAGGGAGTATATTACAATACACATCAATAATAACCGCCACACAAAGAACAGTTAGGATTGATTTTCACAAAAGACAAAGAGTGTTCCAGATTGAATCTTAAAAATTGATCGGTTCCCACCCCACAGCAGTTACTTAACCTCTCCTCACTCAACCTGCACGACTGCTTTTCTCCGCTAACCGCACTCTTATATCCGTCAAATTCTTACTCTTCGGTTACCTCGCTTCAGTTACCTCGCACACCACCGGCGGCCATTGTTCTTCCGTATTCACATTCGCACTCTCTCCCCTCCACCTCCGTTTTCCGTTGTTCCTTATACCGTGATCTTTCTAGGTTTCGTGACTCCCCACTTACCCATCAAAATATTTCTCCGGCCATGTTTCAAATTAAGCGTTTTTGGGCATGTGAGGGTCCGTCGGTTGAGCAGCGTCCAACCCCCACTCACCCATCCAATTCGAGGATTCTGCCTTCCATGGCTTCGCAAACAACGAAATAAATCGTGAGATCGATTCTAATCCCGAAGCCCATTTTTTTTTTGAGGTTTTAGGGACAATCATGGGTGGCGAAGCTTTCATAGCTTTCTTCCTTTTCCTCCTATTCTTCTACACTGATTTGTCACCGAGCCCTATCTTCCCGATTCAAAGCAAAGCCCCTGAAGTTAAAGGGGAATGTGACTGGTATTATCGAGTGTAAGCGATGGTAAAGTCAAGTTGGGGTTTAATTATTTTTAGTGTTTTCAAGTAAAATTACGTTGGGATTTATTATGTTTTTGGTGTTTCCCCTTGAGGAGGAGGGGGGATTCGGTTAGTGTATAAGAATATGGGGGTAAAATGAGTTGGGGGGTCACCATTTGAAGTCGATAAAGATTGAATTTTGGTTCATTTGCAAGGAGAATGCCCATAGATTGTGGCTTTATGCTTTAAAGCATTTTTAAAGTGCGTTGAAAATTTTATCAAATAGCATGAATAGGAGGTACAAAGTACAACTAACATTTTAATTGTTTTGGATCCATGACTTTGGAAAGATGAATTGATTATCTTTTGGTGATTTGTTTTATATGCATACATTTTTGGATAGATTGAAGGTGACAAGAATTGGGTAGGACCAGTTAATATAAGTATTTAGAGTTATAAGAAATATTGTGTACCTTATTTCATAGATTTAAGTTGTAATATTTGATATTTAAGGAAATTGAAGCATTTGAATTTTTTGGGTCGTTAGATAATTCCCCGAAGTAATAGAATACAAAATGCAATAACAATATAGCAAGTTATCTTTTGCAACAGTGCTGTGCCTAATTTGAAGTTTACTTGGTTGCATTAGATTGGAAAAGCTAAGATATGATCTGAAACATAGGAAAAAGCTCCTAGCAGAAGAACTTAATATTAGAAAATCAAAGAAGATTTGAATGAAACAATACTCCCCGTTGCTATAAAAGAAAGTGATTTTTGTTTGAGTTGGTGTTTCTAGAGTTATATCGTTTATGGTTACATGGTCTCCTTTGGATATGATTCCGGAAGTAGACTTGAAAAGATCTAGATAGATATATTACTTCTATAATTGTTCAACTTGGAATTATTGTTTTTTTTTGTTTGAAAATTTTAACCACCTAATATCAATTCTATCCAACGGGGGTATTGAACTCAATATCTCTATAATGCAAAGACTTAAACCCGTTTAAAATGCCGCTTGTACAAAAGTCGTTTGGCAACTTGGAATTATTGTTACTCCCTTTGTTTCACGTTAGTAGTCTTAATTTGACTTTGTTGGTCAAATTGATTGAACTTTGATAAAAAAAATTTGAAAAAATAATTATCTTCGTGATATTTTAAAATAGTTGTTGATAGTAATTTTAATGGTGAATCAATAGCATTTTTTAGAATTTAATGAAGGTTAATAATTTTTCATTTTTTTTGTCAAACTTGAATCAACCCGGCCAAAAATTATAACTATTAAATCTAGGTAATGTAGGCAACACAACTCATAACAGAATGCCTTTGAATTATTCAAAGAGTACTGTATTCTATTTTTTTTTTCTTTGGTGCATGATTTTCTTTTTGCACATTGGCTTTGGTATGTAAGTCTTTTATACTACCTCCGTCTCAATCTAAATGTCCAAAAATGGGTCCGGCGCGGGAATTAAGGAAAGTGAGGTAGGAAAGAGAAAAAGTGAGGTATGAAAGAGAAAAAGTTTAAATGTTGTGAGTATGAAAAATTAAATAGGAGAGAGAATGAGTGGGAGGAATAGTTAGGAGAGAGAATGTTGTGAGTGTAAAAGTAAAGTAGGAGAGAGAATGAGTGGGTTGAATAGTGAAAAAAACTTTCCTTTTTTGGAAATGGGACATTTTCAATGGGACGCCCAAAAAGAAAAATTTGGACATTTAGATTGGGACGGAGGGAGTATAATATATGTTGCATACTTCTCTATGCAATTCATCTCTTTGATGAACGAATTTGGGTATATTTACATGATCCGTAAAAGTCATGTCAAAGTAGAATGCAGTGAATATTTTCTTTTCTTTATTTTGTTAAAGATATTTATTATATTTGTTGTTTTGTTAGTAAAACAATATTAGCCCCAAGTCACAACTCAAATGTCATGGTTCTTTCTTTACTTATTTATTGCCTTACATACTATCAACCTAAGAAGGTGGCAATTACTGTCCAATGGGTAGATTGTATCATGATTTGAATTCTTGTAAACTGTATCATGTACAATAGTTTAGACTATGATATATTTAATCGATAATACCAGTAACCGAAACACCCATTTTGTCATCCCTAAACACATACAACTTCATTATTTTTGTCATATTTACATCATATTCATGATTTAATCAACTTTCATTTAGTGAATACAGTCTGATATTCAATATTAGTTGTTTTGTATTGAAATTTTCGATTATCATCAATGTTTGCAATATATATGTTCAATTTGAGCTTTTAATGATACTTACATTTTATTAATTTCAGATGACTCATTGTTACTTTTATTTACATGTATGTCGGTGTTTATTATATACTCCCTTCGCCTCATAAAAATGTTTATTTTATCATTTATGTTTGTCCCAAAAAGATAAATTTCATTTCCAAAACTGTTGGCAAACAATTTGACAGTTTGTTTGATCAAGATTGTGTAAGGAAATTACTGATTTAGAGGGCTGCAACTTTAACATTGCACTAAATGATGTCTCAATTATCGGTTTAACTTTTGTAAGAGAGTTCATTTGATTGGTAGAAGTAGCAAACATCTTGAGATTCTGTTGAGCAATATATTGATATACATGGAATGTTATGTGTTTAAGTGGGGTTTTTTTTTTTTTTTTTTTTTTTGAGAGTTGAATGTCTTTGTTTATGATTCAAGTTTCTTTTAAATATATATTTGAAAGATGTTTGCTGCTTTTGAGAGAGGGGTGAAGACATCTATTGTTTTTATTCATAATTAGTCAGGCATACTCCCTCCGTTCCAGAACAAGTGACACAGTTACTGTTTCGCACGGGAATTAAGGAAAAAGTGAAAAAGTTGATGTATTGTGAGTGTAGATAATTAAGTAGGAGAGAGAATGAGTGGAGAGAATAGTAAATTATAATGGTGTTGTGAGTATTAAAATAATGTAGGAGAGAGAATGAGTGGAAGGAATAGTAAAAATTCTTTGTCATTTTAGGAAGTGTGACTTATCAGTGGGACGCCCAAATTAGCAAAGTGTGTCACTTGTTGTGGGACGGAGGGAGTATTAATTATGAATTTTAGATTTTAGGGGGGTTTGTTCGTTACCTCAAGTACTACTCAAACTAAAAGTCTAAAAGTGAGTAACTCTTTTAAGCTATTTTTTAATTTTTTTATAGGTTATATAAGAATAGGGAAATAACTAGCATATAAAGATAAAAAAAAAAAAAAGAGCAGTGGGCGGTGGTTTAAATTTGAAGGTTATGAGAAACAAAGTATTGCTTAGGTGTGTGTGTGGGTGGGTTGTGGATAATGGGAAGAAGATATAATTATTCCATTGAATCTAAGACAACATAAAAAAGGGGAAAGATTAATTTTCATTGGCCTAATGGCAGAACTATTAGGAAGATAATATTAGAATATTATATTCTATACTATATATTATATATTGTTATATATTATATAATTTATGAAACTCAATTTTTGTATTAAAATAGGATTCAAAAAAAAAAAAAAAGTATTAGAATAGGATTCTAACTCTCTTTGTAAACCCTATAAATATCTACCTCTAGTATCATAATAAAATTGAGTCATTCATATCAATTTTCTCTCCCTCTCTCTCTCTTTCTCTCTCTCTCCATGTATGAATTAACTTCGTCTATCATCCTTTATTCTAATATGATATCAAAGCAATAAGATCCATAATAAGACTTCTCCGCCAAACCCCTAGCTGCAAAACCCTAAAGCCGCACCACCATCAAAACCACTACCTCCTCCACCTTCCAAAACAACTCGGCAAAACCCCTCAAGCCGCTCCACCCTACTCACCTTCGGCAAACCCTACCAGCCGACACCCCCTCCACCTCCTCAAACCCCTAAGTAAAATTCACCGGTCGAAACCCTCTTTACCTCCTTCAAACCCCTCGACAAAACTCACCGGCCGAAACCCTCTTTACCTCCTTCAAACCCCTCGGCAAACCCACCAGCCGAAATCCACTACACCTCCTTCAAACCCCTCGACAAACCCCTCCCGCCGAAACCCTTTCACCTCTTTCAAACCCCTCGGCAAACCCACCAGCCGAAACCCTCTCCCCCCTTCAAACACCCTCGACAAACCCCACCCCACCGGCCGAAACCCTCTACATCTCCTTCAAACCCCTCGACAAACCCCACCGACCGAAATCTTCTTCACCTCCTTCAAACACCCTAGGACCACAAACCTGCGACAAACTCTACTGCCTGCCACAAAACCCACGACCAACCCTCCTGTCATGTACAACAACTCACCCTCGGCAAACCCTAATCGCTGCAAATACCACCCTAAAACCCCAAAACCCGCACTAACCCACCCTCGGCAAACCCCACCAACCGTACCTCCTCCCACCACCACCTTCGTCCACAACCCTCGGCAAACCCTCATAGCCGAAACCCCTTTCCAAAACCCCACTGTCTCCAACATAGTCATGCACGTCCGGGAACACATCCGTCTCCACCCACTACATCAAACCCGGTTCATCTCATCATTCTTCAAGATTGGACTTATCCAATGACCGTCCATCTTAGGGGGCATATTAGGAATATAATATTAGAATATTATATTCTATACTATATTTTGTTATATATTATATAATTTAGAAAACTCAATCTTTGTATTAGAATATGATTCTAACTCTCTTTGTAAACCCTATAAATATGTACCTCTAGTATTATAATAAAATTGAATTTTTCATATTATTTCTCTCGACCTTATATGATTGACTTCGTCTCTCTCTCCTTCATTCTAATATGAACTCTTCATTCATCAATGGCGTTTTAATTTTCCACAGTATAATATAATATAATGTACTCCCTCCGTCCCATTACAAACCACAAACTTTCCTTTTTGGTCGTCCCATTACAAACCACAAACTTCCTAAAATGGAAAGGAATCTTTACTATTCCCTCCACTCATTCTCTCTCCTACATTATTTTAATACTCACAACACCATTATAATTCACTATTTCCTCCACTATAATTCACTTTTCCTTAATTCCCGTATCTACAGTAAATTTCCCATTACTAATGGGACGGAGGGAGTAATTGAAATCTATATATTTGTGGTGAAATTTATAAGATTTACCATTTTCCTTCGTACAGATTTTTATTCATTGTTGTATAAATATTTGCATATTTGTGTGATGGTGGTGCAAATTATAATCATACACTCAAACAATCTCTCGATCGAGAGCACGTCGTACATTTTTATACAATCTCTCAATCGAGAGCACGTCTTACATTTTTATAGCAGGTAACAATTTCATATTGTCACACTGTCATTGTCACGGGTAATACAGTAATAGTCAGATAACAATACAAATCAAGGAGAACCAGCCCCGAGTACACATCAATTAAAATTAGCAACATTATTCGACAAACACCTTCAACGTTCCTGTAAAACCTTAACTTCAAGTGGCTATAACAAAATTCTCACTTCATAAATACTCCCTCAGTCTGGAAATAAATTCTCAGAATAAAATATCACATTTTTTTAAATAGTACAAAAAATCTTTAATCAATAAAGTTTTTAAGTTAATTTAATTATCCTAATAAATATTAAATAATTATTATTGATAATATTTTTAATGAAAAGTTTAATATTTTTAATAGGATAATTAAATTGACCTAAAATTATTGTTCAAAATATCTTTCATACTAATATAAAAGAAATTCGACATTTATTCTAACAAGGGAGTATTAAGTCTCACCCTATCCTTGCATTCAACCACTCTATAATCCCCTCCACGATTTCCTCTCGTTCTGGTTCAAACAGCAGATCGTGTAGGAGCCCATCAAGGAGTTTAATTGTTTTATCGCTCGAGGCGGATTCTTCGTAAAGCTTTCGAGAAGCAGCTGGGTCAGTTACTGTGTCAGCAGTACCATGAAGAACAAGAAATGGTACCTTCACTCTCTTCAGATTCCTCTGCAAGTAGGATGTTATTCTTAGAATCTCGTAGCCAGTTCTGATCCTTATTGATCCGGTATATACAAGTGGGTCCGAGTACTTTGCCAGCAGGGCTTGTGGGTCCCGAGAAACTACTGTGCCTTGTTTGTTTGCAGCACTAAGTTGGTATCTTGGTAACAATAAGGAGAATACAGGTGCAAGTATCTGAAATTGTGCCAACAACATTATCAACTGAGAGCTCAAAATCCTTGTAAACAGAATCTCATTCAAGACTTAAAGAACTCAAGCAAGATTAATATACCCTCTCCATCCCAAAAAGATTAACGATGTTCCCATTTGACTATTCAAAGATTTTAGTGGTATAGGTTTGGAAATTCACTTATTTTAACCATTCAAAATTGGAAACGAGATTTTCTTTATGGGACAAACAAAAGTAGAAAATGGAAACTATCTCTGGGGGACGGAGGGAGTATATGTTAAATTTCTTACCGCAAAAATTGGATGGGCTGGCTGAACACCTACAGCTGGTGAAGTAAGGACAATCCCTGCTATATTTGTTTCAATCTTTGGATCAAGGACTGCCTAGAATGGCAAAGAAATTTTACGAGAATTAGACACGGGGAACGTATTAAACACAAGGGAAAATGTGAATATCGAAACGAGCCTACCTTAAGAACTATGGCACCACCTGTAGAGTGTCCAAAGCAAAAACAGGGAAGACCTGGATTATCAGCTAAAACCTTCTTTATAAATGATTTCTGCATTTCATTTAAGGTAAAGGAGTGAGCAAAAGCTTATGGGTAGGAAAATATTAGACCCAAAAAAAAAAAAGATGTCGGAATTTTGAACTATACCACGTCAGAAACGGCATCGTCAAGAGAGTGCACGTAAGCATGCAGCCCATCACTTCCACCGTGTCCTACAATGAAAAGCATTACATGATCAGGATATATGAATTATGATAATGTACTTTCATAATGACACCAGTAACATATGTGCTAAAGGAGGGAACCCATCATTCATACAAATTCAAATTTATACTGAACTATGCATAAATATATTCACTAGTACATAAGCAAGCACAAGAAACTATCATGATGAGCAGGTAGATAGACCCAAAGTTTTCTCAGAAAAATGATTATGGGTCTCTTCTTTATTGTGAAGGTTGGTTGGACCTATCTTACCTGACATTGACTGGAAAATTAGCATGACGGCATGACTTTAGCCAGGTTGGCTGACAATTCACACACAAAGAAACGAAGTTAACACCAAGTTGACTGCATAGTGACATATTCAACGAAGTATAAGCAGAAATAATAAAACAGCAATTTTAAAATTGAGTTCTCCTGTTAACTATATGCACAGTCGCTTAGCAAATAGCATGAGAAAGAAGGAATCTAGCATGAGCCATTTCACCACTTAACTTAATGTTAACGAAGGATTAATTCCAGATAGATGAACTTTGCGAATGAATGTCATTGCAGTCATAATTATCCTGACCTTCGAATCAAAAAGTTCATAGTGGCATATCAAGGCCAAACTTTGTTTTCATCCATTGTAGTTTTAAGGGTGTTCCACTTTACCACTATATTTTTTTTTTATTCAAAAATGCCAATGTAGTTCGGAAAATGTGCCATTTTAACCCCAAAATCGCAGATTGGGGCACGGATTAGTCGTGGATTTAGGGGTAAAATTCTATATTTTCCAAAGCACAATGGTTTTTCTGAAAGAAAAAAAGTATAATGGTAAAAGTGAGACATCCTTGAAAGTATAATGAATGAAAACGGAGTTTGCCCGCATATCAATGCAGAAGTTTGGGAGAACTAAGAGCAGAAGGGCAACAATATGTCAGGAGTCCTCTGAAGAGAAGTTTCTCGACAGCAATAACTGTTAATCATCTGTTCTTTTATTGTCATGAGGAGATACTCATCTATTTGTCTTAATGCAACACGAGATGCCTTAGAGTAAAAGAAGTTCTAAAAAAGTACAGCATCCTGCCATTGCCATCTATAGTATAAATGGAAGCTGCCTTTTGAACAGTACTATGAACAGTTAAACGGGCGGAATTTTCCATTTTGCCCTCACTGTTTTGTCCCTTTCCTGTTTTGCCCTCATATGACTATCTATGTCGTACGACATGGTGGCCTTTTTTTTTTTTTTTTTGATATATAAAAAAAAAAAAAAAAAAATCTCACGTGGCCTTGGACACGGGCATGTACTAGTACTTCTATATGCCAGGCCAGATTCAAGTACACAAAAGACAAGCTTACTTAAAATTACGAGCTTTTGCACCAATGGAATTCCAAAATATGATCAAATCCTGCACATGCACATATAAAGGTGTAGCTGAAGAGCATCTATGTCAATAATACTTGAAATAATAAGCCCATAGCCAATTGTTGATAGATTAAAAGACCTGGCATGGAAAGAACTTGAATGGAAAAACCAGTGGGGTAGGGAAAAAATGTAATAAAGCAATTTTTTAAATCTAAGCAGTATGCTTAAGATTATGAAAAATAACAGATGAATAGAACCCGGAAAACAGGAAATGTAAGGAGAAAACAGCAATCAATGGCAATAAGAAGGGTTGCACGCGTTAATTTTAATTTTCCAAATTGGGAGAGCAAAACAAAGAACGCCATTCAACATTCTAATTTGTTATGAACTTACCAATCCAATCCATTCCATAGACCTTATATCCATTTGCATTCAGCTGCTTTGCGAATTCATGGTATCTTCCGCTGTTAATTGAAAAAAGTTAGGGCAAGAAGCTCAACACGAAAGAATACCGGGTAAAAGCAAAAATAGATACCTGTGCTCATTCAGGCCATGCAGAATTACTACAAGCCCCCTGCATATAAACAGAAGAAACGACATCAACTTTTGCTTCATCGTCAATTTCAAAACAGCTAGGAAACCTTGAGAGTGCTGTATCAAAAAAATTAACTAGAAAAACAAGACAAGAAATCTGAAAAATGCATATTGTATTAGTTTGCAACATGGACCAAAATTTTCCTTTTCATTCCATCAAGTTCAAAGGAGTTGCAAAATTATTCCAAATAGAACACTATGACTTGAGCAGACATTATCAAAAAAATATATTCTAAAATGCTCAAACAGACCGATCTATATATTTATTCTTTTGTTATCACTATTTTTTTTCTTCCTTCTCTTCTTTTCATTTTCTAAAAAAAAATCCCACCTATTTCTTCTTTTAACTTACATTTTTCGTTCACGATGACATACGAGGATTCATGTTAGCCGACCCCAAATTATTTTGGGACTAAGGCTTTGTTATTGTTGTTGTAGAAAGATGACAGAAGAGAGAATACTCAGATGGTGGTATTTATATGGTAGTTTGCTTCTACAGGCTCGCACATCTTCCTAAACATATGGAAGAAGAAGCATAGCACTTGGCACCAATTATTTACATCATCCGGATCTTGAAAAGTATATTTTCCTCAATCTTGAATAAGAAATTTTAAATAATAATTAACATGACTTCACTAAGCTATATAATTTTTGAAGAATTGTAATCTTAATATTATAACTATGTCATCAACTGACGTGATATTGTTATGTCTGAATAATCCGTAATAAATAAAAAAATATGCTACTTAAAATATGCTATATCAAGTTCAAAAGCGTTCACTTGGTCTGCATTTAATGCAAGGCCAAGAATCTGCACCCATCAACCAGATTTCATTTATCTGCCATTAGTGAACCAAAACAATATTAAATACCTTCATGTTTAATATCTCCATAAGCTAATAATTCACATCTTTAACAAATATTTTCTCTTCGTATGTAACAGCAATTTTACATCTTAAGCCATGGTTATTAGGTCTGAACTTAATGAAGCCAACGTTGACGTTGCTGACTACTCGATCAACTCAAATTGTTGGTTAGTATAAGCACAACCTTTCATGAGAACTGATATGCCCACACGAGTATCAGAATTCAAATGATAGTGGACTGGAAGGTAAGAAATCAGCAAACTGACACAGCACACGCCACATTCCAAAGAAAACATACTCCCTCCGTCCCATAATAATGTGCACACATTTCTCTTTTGGGTGTCCCATTGATAAGTCCCATTATCCAAAATGAAAAAACACTTTCTTATTCAATGAGACGCACTAAGCATACTCACAACAACTACCAATTACTCCCTCCGTCCCATTTTGTTTTGCTACATTTAACTTTCGATGGTCAACACATGTGAGTTTTGACCAATCCTTAATGTCAATTTAATCATCTTAATGAAATTCCAAAAAAATGTTATTATTGAATACCAAGTGATTTATAATAACAATTTTGTAAGTTTCAATAGGATTATTAAATTGGCATTAATATTTGATCAAATTTTAGTTATGTTGACCTTCAAAAATCAGATGTGACCAAACAAAATGAGACGGACGGAGTACTATTCCCTACCCCCACTTTCTCTCTCCTACTTCACTTCTCATACAACACTTATTTTACTACCAATAATCTTGAAAATGTATATTCTCTCCTTAATTCATGTGCACGCTCAAACTGTGCACATTGTCATGGGACCGAGGGAGTATATAATTAACCAACTTTTGAGTAAGACTCAGACAAATGATAGGATCTTATAATAATTAGTGCCTTCAATTTTATGAAGGCCCTTTCTGTCTCTTTTGGTACAGGCAATAGACCCCTCAGATATCACACAATGGCATGAGCCTCTTGCTCTAGGTCTGCCCTTATGCAAAAACCATATACAGGCACAAAGCTACAACTCAAAATTCTGCTATCACTCAGACATCACATTCTCTGTTATCCCAATCTCAATCAACTAGTTGTACATCATACTCTGATGGCTATGTTGAAGGAAGCATGGACCCCACCCAATCCCAAATATGACCCTAGGGAATCACAATCCTTGGGGCGCGGGTCCTGTCAAGTACTGCAAGATGATAACTTAGTATGTATCTGAAGGGCATGAAACAGCAAAAATTCTTTAGTATATTGGAATATACATGAAGTTTTCCAGAGTTGTGCACACTTATTCTCAGTCCTGTCAACTTGTTCAATGGAGACAGATAAATTCTGATTATATTATACAGGCACCTCATTCAAGATATTCTCTGAGATGAAAGAAACAAGAGAGAACATTTGTATATTCCCAGCATCAGCAAGTGGATTGATATTGAAATATTATATAATTTAAAGAAATGATGATTAGGATTTGGGACCACAAACTTTGAGAATGGACCCTGTTCACAAAGTGACGACCTTGGGACCCTAAAGAATAAGCTTATTTTAATGCCCCAATAACCCCTAGCTAAAGCAAGGTCTCCCTCATCAATGAGCATGGTTTCAATATTTCCTTCTTCGCAGGCCCGTCTTCGAGGGTGCTCAAGGAGCGCAACGGCACAGGGCCCCAAAAACTATAGGGCCCCAATTTTTTTTTAATATATGTTATATATATATATAGAACTCTGAATCAATACACAAGTTGAAAAGTGTTCCAATGGTTAAGTGGCGTGTAAAAGGTGTTGGGAAGTCTGGGTTTGATCCTTTGTATCAACATGTTTGTTTATTTTGACTTTCCTCCTCTTCATTTCATTTTTCAACCTTATTAAGGGCCTAATAACCTCATTTTGCACAGGGCACCATAAATTATTGAGACGGGCCTGCTTCTTCGCCTTTTCGTTATCTTTTTTTCTCTTTTAAATGCCCATCCATGATCCCACACAGATCTTTCTCTTGTGGCATTCAAATACCCCTGTGAGACTTGCTAAATAAAAAGTTGAAGTCTAATAAGTTCATGTATACCCCACTAAACAAATGCGTAACCTAATCACAAATTAGCCACAATATATTAAGGAGTTTTTACCAAAAACTACCTCAAACAGATGTTATTTAAAAAAAAAAAAAAAAAACATGCAAGTTTGTGATATTACAAAAAACTACTTTTCTTTTCTCTTTTTTTAATTTTTTTTCTTTTCAGCTAAAATAATTGATAAATGCATGATAAATTCATTTATCAGTTTTTAAATAGTATTTTGTGCTTGATTTTTTGGTTAAACAACTGATAAATGCTTTTATCACATTTATCAGTTATTTTATAACTGATAAATGTATTTATCAGTTATTTAACAGATAAATGAAAACAAAGTAATTTTTTGTAATATTTAAAGAGTTTTTTTGTAATATCCAACTTGTGTGGTTTTTTTTTGTAATATCCATCTTTCAAAAGTAGTTTTTGGTAAATGCACCTTATATTAATACCCCTACGAATAGGACAAGAATCAAGTAACTTCAAGGCACCACATCTAAAGAGATTGACATTTCGATTAACTGGTGCATGTTAACAAATCCCTGGTGTCTAAAGCATACTCCCTCTATCCAATATCAAAGTTCCCATTTCTTCTTTAAAAATGGGAATTGAAAAGAAACATGTGTTATAATATTGGTAGCAAAGTAGGTGTTACAAGTATGAAAAGTGATGTATGAGAGAAAAGTGGGGCATGGAAAAATAAGTGGATATTTGTAGCTTGCATGACAAGTGTGTCTTAATAATAAAAGACTATAATTTTTAATATTTTTTTTTGGAAACATCACTTTCTAATGGGACACCAAAAATGGCAAAATAGAAACTTTATAATGGAATGGAGGGAGTACTATTGAAAGCACAGACTATTAAGAAATGGTAAGATAGTAGAAGTAATTTTACAAAAGTGACACCCAACTAGGAGCTAGTGAAGGTAGTTCAGTCCAGCAAAAACAAACCTTTCAAAATAAAGTGTCAAAAAAAACTTGAAATGTTATGTTCCAATGGGATGATTTCAGACCCCACCCATAAAGTTTGGTGAAATTATGATGCCTACCCTTCCTATTATAACATCAAAATGATTGGGACTGGAATAAGGACAAACATTAGCAGTGGAAGCTAGAATTAATCCAATGATAAACGCAAGTGTTTACACAGAAAGAAAGATTACATTCAAAGTACAATCAAGTAAAAGCTCAACGCTTAAAATTGAAATTTAAAAAAGAAAATCACACGTGAATAATATGATAAATAAATATCAAAAGTAACAATCACTAAAGAAATAAACAATTCAAATAAAACAATTTTGACCCTAAGAAATTCTAACTCCAATTTTAGAACTTAAAAACTGGCCGATAATACTTGTCATTTTTTCGGCTAAAGGCCTTTACTATATCCCAATTTTACTCCTACATTAGAACTTGTTTCATTATATTAATTGTAATTTTGTGACTTCAATGTATGAGATAAACGAATTTTAATTTCCACTTCCACTCAGAAGTAATATGGTGAATTTTAAGGATTTTTATTCAATTATACTATTAAAAATGATTAAATCTCAATTTTCTTAAATAATACTCCCTCCGTCCCAATAATAAGTTCACCATTTTGATCTCGACTCGCAAATTAAGAAAATTGGTGAGTGGAGAAAATGTTGTGAATGTAATAGTAAAATAGGAGAGAAAATGGGTGAAGAAAATAGTAAATTTGAAAAATATTGTGAGTGTAATAATAAAATAAGAAAGAGAATGAGGGAGTAAAATAGTAAAGATTCTTTGTAATTATTTTAGGAAAGGTAAAATTTTAAATGAGACACCTGTTTTAGCAAAAAAGTGAAGTTATTAACACAAAAGAGGGAGTATTCCATTTTCTCAATGATAAATATGGAAATGGATTAAAAATAAATAAATAGAGGTCTGTAAAACACACCTGATTTTGGTAGCAACAGGGGCCCACGATTGCGTAAACATGGTATCCCCTCTGGACGTTACAAACATCGAGAACTCTCTCACGGTATCCTTATCATCATCCCCACCGTTTGTAACGCTCCGTATCGCAAGCGCTCTCCTCGCCGCCACCTCCTGGTCTGACGCCACCGCTGACGTGCTGCTCTTCCACGGCACAATCGTAGCTGGAACTCTCACAACCGGCAATCCCTTCCCCCGGCTCAATCCATCTTGCTTTTCTATCTCCTTACCACCACCACCTCCCTTCTCAGGTGACCCCGTCGCCGCCACCACCGCCACCGTGGAAGCTCTTCGCCGGCCACGAAATGGAAAAAGCAATAACAGAATAAAAGCATTAATTAACATCAACAAGCTCCTCAAAGCTCGCATAGACAAAAGCACATTTACACGGCCGCTAGCTCCGGACGTCAAAATAATCTCGGCCGCGGCCACTGGTCCTTCGTTCTTCGCCATTTGACAAGGATAGTTAATTTCAATCTCTCTGCTCCTGAATTCAAACGACAACAACGACAATTTCAACGTCGCCGATGAAACTCTTTTCAAACACACAGAATTTTTCGATTCTGATTTCGATTTCGATTTCAATTCACGATTAATATCCTTACAATCAACCGAAAAATTCGATATCAAAAACCGATTATCATTCACCGGAGAACGGGCGTTTGTTTTCGCCAAACAGATCATAAAACAGAGAGAAAGAAATGCATAAAATCAAAGGGAACAATAACAAAAAAACAAAATAAAAATGGAGAATCGGGTTGAATGAAATGAATAACTATAGATGATTTAATGGGCGGAAACGATTTGAAGATTCTTTGTGAGGGAGAAAATGAATTGGGAAATGGCTGGTTCACGTGAAGTGAAGAGAGAGATTGAGGGGAGGGGGGTTTTGAAGGGATTTTATTAGAAAATAAATTCATTCTAATCCAATTTCATTGACGGTCAATTTTGATGACAGATGTCAGGCTGAGAGGACGATGATTATGCGGCGACTTGATTTTTGTAAATGTCAGATGTTACCAGAATTAGCTAGTGCCTAGTGGTTTCGTGAGTGAGAGTAATGGAATGTGAAGCTTAATCTATTGAACTGAACGAGAGATCAAAATTACTCCACCCTCTCATAAGAATAAGTGAAAATAAATTGTTTTCTTATAAAAATATTAATTTGGTTTATTACAGTAAAATCTCTATAAATTAATACTCTATCAATTAATAACCTCTTTAAAATAATAAAATTTTTCGGTCCCAACTTGAACTTTTGTAAAAAATCATCAAATTCAATAAGATAATATAATAATAATTTTTCGAAAAATCCCTTTATAAATATTAGGTTCCAACTAAACTCTAAATTAATAATTCATAAAAATTACAATATAAATATTATGAATTATTTTATTTTCATATTGAGCTTTTTATAGCACATGTTTCATTCATCATGCATGAATAGTACATGCATCCATAAATGCATAATAATTAATTGTATACAATGAATTGATATCATACATGAATATATTTAATTAGTTATAAAATAATTGGTTGATGCATGAATATAATCAATGAATTATATACTCCCTCCGTCCTATTACAAATCACACACTTTCCTTTTTGGGCGTCCCACTACAAATCACACACTTCCTAAAATGGAAAGTTTTTATCACTATTCCCTCCACTTATTCTCTCTCCTACATTATTTTAATACTCACAACACCATTATAATTTACTATTCCCTCCATTCATTCTCTCTCCTATTTTACTTTTACACTCACAACATTTATATCATTATTTTTTTCTTAATCTACGCGTGAACAGTAACTGTCCGAATTGTAATGGGACGGAGGGAGTATAAATTTATTTATTTTTAATATATACTCCCTCCGTCCCGCTACAAACTGCACACTTTCTTCATTGGGCGTCCTATTACAAACTGCACACTTTTTAAAATGGCAAATAATCTTTACTATTTCCTCCACTCATTCTCTCTCCTACATTATTTTAATACTCACAACACCATTATAATTTACTATTCCCTCCACTCATTCTCTCTCTTATTTTACTTTTACACTCACAACATTTATATCATTATTTTTTTCCTTAATCCTAGCGCAAACAGTAACTGTGCGATTTCTACCGGGACGGAGGAAGTATACACTAAATTTGCTGAATTTAAAAATTCTCTCTTTTAATTAATAAAATATTAATTTATCGATATATTAATATCTCTCTAAATTAATAAAATTGCATGGTCCCAAAGTTATTAATTTATAGAGGCTTTACTGTATTTATTTTGAAGCAATTTAATTTTTTTAATCGGATAGTTTTTCTTTTGCCATATATTTATCGTGAATAAAAGATACTCCCTCCGTCCCATAACAAGTGACACACTTTGCCATTTTGGGCGTCCCACTGATAAGTCACACTTCCTAAAATGGAAAAAAAATCTTTACTATTTCCTCTACTCATTCTCTCTCCTACATTATTTAATACTCACAACATCATTATAATTTACTATTCTCTCCACTCATTCTCTCTCCTACTCAACTATCTACACTCACAACACATCAACCTTTTCACTTTTTCCTTAATTCTCGTGCGGAACAGTAACTGCGTCGCTTGTTATGCGACGGAGGGAGTATAAAAGATGAGACGAAATTATTTGTATAATGTATTAACGATGATTTAACAGTTTTTGTGATAATATTATTATAATATACTTTATTCTTCCTATCTCATAGTATTGTATTAACCTTTTTAACACGATGATTAACGAAAAATAAAGTAGAAGTATGCGACAGATGTTGAGTATGAAAAGTAAAATAAAAGATAAAATTAGTAGAAAAAATAATAAATTGATTGGTATTGTTTATAAAAGTAAAGCATAATAAAAAATGAGTGAGATGAATAATAAAAATTATTTGTCATTTTGAAAAGTCCGATTTAAGATGTAATATACGAAAATGGCAAAATGTTGAGATACAAAAGAGGAGTAAACTTAATGACTTATTGGATCACTAATGAAATAAAATATACTTCATCTCAGTGGCAAAATCAGAAATTTTTGTAAATTGGGTCGAGATTGATATTCGAATAATTAACATAATTGATGTATGCAAATTTAGGATGAAAGGGGGTCAAAATAATAATTTAGTGCAATTTTTTTCTAAAAATTAATGGGGTCAAAATGTATGAATCCATCTTTTTTCGTCATAAAATATCATTTTCTAAAAAATTAATAGTGCTAAAATTGACATATTTCAAAATTGAAGGGGCTCGAATGACCCCCTTGTAGTTAACGTGGCTTCGCTCATCTGTCTCATTCAAATAAAAATATTTTATCATTTTTTATGTTTTTCTCAAAATATAATAACCCCAAAATGAAAATGTTTTAGTTAGTGAGATTAACTTTCACACTTATAATAATTTTTCACTTATTATTCTCTAATTCACTCTTTTTTTTATCTCACTTTTTATACTTACAAAACTTATTACTAATATGTTTTTAATATTTTTATGATTTGATAGTCGATATGGGTAAAGTGTTTGGATTTGTTATGACATAGCCCTGAGGTACTTACGGACCCTTTGAATCTTCCAAAAATCTTTGCATGCTTTAGATTAAGGGCAAATTGCAATTTAGGGCCCGAAGTCGAGGAGTGTTCTCCAAACGGGGTCCCATATTTTTTTTGTCAAATCAGGGCTCAATCTAAATTTTTCGTCAATTAAGGGCTTTTTGACGAAATTAGTTAAAAACACTGTTAAGTAGCACATGCCACGCACATGAATAACAAATTTGATTAAATTGAATTGGCACTAACTTTTAAGGGGTAAATGACATATTCTATAAATAAGGGATCATAGAACAAAATAAACCTTTTTTTTATTGAATTTATTTTTAATTCTTATATTATCATAATTTATTAAAAAAATTATCCAAATTCAAATATTTAGTTTTTTTTAACAAAAAATAATTAGTAAATTTAAAATATTGAAAAAAATAAAAGATAATAGTTAATGTGATTTAAAATAATTTAAGATATTAACTATTATCCTTTTTTTCTAATAATTTAAATTACTAATTATTTTGCTTCAAAAAAATTACTAATTATTTTAGATTGAATAATTTATAAAAATATATAAATAAAAATAGATTAAATAAAATAAATATTTACAAAAAATATGCTTACCCAATTTATATTTTTTTCTTAATCAAGTTTTTTTTAATGAAATGCAATTTAACTAATTAAAATATATAAAAAATATTTTCTTAAACACAAATAAAAAATATTATATTGCTCAAAATCCCAACAACCATCATCTCTTTGAAATTCAAACTCACCACCATCTCCACCATAACCATCACCATCACCCAGTCACTACAATATCACATCCATCATCTCTTTGAAAAAGAGTATGAATCATTATATTTTATCATACCTCAAACTGAATAGACTGACCTTTTTTTTTTTTTTTGAAAGGACTGAATAGACTTACTTAAATATTTATAACTGTGGAAGGATGAAATAAAATAACAATTGAATAATTAATTTTGTTGCCGGCGAATTAAAAAAAAATGTAAATTAAAGGGCAAATTACACATTAATATTTCAAAGTCTTACATGAATTGCAATTTAGATCCTAAAATTACAATTTGGCAATTTAGGCTATTAATAATTAATTATTTTAAATAAAATATATTAAATAAATAATATGAATAAAATATAAAAATAAAAATATTTTTACCCAATTTCCATATCCCTTCTTTCTTCATCTTCCTCGGCCACCCCTTTTAGCAACCACCATCCCCACATGCCATAACCACCACCACCTCCTCACCCAACCACCAATACAACCACCAGCACACCAACCATCAATCTCTCAAACAAACACCATAGATTCAATCAACAAATACAATAAAATTAAATATAAAATATACAATTATGTTCAAATATCACAGTGACAAAAAAAAAAAAAAAACCCTAGCAAAATCAAGAAACCCAATTTCAATCTTCATTCAAAATCAAACAAAAATCGACCACTGCATCACCCATCTTCATAAAAAAAATCAATCTTTCACCACAAACACTCCATCACCTATCTTTTTCAACAAAATCAAACAAGAATCTAGAAAGGGGAGAAGATAGTAAACAAATCAAGAGAACACCAAAATGAAGAAAAACGTAACCAGATCAGGAACGCTGACGGGGATTTGGAACTGGATTTGAAACTGACATAAAGGATTTTGGATTGTGGAAAAGAGTGATTTCCTAGAGGTCGTTCGAACGTTGTTGCAGCTTGAGGGTGTACTTCAGAGAAGAAAAACGTAACCAAATTTATGTGTTTGAAGACATCGTCAGAGAGTGTGGGATGGATGTCGAAGAAGCGGTCTGAGGTGAGGAAGGGAGAGAGATGGGGAGAGTGATAGGGACTAACGTTGACAGGGGAGGGGAGGTGGGGATTTATTTGGGGGTCAGTTTTATTGTTTCACCCCCACTTTTAATTTATTTCACTTAGCCCCTTAAATTTAAATATCAATGCAAATTAACAAACTCAATTAATCACGTGAGTGACACATGCTACTTAACTGTGTTTTTAACGAATTTTGTCAAAAAAAAAAACCCTTAATTGACGAAAAATTTAGATATTGAGCCCTGATTTGACAAAAAAATATTGGGCCTGCTCGAAAAACACCCCCTCGAGTTCAAGCCTAAATTACAATTTGCCCTTCGATTAATGTAAAAATTCTTAATTTTTTTTGTGTAAAAATCAAAGAATTTTTTTTTAGTGAAAATGCTAGGGTAATACTATAAAAGTTCTTTGTAAACTGAGTTCGTCACAAATGAAAATGAAGTTGCTGGGCTATCCGAATTAGAGCCGTCATTTCGATATAACGGGACGTGACATGACGAAACTATGATATTCCGCAACTACAAGAGATGGGACGGGTTGTACCGAATTTTTAGCGGGCCTAAAATACCGCGTCACGTATCAAATCTACCTTAGTACGCGGGACAATACGAGACAATGCGGGAAAAGAAGACTCTAATATTATAAAACTAAAACCCAACTGAGATGATGTCAAAACATTAAATTGAAAATATAAAAATAATTTTTTACAATCCAACAAGACCAAAACTTTTTAATTTTATAAAACAGATTAATCAACAAAAGACAAAGCATAATTGAAAAAAATACTAAATATTAAGTACTAAAATACCTTTAAGAGGTTAAAATAAAATAAAATTAATATTAAAATTAAAAAAATGTGGGACGCCCCCTCCCGTTTCGTTTTGTCCCGCATCTCAAACGGGATGTATCGAATAGATCCAATTTTATACAAATTATAATATACCATCCCATCCCATTTCATTTATATCTATATTATAAATCACACCATTGTTTTGAACAGTGGTGTGAATAGTTTCATCCGTGGAAATGACCATTTTGCCCTCACTATTCACTCCCTTTCCCATTTCGCCCTTAAAAAAAAATTATAATTTTTTTTTTTAAATGTGGCCTTGGACACGGGCATATTTAAAAAAAAAAATTAAATTAAAAAAAATAAAAAACAAAAAACGTGACCTTAAACACGGGCTTAGGCTAGTAATGAAATAAGGCGTACCGATTGAACGATCCCAAATTAACTGTTATAATCCGAATTTGAATGTAATGGTGTTGCTTTTCGAATTGGTCACACTCAACTTTTTTTAATATGACACGTTTCCCAAAATTGAATATTTAGTAGTATTTATTTTCATAAGAAAAATTTAGTGGTACTGGAACACAATTATAAATATGATAAGAATAATATTAGGGATACAAATTAGTTATAAAAAATTGCTAACAAAATCATAAATATAATAATTTTATTGATGATTTTAATTAAAGTTTAGCCGATTCACTATCGATACAACCGATAAAATATTGTTAACTCATTTTATAAGTAAAATTTTGTTACTTTTTTGTGCCACTAACATTGCACATATAATAAAGAAAATAATTTTACGTCTCATACTTTGTGCAATAAAAGAGATCGTTCTTTTTTCGATCATATTATGGTTTTAATATTTTTTGCCTATCAATAAAATAAAATTATTTTTGCTTATCAATAAAATTACATCTTAACACTTGTGGGAGATAATTGAGAAAAGCAATATTTTTCAACCTTTCGAAAAAGAAAAAAAAAAAGAAAAGAGATATTGTCGTTCTCTTTAGGCAAAAATCATTTTTTCATCACTAAATTTTAGGAGAATTTACAACGTTCTTATTGAACTTTTATTTTTTACAATATTCTCGTTAAACTTTTCATATTTTTACAATGTTCTCATTTTGTCTATTGCTAAAAGTTAACGAAAGTCAGTTAAGTGATCTAATGTGAAAAACTTTTGTGAGGTCACGTGCGAGGTTAACATGGGGTGATTTATTGCCCATAATCTAGTTAGTGTACATATCAGTAAATTGATTCAAAACTTAATTAAAATTAGTCACGTGAGGTAAGTGACTGACTTTCGCTATATTTTTAGCAAAATTATGAACAGAGCGTGAGAATATTGTAAAAACGTGAAATGTTCAATAAGAACTTTG
The DNA here is from genome assembly GCA_022495995.1 of Adenophora triphylla var. japonica. Classification (NCBI taxonomy): domain Eukaryota; kingdom Viridiplantae; phylum Streptophyta; class Magnoliopsida; order Asterales; family Campanulaceae; genus Adenophora; species Adenophora triphylla. The sequence goes on along the minus strand of JAFEMH010002274.1, from coordinate 224,293 downwards.
GAAAAATAAAAGTTCAATAATAAAAATATTGTAAATTGAACAAAAATTCAATGATTGATGAAAAGACGCTTTTTGCCTTCTCGTTACTTATCCAAGCAATTTGTGTTGCAATTTTGACTCTTTTTTCATTTCTTTTTATGTTTTATCATAGAATATGTTGTGAGTAGTGTAGCAATATTGACTCTATACGGTCAAAAACAGATAGTCAAATTTGGTGACCATTTTTTAACGTCAATTATTAATTCCTAGTTTGATTTTCATTTTTTTCACTCTGTCCCATTCAAAAAGACACAAAATTTTTTTTTGAGTGTTTCATTAAAAAAGACACTCTCAAAATGGAAAATGTTTAATACTTCTTATTTATGAAACCCACTTATCATACTCAAAATAATTATTCGCATACTATTTTCTACCCTACATTCTTTCTTATATCTCAATTTTTCATACTCACAACCCTTACTCCATTATACATTTTTCTTAATTTTCGTGTAAAATTCATTTTTTACCTTTTGCGGGTAGGAATGAGTGAGTAGTACACTTTGGAATTTATTAGGCACAAGACATTCTCCTTTAACCCTTATTTACAAGAGGAGTTGACTATTTTCATCATAAACAATCTTTTTTGGGCAAAAGTTTAGGTTTTCCTCATGATCACTATGTACTGGTCCATACCAATTAATTTAACATTTTTGTTATAAATGTTAATATTGTTTCATTTTATATTTTTTTATTTGTAGGATTGGATTGTGCAAAATGTGATCCCCCTTAGGAATCGCAACGGATCGGGTTTGGCATGTTTTGATATTTACTGAACCCGACCCATATAATTATTCCATTCACCCGAACCCAACACGAAGGTAGACAAACCCGTTTCTACCCGACCGATATCACTTAAAGCTTCAGACTTTAATTGATAGCCATGAAACAGAGAAAAGAAAGAGGGATCTGAACAATAGACAACCAAACTATCACATATCAGACTTTGGGAAGATCAGTGCTAACAAATGTATTGTCTTATTACAAAGTAAATGGTATAAAAATTAGAGAAAATTACATCCTAATCCATCAATCTAATTAAATCTACATTTATCTAAGACAATGAAAAATCATATTTACGTCCTACTCATACTCCAAAAATATATTAACCATATAATCCCTCGGCCCATAACACAAAAAAAAAAAACACCCACCTCATCGCACACGCACAAAACACACACACACACACTCTCCCCCCTCTCTGCTTTCTCTCTCTACTCTCTCTACCCTCCCTAACCTCCGGCCAGCCTTATACTCCCAAACCTCCGCCCACCTACTCCACTCCGCACCTCCGTTCACCCCTCCCCTCCACCATGATTCATCGCCATCAACAATTTCGGCGAGATCTTCAATACATGGAGAGAGAGAGAGAGAGAATTGATATGAAAGAATCAATATTATTATGCTGCTAGAGGTACATATTTATAAGGTTTACAAAGAGTTAGAATCATATTTCAATACAAAGATTGAGTTACCTATTCTAAATACATTAAAATATTTAGAGTCCTATTCTAATACAAACAATATATACTTGATAATATAGAATATAATATTATGACAATATTATATTCCTAATAACCATAACCTGATCATATTTGGCCGCTTTCGTCGTCGCCATTCCTCACTCTGTTGTACTCTTCTTCATCTGCAACAACTCGTCTCCGACCAGTCCAACCCAATGCCAGATCCGCCTTAGAAGTTGAAGCTATTGCTTTAACTTCATCATTCCCTTGTTCATTGATCTTCTTTTAACTAAGAATAAATTGCTTTAGGTGAATGAGACTATTTAAAATTTTGATGTTGTTATTATGAAAATATGGGGAGAAATTGCTTTCTTAGTGTTGTTATCTTGTATTTGCAGTTAGTAAAAAGCTGGAAGCTTTAGCCGGAGTCAAGTTGCATATTCAAACCATTGCTACAACTCGTATGCTAGTGGAGCAGCGCAATTTTCAACTTTAGCATATTGGCACACCTTTATTTTTTATTTTGGTTTGTTTAGCAGTTGCATGTTACATAAAAATATTCGGTATAATAAATCTTTTGCTAATGATTATTATACCATCAAATTACATTAGTTGGTGCTTTGGTGTTATTTTTCAATGATAATTGTCGTTGCAACTTGCAAGTAAATTGATGGATTCTCATTTATAGTAATTATCAATTATCGTTTTGTTTCATTCACCTAAGGAAAGAGGAATTTGCACAAGTTTCTTGGTACTGTGGTCGTGTTCTTAATAGTTTAGTTGCAACTGAGAACGGTCGACAACTGAAAATTCTTTAAAGACAATTAAGAACAACTCAATTGTTGGTCGTCGGAGTTAATCACGTTCTTAGTTGTTTGTTCACCAGAGTAAGTCGCCGAAGTTGGTGGTCAACGAAGTTGATCGCGTCAGTAGTTGACAACTAAGAACTTTTTGATACGTTCTCATTTGTTTGATTGCCGGAGTTGATCGTGATCTTAGTAGCTTAGTTGACAACTGAGAACTTACTGATAAGTTTCCAGTTGTTTAGTCGCAAGAGTTGATCATGTTCTTAGTAATTTAGTTGACAAATGAGAACTTACTGATAAATTAAGTTCTCAGTTGTTTGGTCATCGTAGTTGGTGATCGGAGTTGTAAAATGACATTTGTCAACAACTGAGAACTTACTGATAAGTTAAGTTCTCAGTTGATTGTGTTTTAGTTGTTTAGTTGACAACTAAGAACTTACTGATAAGTTCTCAGTTGTTTAGTCGTCGGAGTTGGTGATCGCCGGAGTTGATCGTGTTATTAGTAGTTTAGTTGACAACTGAGAACTTACTGATAAGTTAAGTTCTCAGTATTTGATCGCCTGAGAGGTCGCCGGAGTTGGTAGTCGCTGGAGTTGATCGTGTTCTTAGTAGTTTAGTTGACAACTGAGAACTTACTGATAAGTTCTCAGTTGTTTAGTAGCCGAAGTTGGTGATCGCAGGAGTTGATCATGTTTTTAGTTGTTTAGTTGACAACTGAGAACTTAATGATAAGTTAAGTTCTCAGTTGTTTGATCACCGTAGTGGTAGCCGAAGCTAGTGGTCGCCGGAGTTGATCGTGTTCTTAGTAGTTTAGTTGACAACTTATAACTTACTGATAAGTTAAGTTCTCAGTTGTTTGGTCACCGGAGACGTCGCCGGACTTGGTGGTCCCCGGAGTTGATAATGTTCTTATTAGTTTAGTTGACAACTGAGAAATTATTGATAAGTTAAGTTCTAAGTTTTTTGGTCACCGGAGAGGTCGGCGGCGTAAAAAAAAGTCGCCGGAGTTGGTTGCCGGCGTTGTTGACTGGAGAAGATGGGGAGGGGGTGACCTAAGGTGATAGTGGTTGGAGAGAAAATAAATTGATAAAGAGGGTGGACTTAGTAAAATGATGGAAGGGTGAACTTAGTAAAATAATGGGAGGGTGAACTTATTAAATTAGGGATTATATGGTTAGATGAAATATTACTTGTATTATGAGGTAAAATTGATAAATTTGAAGAATTATATGGTAAATCCCCCTGAAAATTAAAACATAAATTTTATGGAAATTTAATAAATCCACCTACTTCAAATTGAGAATATTCATAATCGGGGGAGAGAGAGACTTGAAATGGAAAGATTATTTGTGTGTGTGGGGGGGGGAGAGAGAGAGAGATATATATATATTTGCAGTGGATAGATTCATAACAGGGGAGAAGGAGAGAGTTGCAATAGTGAGAAAATTAAATTGTCTCACTTCACAGAGAGAAGAAGAGGAAGTGGGAAATGAGGTGAGGAAAAAGGACGGAGGTCAGGAGAGGAGATTAGCGCAATCTTCTGGTAAGGTTAATCAAACCTAGAATTTTTGGATTTATAATGCATCCACGTATCGGGTCGGGCTGGGTCACAGATCAAAATCCAAACTCGAACCTAACCCGAACCTGGCCTGAACCCGATCGGATTTTAAAAGTATCTACCAAACCCGACTTTTTTGGATCGGATCAATCTCTGGTTTGAATCGAGTTCGGACAAATTGTCATCCCTACCCAGATGAACCTAAGGTGTGTTCAGGTACTCTCTTAGGAATTATATTTACTTGTTGATGTTCCTGACACATGTAAACTGGTTAGCTCAAACTTCTTCAACCACTTACAGGAATATATTTATCGAATTGGTCGAGCAACACGTGGGAAAGGTGCAAAAGGACTACCTAATTACAGAATAAATGAAATTTATTACTTATCTAAATGTATATGCTTTAATATATATCATGAATGTATAAGTTAAGAATTGATTTATGTGAATGAGAAAATATTATTTACTTCCTTGTTTGATTCAATTGATTACAACTCTATATATACATGAGTTTCCTACTTGGAGAAAGATTCTATCAATACCATAACTAATACCTAGAATTAAGCGAATCATATATCCTACCTAATTTAAATATATGAAATAAGGAAACAATAATCATGTACAAAAGGAAAATATATTGACGATATATTGGTCAATATATCAACACCCCTCTCAAGTTGGAGCGTGTAAGTTACAAACGCCCAACTTGCCTAGTAGATGGAGGAATTGTTGGCTGCCTAAAGCCTAAGTGAGCACATCAGCCAATTGTGCTGAGGTGTGAACATACTAAGTTGTGAGGACACCTGTTTGAACAGCATCACACACAAGGTGACAGTCAACGTCGATATGGTTCGTGCATTCATGATGGACCGGATTCTGAGCCATACGTAAAGTAGATTGACTATCACATAGAAGAGGCACATGAGTATCATGTTTAATTCCAAAGGGCTTAAGAAGACTTAGTAGCCATTTAAGCTCACAAGTAGCACTAGTCATAGATCGATATTCTGCTCGGCCGAAAAGCGAGAAATTGTACCTTGCTTCTTTGTCTTCCATGAGATCGGTGAATCACCAAGAAAAACAAAATAGGCAGTGAGAGAACGTCGCATGATAGGACAACTTGCCCAATCAGAGTCTCAGTAGGCTCCCAGTTGTAAATTGGAGGATGTTCGCAAGAGAATTTCTTGTCCAGGATGAGTTTTCAAATAATGAACCACACGCAATGCATCATCTCAGTGAGCAATCTTGGGCTTGGTCATAAATTGTGCAAGAATATGCACACTATAGGACAACTCTGGACGTGTGATATTGTTGGACGAGCACCAAGGAGTCATGTCTCGAAAAGAATGTCAAAGGCATATTTTGTTGAGAAAGAAAAATGTCATCTAGATGTGTAGCAACTTCAATCCCGAAAAAATACTTAAGACGTCCCAAGTCTTTCATGTGAAAATATTTACTGAGATATGCCTTGAAGCATTGAATAACCTCATGATCTTTACCACCAATGACCAAATCATCCATGTACACGAGAACGTGTAGTTGACCAGCGGAAGTGTTGTAAGAAAAGAGAGAATAATCTTAATATGACTGATGAAAGCCATATTTCTTCAAACCAATTGACAACTTTGCAAACCAATAGCAAGGTGCTTGACATAAGCCATACAATGATTTCTTGAGTTTACACACCTTACCTGAAGAAGAAGCATGATGACCCAAGGGTACCTTCATATAAACATCTTCACTAAGATCACCATGAAGAAAAGCGTTGTGAATATCCATTTGATGAAGTTCCCACCCACGAACTGCGGCAATGGATAGAAACACTCGGACAGTGAATATCTTGATTGTTGGTGCAAAGGTTTATTTGAAATCCACACCTTCAACTTTTCAATTTCCCAATATGACCAAACGAGCTTTGTAGCGTTCAACTGACACATCAGCATTATACCTTATCTTATTAACCCATTTGTTTCCAATCACCTTCTTGTCAATGGGAGTATCTACCGATTCCCACATACCATTCTGGTCAAGAGCAGCAAGTTATTTGTTTATAGCCTCACACCATTGAGGATATTTAATTGCTTCTCCAAAGTGCTTTGGTTCATGGCTTGATTCAAAAGCAGCCAAAAAATAATGATAGGCAATAGAAAAGTTAGTACAACTGACAAAGTGTGATAAAGGAGAGTAAGTACCTGAAGATTTATTTTGGACAGGTGAACGTGACGGGGAGAGGACTTGAGCAATTTGAGCCTTGCCCAGCTCATATTCAGTCGATGGATACCTTGTAGAAGACATTCTAGTTGTCTGACCTCGACCCAAATTCTCTGTTGCAGTTGTAGTTACAGATTGTTCAAGCACTTGCGATTGTTCAAGAGGTTGTTCGGGCATCTGTTCAGCCTGTTGTACTGGAACTTGTTCAGTAGGTTGTTCAGACAACTGTTCAGACAAATGTTCGGGCAACTGTTCAGGCAACTATTTAGGAAACTGTTCAGGCAACTGATTGCCCACATAAGCACTGTCTTCCTCATAATTAACTTCATTAGTAGGTGCACAAAGAAATATATCTGAATCCGTATAGGCCTCTTCTGGATCAGTCCTGTTACTAGCAAAGGAAAACTCCTTTTCCACAAAGAAATATCCCGAGAAATGAGCATTTTATGCTCATAAAAATCATAAACTAACCAACATTTCTTCCCAAAAGGATAACCCAAAAAAACACATCGCCTGCTTCGACTATCAAATTTATCATTATCCTTTCAAAAATAATGATCATAACATAGAGATCCAAACACCTTAATGATTTTGTAGGAAGGGGGTTTTCCAAAAATAATTTCATAGGGGGTTTTTCCATGCAACAATTTCGAAGGGGTACAATTAATTAAGTACCGTGCTGCTAGTATACACTCTCCCCAAAATTTCACCGATAATTTTACTTGAAACATTAAAGTACGGGACACATTTAAGATATGTCTACGCTTTCTTTTCACACTTCCATATTGTTGGGATGTGAGAATGTAAGTGGTGTGATGATCAATGCCGTTTTCAATAAAATATTTTTCCAAACAAGTAAATTTTATCCCATTGTCACTCCTAATTTTCTTGACACATTTATTAAATTGACATTCTATCATGACAAGAAGATTTTTCAAGATTTGAGAGGCATCACCTTTAGATTTAACCAAGTAAACCCACACGGCATGAGAACAATCGTCCACAATGGTCAAAAAATAAATGGTTCCACACATTGCAGGCTTACGATAATCACCCCAAATATCGTAATGAATTAAATAAAATTTTTTAATAGAGTTACTGTCACTAAGCAAAAATTTATCTCTACTTTGTTTAGCTTGGCAGCAAATTCCATATACGTCTGTATTAATATTATTATGACTAATAAAAGGCAATAAACCAAGCACTTTACTTGATGGATATCCAAGTCGCTGATGTCATAACTGATAGCTCCCAAATTCTCTAATATTGTAAGCTTGCGTCCAAGGTTCTAAAAATCGCTAGGCGGCGCCTAGGCGGCGAGGCCGGGCCTAGCGCCTAGAGCGCCTAGGCGGGGCCTAGGCGGGGCCTAGGCGGGGCCGCGAATTTAAACACATTTTTATATATATTCCATAGTTTCTGTCCATAGTGACAAATTCAAGAGGATAAATGTATAAATCTTGAACAACTCAACTATGGGTCAGGGCATTTCGATCATTGAACCATAACATTAGAAGACGGCGTAATTTCTCAAAACCCTAACATAAAGTATATAAAGTCTGAAAAAAACCCTACTGAAAAGAAACCCTAAAACTGCAAAATTACGAAAAGGTTCAAAACAATGAAAAAACGGATAAAAACTTCAGAAGGCCGTTTGAGGCCCTTAGAAGCGTTTTTTGGCCTATTTATGGGCCGCTCAGGGGGCATAGCCCAATTACTTTTGTTCCTCTCGAAAAGACGGTCGTTTTGATATGCTGTGCGTCCCGTAACTCCTCCGGAATCAAAAGTTACACCCGTTACGGTCGAACACATCTAAAAACTCGAACGCCAACTCTTCGACCGCCCAATCCCGCCTAGCACCGCCTAGTCCCGCCTAATCCCGCCCAGCCGCCTAGCCCCGCCTAGCCCGCCTAGCGCCTAATTGCCCCGCCTAGCCTAAAGTCGCGGCGCCCGGCCGCCGCCTAGCGCCTAGGCGCCGCCTAGGCGGCCGCTTAGGCCGATTTTTAGAACACTGCTTGCGTCCCTATTGGTCCCCTCAAGTAGTATAACACCCGTCTTGTTCACTCGTTCTAATCAAAATATCCGTGCCTCGAACCTTTATAACACATAATTTATCAGAAAAATGCACTACATGATTGGAATCATTAAGTAATTGGGAGACAGATAATAGATTGCAGTTGAACGTGGAAGCATATAAAACATTTCTCAAAACTAGATGTGATCTGATGGCCACATCGCCTTCTTTCGTGGCGATCACATATCTTTCATTGGGCAAACCTATGTGGTTAGCCTCAATCTGACGCACGTTTTCCACCCAATATTGCCTGTTTTGTGTCGATTTGCTCCAGTATCGACAAGCCAATACTCATTATTTGTCTTACCATTCATTCGACCAGTTGTGCAACCAGTTGTCTGATTAGTTGACTACACCTGTGTCTGCACATACTCCTTGAAGTGGCTCCATTGTTCAGGTGTGAAACCTAGCAAGCCAACCCTATCATCATCCGTCATTCCAGCAGTTCCCTCTCCACTAGTATGCACTGTGTTGGCTCGTGGATTGAATGTGCTTGAGTGTTATCCCTTAGCCGAAGTGATTTAGCCTCCACCTCTTCTCTTCGTGTTCCTCAAGCGTTGTTCTCCCCACCATTATGGATACCCCACCAGCCTGTAGCACGAATCTGCATCATGTCCTTTCTTCTTGCAGTGAGAGCAAATAACACTGCTCATATCTTTTCTTTCCCCCTTTGAACTAGTTGTGTTCACACCTGTTCCCACAATTGTTTGAACAACAGCTGGCAGGTGCAGGATAATCTCCATGCACGCTGCCCCGTACTCTTTTTGGAGTATGCCTTATCAACTTTAGGCAAGGGTTTTATGTTCAGTATCGAGGACTTCACGTTCTCAAACTTCGGTTTTTCAAGGCCCATAACAAATTGATGAACCCTCTATTCTTCACGTCGTTGGATCAACTTCGTGCTAATATTGCACCTGCACCCCGCACATGAGCAAGTAAGGAGTGCGTCAAAATCATTCATATCGTCCCACAGTTTCATCACACGACCAAAATAGGCTGCCACGTTTTCACCTTTCTGTTGTTTGCAGTTTACTAGATCCGCCTTCAATTGTTGAACCCTTGGTCTGTTTTCAACTAAAAAAACCTTTCCCGCAAATCGTCCCATAACGTTTTTGCATCATCCACATAACTCACAGTGGAACGAAGGCTTGGCTCAGTGTTGTTAAAGATCCATGAAACCAACATCCAGTTCACGGTTTGCCAAAGTTCCAGTTCGTCTCCTATGGTGGGTTTTTCAATTGTTCCGTCAATGAAGGCGGTCTTTGTCTTGGCCCTCAACGAGCCCTTAAAAACCCTAGCCCATTCTTGATAATTCTCCCCTTTCAATTGGACATGGGTAATAATCATTCATGGACTGTCACTTGTCGATAGAAAGTATGGAGAGCGCCTCTCATCCATGGCTTTCTTCTCGCCACTAGCTTCGGTGGTCATGGTGGCCGGACCTTGGAAGCTCTAATACCAAGTTAAGAATTTATTTAGGAAATTTTCCCCAAGGGCCCTCCATGTCCATATGTATTTCCGTTTAAAGAAATGCCTTTTCCTTCATTCCAAAAAAAAAGTTTTTCCAAATTAAATTCCCCAGACACCCCCCACTTCCCTACTCTCTATTATCATTTTTATCCTCTTCCTTCTCTCTATAAAACACCACACACATATTCACACTTTTCTCTCTCTTTCGAACCGTCTCCGGCGACAGTTACCGGCAACGGCGACCGACGACGACCGCCGCTCACCTCTCTCTGCTATCTCTCTCACTTGCATGGCATATCTCTCAACTCCGGCGTCTTTTATCTACCTAGATCTGAGCCAGATCTGACAAAACTCTTGGTTGTAGCTCCATTTTCGTCACCTTGTCTTCTTTTTTTTCGGCCTAGTACTCCCGGATTATTCACGAACGTATTCACTCTGCAAATCCAGTTTTTTTTCGTTTGTATTTTTTTAAAAAAATTACACCATAAGTATGATCAAAACTTGACCTAATAGTCTCGGTATTGGCAGATTAGTCAGGGAATTGGGGCTTATGAGCGGTTAAGGCCCCGAGTCCTTTAGTCATTGCCGTAATATAAGCCCATAATAGAGGAACGGACAAAATTACAACCAACAGGGCGACTGCGGCATCTTTCTGGTAGCCTCTCTCCCCTCCCCCTTTCTCTCTCCGCTGGTGTGCGTGGTTATGGATCATCAGAATCAGCAAGCTACAACAAAGCTGGAATACTATGACGAAATGTTCAAGCTTCAATCAAAAGCTACACTCTTATCCACATTTCTGGTCTCCCCATCTCATCAATTAACATTATTATTTGTGTTCAATTCTTTATGCCTTGTTTGTTTTCCTGCTAATTTTGGGTGGAATTAATTTGAATTGAAGGGTGAAGATGGAAGGCTTGCATTGATTTTGGACTCCACCATTTTCTATCCATAAGGAGGCGGTCAACCATTCGATACCGGCTTCATCTCCCACCCTTCTTCCCTTTCCAATTTCATTGTTCAAGATGTCCGTTCCAAGAATGGAATTGTATGTTTTCACTCATTTCCCTTATAATTAACTTATAAGAGTTGTAAATGTGTAAATTATGAGAGCAATTTCTTGTTATTATTGAAATTTTTTATTTTTTTGGTTGAAAAATTTGTCTTATAAATCAATTATAAGAGATAACGTAGTCTTATAAATAACTTATAAGAGTTGTAAATGTGTAAATTATGAGAGCAATTTCTTGTTATTATTGAAATTTTTTATTTTTTTGGTTGAAAAATTTGTCTTATAAATCAATTATAAGCGACAAAGTAGTCTTATAATTAACTTATAAGAGTTGTAAATGTGTAAATTATGAGAGCAATTCCATGTTATTATTGAAATTTTTTATTTTTTTGGTTGAAAAATTTGTCTTATAAATCAATTATAAGAGACAAAGTAGTCTTATAATTAACTTATAAGAGATGTAACTAAAGACTTTTTTAAAAAGTCTTATATGTTACATATAAGACTTATTAACAAGTCTTATAAGTAACTTATAAGACTTTTTAAATAAGTCTTATAAGTAACTTATGTAAAGACTTTTTTAAAAAGTCTTATATGTTACATATAAGACTTATTGATAAGTCTTATAAGTAACTTATAAGACTTTTTTAATAAGTCTTATAAGTAAAAAAACTTATTAAAAAAAGTCTTATAAGTTACTACTTATAAGACTTTTTTACAACACGATTTTCAATGTTCAAATAGATCTTATAAGTAACTTATAAGACTTTTTAAAAAGTCTTATAAGTTACTTATAAGACTTATTAAAAAGTCTTATATGTTACTTATATAAAGACTTTTTAAAAAAGTCTTATATGTTACTTATAAGACTTTTTAAAGTATTCATATAAGTTAATTGTCTTATAAGTCAATTATAAGAGTAATTCGTTGTTATTATGAGAGTAATTCGTTGTTATTATTGAAATTTTTGATTTTTTTGATTGAAAAAATTGTCTTATAAGTTAATTATAAAAGATAAAGTAGTCTTATAATTATAAGAGTTGTAAATGTATAAATTATGAGAGTAATTCGTTGTTATTATTGAAATTTTTGATTTTTTTTGTTGAAAAATTTGATTTATAAGTCCATTATAAGAGAACTTATAAGTATTGTAAATGTGTAAATTATGAGATTAATTCGTTGTTAATTTTGAATTTTTTAAATTTTTTTGGTTGAAAAAATTAAACTGAAATTATTCTGAATCTAATGACTGATTTAAAATACTTGAATGTCTAGTGACCAATATCTAATTCTCAAAGTTTCAGTGACTAAAGTATAAATTGAATTTTGGACTTGTATAGTCCGAGGCTGTAACCACGTTGTTGCTGTGCATGTGCAAAAAAGGGCATTAATGTCATTGTGTCAACAAGGGGTGTCTTTGGGATTTTCAAAATATTATTTCTTAAATTGGGTTTAAATTTCGCATGAGGGACCCTAGAGGAAGTGGGTCATTTATTTATGTGAAGGAGAAAATATAATTTATTTCCTTGCTTAATTCAATTGATTACAATTCTATATATACATGAGTTTCCTACTTGGAGAATGATTCTATCAATACCATAACTAATGGTTAGAATTAAGCTAATCATAAATCTTACCTAATTTACATATATCGAATAAGAAAACAATAATCATGTACAAAAGGAAAAGATATTGACAATATATTCGTCAATATCTCAAACTTCTTCAACCACTTACGGGAATATATTCATCGAGTTGATTGAACAACACGTGGGAAAGGTGCAAAAGGACTACCTGATTACAGAAGAAATGATTTTTTTTTTGATTACCCAGGTTTCCCAGCTTCGCCGGATCAATCCTGGACCACCAGGTATCGGCCCCTCAGTATGCTGGCGGAGGTAAATCGCGGGATGTGCCCTATGCAGCCAGAGTGGTAGCACCCCTTATACTCCTGGCCCAAAGGGAGCCCTCCTACAAGGCATTTACACTCTTACAACACCAAATGGCTTCTCCAGCTGCTCCTGCCGAGGCAATTACATCACTATTACAACACCAAATGGCTGCTCCAGTGCTCCTGCCAAGATTTGAACTCCCCACACTGAGGTTGCAAGCCCAGCAGTGCTACTTCCTTAACTGCACGGTTGTGCCCCGGGAGACTCCTAAGGACCCTGAAACCCAAGGTAGAAATTAAATCACAAAGATTTCCCTTGGGGGGAATCGAACCGGTGACCTCCCCTACGGGAAGCCACCAAGATACTGCTGGGCCAAAGCCACTTAGGTAGAAATGAAATTTATTACTTATCTAAATGTATATGCTTTAATAAATGTTATAAATATATACTCCCTCCGTCCCATCAAAATTGATACTTATTTCTTTTTTGGTCCGTCCCAGTCAAACTGATACATTCCAAAATGAAAAGGAATATTTTCTATTTATCCCACTCATTCTCTCTCCTATTTCACTTTTACACTCACAACATTTTCTCTCCTAACTATTTCTCCCGCTCATTCTCTCTCCTATTTAATTCTTCATACTCACAACATTTTCTTTCACTTTTTCTCTCTTTTACTTTTTCTTAATTCGCATGCCCAAAAATTTGGTATCAGTTTTGATGGGACGGAGGGAATATGCTTTAATAAATATCCATGTACATATATACTCCCTCCGTCCCAACATTTTATAGACTTTTGAGTTTTTCACGGGAATTAAGGAGGAAGTATTATATTGAAAGTGTTGTGAGTGTGAAAATAAAATAGAAAAGAGAATGAGTGGAGAGAATAGTAAATTATAATGGTGATGTGAGTATTAAAATAATGTAGGAGAGAGAATGAGTGAAGGAAATAGTAAAGATTCCTTTTCATTTTAGGAAAATATATATTACTGTGGGATGCCCAAAAAGAAAAGTTTATATATTATCATGGGACGAAGGGAGTATGTCATTTTAGTAGTTGGTCCTCTTATTCTCTAACAATGAAACCTATTTTGTTAACTTTTTAGCTTTTCTGAAGTTAACATCTAAAATAAAAAAGTAATTTTTACTACTTTTTAAAAAAAGAAACAAATAAAAAAAAACAAAATTAGAGTTACACTACTAAGTAATAAGATGTATGCAACAAAAATAGTGATTCGTAAATTATTCAAAAGAAAAAGAAGAAACAAATCATATAAAAATCAAAAAATCAAAACAAACTTAAAGTATTTAAACTTAAGACTTTTCACCAAAATCCTAATAGTCCTTTCACCAAAATAAAAAAAGATCAAAAGTTCAAATTAGGATAATCACTCCTTAATCTTGATTGTTTTTTCTTACTTTGCCAACATCTTGATTGCAGATTCAAAATCTTGAACAATATTACTTGTAGATGTATCTTTACTCCATTAATGTCTAGGAGACTTTTCCTCGTTATCATTGACCGGTCATCTATTTGCAATAGTATATCATTTTAGTAATATATTTTTTTTTAAAAAAACTTGATTAAATTTATAGTTGTATGATAATATATTTTCATAATTTACCTCAATAACTTCTTCGCAGCTTCCTTAAGTGTAGTCAATATGTCATTCCTCTACAATTAAGAAAAGGTCAATGTCTTAGTTAAAAAATAATACTCCCTCCGTCCCGGTCGAAAAGCCACAAATTTCCTTTTTGGGTGTCCCATTTAAAATGACACTTTTTCAAAAAGGAAAGTTTTTATTACTATTCCACCCACTCATTCTCTCTCCTACTTTATTTTTACACTCACAACATTCTCTTTCCTAACTATTCCTCCCACTCATTCTCTCTCCTATTTAATTTTTCATACTCACAATATTTACATTTTTTCTCTTTCCTACATCATTTTTCTTAATTTGCGTGCGAGACACAAACTTTGCCTTTTGGGCCGGGACGGAGGGAGTATACAAATTCAAGAACAAAATATACATACCTTCTTGACACTAAGACTTGTTTTCATTTACATCTCCACCAAACTTTGGTCATCACATACTTCCTAATTAAGTAAAGCTTGTCATCACAATTGATATTTACTTTCTAGACATGAACCTTAAATATCGTTGTACTACCAACCAAGTTTATTATATCCTCATGGCAATTCGATATATCATTTTTTAGTTGTTCTATTTATTGTAGCCTAATATAAATAAAAATCATGAAACTATTATTTATTATGTATTATCAATCACAATTAAAAAAAAAGAGAATGATATATTTAAAAAAATATCTTCGTCTCCTTCTCATTAGGGGTGTTCACGGTCCGGGTTGGTCCGGTTTTTGTCAAAATTTTAGAAAACCAGGACCGGACCAAATACTTCGGTTCTGTAAAAATTTAGGACCAGGACCGGACCATTATATTATAGGACCGGTCCCATCGGTCCGGTTCCAATGGTCCGGTTCCGGTCCGGTTCCACCGATTCTACAAATTACAATATAATATAATTTTTTACAATAACAAAATCTACAAGTAAAAGCATATTTAAAAACCAAATTGTTGAACAATATTACAATAAAAAAATCAACAGTTAATTACAATATAATATATTTTTTTTACAATAACAAAATCTACGATATGATATTCATTTTGGAATTAAAAATATTATTGAAAACGTTACAAATTGAAATAAGTTAGGGGGGTGTAAGTGAACTTTTAAAACTTATTTTTACAGACTAAGTAGACGAAGATTTAAATTGCAACTTAATTTCTTTCACAAGGTTTTTCATGCATACCAAGTCTTTTGTTGCAATAACTCCGAGAAAATGACAAGAGTCCTTCATGAAGACCAACAAAGTTAATTATATATATATATATATATATATATATATATATATATATATGTATATATATATGTATATATATATATATATATATTTATATATATATTCGGTCCGATCCGGTTCCGGTTCAGGACCGCGTATATTTTTTTTAAAATCAGGACCGGACCAAATAATCGGTTCCATAAAAATTTGGAACCAGGACCGGACCAATACTATTTTTTCGGTCCGGTTTTTACTGGTCCAGTCCGGTTTCACTGATCCGGTCCGATTCCTCGGATTTTTTGTACAGCCCCACTTCTCATTAAGTTGAAGGGTAGTTTTTCTAATTAATGTTTCCCGAGTATTATCCCGCAACATAAACGTTTCACTTCATTTCCTGAAATTATATTAACCTTCACCTTGTAGCTCAGTGTTCCATACGAGTAATCATTCTTACAATATTCACAGTGGTACCCAATTGATTTGTGAACTAATTTTCATAAACCTTCTGTAATTGGTAAAACTCAAAATTCTGTCCGAGAAAACCTCAAAAATCTGTATGAAAATCCACTAAAATCCCTTTTGGAAAATAACACTCATGTTAGATGGAACTATTAACTAGTTAAATAATTAACAAAATTTACAAGTTTATATATGATGGAGGAAATCTCACTTTTATTGAATTAACTATCAATTGCACTAGTTTATCAATGTAGTAATGTGCAATTTGTAAAGGTCGAATCCAAAAAAACTCGTGTGTAACAAGTACTCCCACCGTCCCGCTATAAATTGCACACTTTCCTTATTGGGCGTCCCATTACAAATTGCACACTTTCTAAAATGGCAAATAATCTTTACTATTCCATCCACTAATTCTCTCTCCTACTTTACTTTTATACTCGCAACACCAATCAAATCACTATTTCCTACCCCACTTTCTCTCTCCAACCTCACTTTTCATACTCACAACATTTATATCATTATTTTTTTCATTAATCCATGCGTAAACAGTAAGTGTGCAATTTCTATCGGGACGGAGGGAGTATATTTTATTAATGCAAAAGTAACCTAGGATTTTTTTATTGGTTGATTTATTAAACTAAAAAAAGCAAGAATTAAAAGCAAATAAAGATATCAAGACACAAGGGATTTAGGGATTGAAGATCATGACAATTATCACTTTATGCTATTTCAAATCATGTAAAAGGAATCAATCTCATTGGATTTGTTTACAAAAGATTAGGTTGGAACGTTTGGTGTGCAAATTGCAACCCTAATGTTTCTATCTTGTTTAAACCTTCCGCTAGGTTAATACAAACATTTAAGAAATCACAAGAACAATATAACCTAGATTCGTTTGATTTCCATGAAGTTATCAATTCAATATATTCTTCTCAACAATGGTCAATGTATAAACTATCCACATGAGTGCGACAATTTATACCCAATTAATTTTAAGTCCAAAAGTATCTTATCGTACAATTGAAATATCAAAATAGCATTAAGAATATTGAGATGAACAAGAATAAGACAAAGATAGGAAAAATTAAAATCTTAGAATAAAAATTCAATTGTTAATCACCCAATCCACGAAACAATTATTTAGCCGCGAAGGGCCATAAAAGATAAAATACAAACACATTAATTAAATCCTTTAATCCTTGTTCAAACTTGTAAAACCTAAATTAAAGGGTAAGAGTGTTGGAATTTTGATTTTGGAAAGTGAGGTTTGACCGACTTTTGACCAAGAATTCCATTGGATTCTATTTTAGGAAAATGGAAATTGATTGCATATTAATAATCTACATTTGGAGTAGATTAATTTGATATATTTATTTTCTCAAAACCAATTAGTGGTGAATGAGAAATTAATGTTCAAAGTATGCAAAAAGAAATGTGTATATGAAGAGTTTATGAGATATGAAATAGTTATCCCACATTGCTTAAAGATGTAAAGCAATGATAGTTTATAAGTGTATCCATCCAAGGAAGGAGTCATCAAGTTGATCTCCTTGGGCCAACCTAGTTGGACCATCGGGCCAACCATGCATCCAAGTGGGCTATTGAGCTAGTTTTGTTCTAGCTCAAAATAGACCCACAACCCGCGAAGCGCGGAATGGGCGGTTTAGGGCGCACTTCGCACGACCGCATCGTCGCTAGGAGCTAAGGAGCCTTAAACTTTTGACAAAAGTTGGCTCGGTTCATGGTTCGATTCGGTCCAAGGCGGGTTCGGTTCTGGCTAGGCTCAGGCGCTTGGGCTAGGTCCGTTTGGGTCTGGGCCAAGTTGGACTGGCTTTGGGCGAGTGGGCTCGTGGTTGTCTTGGGCCTCGGCCCAGATCTTGGAGGCAGATTCGGCCAGCCAAAGGGTGCTAGTAGGTTCATCGAACCGGATCATGGGTAAAGGTATGACCCATGTCTGTTCAAATGGACGAGTCGACCCATGCGATCTCAGCCTTCCATCAAGCCTAGATCCAACGGTGCAGATCCATCGGGTACCAATTGTGGTTATTCCCAAGAGGTACCACAACTCTTCATATACTATATAAACCCCCCACCAGATTGTCAATTCATTCACTCATCCCTTCTCTCTTTCATATATTCTCTCTTCCTTCTCACTAAAAGTAGAGAATCACATATCTAACGAAATTAACTAACTCGGTTAGATATTTAACTGAATTATGGATTCAGTCACAGAATTCAACGGAATTCTTAACATCATCTGTTAGAAGATAAGAGCATCTCGTTGCATAAGTTTCTTCAAAGTCTGGAAGTGTCAAAAACGAATTTTTGTTCGCCGAAGTCGTTAATTTGGAGTGCTCCTATTAACGACTGTAAAGTCGTTTTATCTTGAGAGAAGATTGCCGCAGACCGTTAGCACCAGTGCGGGACAATATCTTCTTGCGGAGATTGTATCCAACACAAGACTCGACTTCTTTAATTACTCGATTTGCTTTAATTTTCGCATTCTAGTTTATCTTTATTTCCTGCCCCTTTAATTACTTTATGGTTCATTATTTATTTGTCATTTCGTTAAATTCAAGAAAGCCTTATTTATTGTTATATAGACAATTTTCCCAACAATCGCAAGAAGATATTAAAGTTTTCTTGTTTTTATGACAAATATGAGCCAATGATGATGGACAACCGAATGACATTATCGTTAGAAACTTAATGAGAAAAATGACGGTTTTCAAGGAAGGATAACTAGAAGAGCATTGAAAGTTAACTAGAAGATAACGAGAAGATCAACAATAATCCCAGAAGTGATTCAAAGAATTGTTGACAATATGGAGCGGACTTATAATCGAATAACCAAGATTCGCCTAGGCCTATAACCGAAGAGGAAGAGGATGATGATCCAAATTCGCCAAGGCAAATAAACCGAAGAGAAAGAGGATGATGATCCAGATTTGCCAAGGCAGATAACCGAAAAGGAGGATGATCCAGATCCAAAAAGACAGATAGCCAATCCGCGAAGACAAATAGCCGCAGAAGAATGGGATCATGGAAAATCTCAAATGTAGTACGTACATACTGAGTGGACCAAATGATGCTCCTACAAAGAGCACTGTCTCGTGGGGACAACCAAAGAGTTATAGAACACTTTGGAACGGACTATAAAGTTCAAGGAACCAACTCCAAGATTTGTTACAAGATGTGGTAAGACCAATCACGTAACAAAATTTGTCGTATTCCAAGAAGGGAAATGGACAACATGAATCAAAGTCAACGTCAACGAAAGGTTGAATAGGCTTGATTGAGAATTAATGGGGTTTGAAGCCAACTTAGCAAGTTGAAGGTCAACCCATGCGAATGGTGGATAGACACTGGAGCTGAAACTACCCACCATATATATGCTGATAAATAGAGCTTCTCATCATACACTCCTTTCAATGGAAGGAAGGTGTAAATGAGAAACTCTACTACTTCTAACGTCGTGGGACTTGAAAGGGTTATGACTTCAAACTGACTCTCGTGAATGTGTTGCATGTCCCAGACATTCGCAAGAACCTAGTTTCCAGATCAATGTTGAGCAAAGCTGGATTTAGACAAGTGTTTGAGTCAGATAAAATTGTATTAACCAAGAAAAATTGATTTCTCGGTAAAAGGTACCTTGCCTAGAGGCAAAGAACAGGGGTGTTTCTTATGTTTACCTTTTGAAAGGTTCTAATTTATGGCATGATAAATTAGGTTACGTGAATTTCAATACAATTAAGACGTTAGTGAGTCAAGAATTAATTCTTATGAATAAATTCGATTCAACTGACAAGTGTGAAATTTACGTGGAAGATAAAATGACTAAGTCATCATTTTCTTCAGTAATAAGAAACACGACACCTCTTTAGTTAGCTTACACAAATAATTGTGATCTAAAGTTAGTGCAAACTCGAGGTGGGAAAAAGTATTTAATTACATTATAAATGGTTGCACAAGACATTCTCTTGATAAGGAAGGATGAAGCCTTGGAGGCTTTTCAAACTTATAAGAATGAAGTTGACGAATCAACTTAATATAAAGAAGATTCGAAAAGCTAGAATGAGGGAAATATGCGGCGCCGTTTGAGGATATTTGTGAGGTTTTCGGCAGTATTCATCAAACGATCGCAACATATTCAACTCAGTCTAATGCAGGAGCTAAATGCAAGAATCATACTCTTAAGGAGATGATAAATGCAATAAGCTCTGGCTTAACCGAATTTGTGGGGAAAGCTATAATGTCATTTTTAATGAGATACCCAAGAAAGGATTTGATACAGATTTTGACATAATTGTAAGACATTTTATAAATACTTTAAGTGTGGGGGTACACCTCAATTGTGGGGGTACACCTCAAGTGTGGGGGTACGAGCTAAAGTAAAAGTACTTAAGCCAAATACAAGGAATTTGGTATTCCTTGAAATCATATTTCCTTGAAGTAAAAAGGAAATAATATAAGTTTAAGAAGAGAACTTATAAAACTGTAAAATATTTATCTTAATAGTAAGATGAACTAAGACACAGTTTGTGGACAAAAGAAGCTAGTCTTTTGGTCCTAATTTTCTATGGTAGAAAATTAAACGAAAAACTGTTAAATAACGTTGTTAACATTTAAATGAATAGTTCATCATACATTTGGAAGTTGGTTGGTCTTCTTCCATAATGCGAACCGTTGAGTTGCAGATTGGTTCTTAAAAGGAAGTATTTGAAAGATGAATCTATAAGTCCTAAGGCAGACTTTCAAGAAGTGTAGTCAAGAGAGTTAGAATTTCAAAAGATAGATTTCTAAAAGGGAAATAATCTTGAGAAATAAACTCTAGTGAGACGGATTGTTAATCTGAAAAGGCAGATTATTGATCTCGAAAGCGAGACTCTCGAGATATAGAATCTGAAGAGAAAGAATCTTAAAATGATAGACTCTTTAATGGTAGAGTCATAAGAGTTAGATAAATTCTCAAATATAGACTCTCGAATAAGCTAAATTCTTGAGAAGTAACAGATAGATTCTTGAGAGATGGAATCTATAAGGTAGAATCTTGAGAGGTAATCTCTGTAAGGTAGATTCCTGAGAGGTAGACTCTAAGGAGGTCAAATCACTTAGAGATATTGAACACTTGGAAAGTCGAACCGGTACAAGAGATGCTAACCACTCAAAGAAACTGATCGATAGAAGAATTTGATCACCCGAAAGGATTGACCATTCGAAATAAAAATTGTAATAAATCACTAAGTATAGTCAAAGTACTTGAAGTACTTAAAGATATTCTTGTGATTACAGATTACAATAAATGAGATATTCAATAGTATGAAAAGGATATACTAATTGGATATCATACACAAATAAACTCCAAGGTGAAAATGTGTTCACAATAAATGAAGCAGCGGTGTCAAACTTCCAAGACAACATGAATAACTCGATTCAGTAAGGAATCTGAGTCGATAGCGTTAGATAAAGATAAAAGCTAAATGGTCTTGAAAGATATTCCTTTTGGAATAAGTTTCTTTCTACATGACCTAAGACATTGTGACGACAATGAGAAATAGGAAAAGGTGTAGAACATCGTGGTAAGTCAAGACACAATGGTCATTGACATATTACCATAAGACAATTGATCTCAAATGGGACTGTCACAACTGGCCATGTGAAGTAAAAAATGGATCCGTATACCAAAGGGTATGAATAGGAGATCAAATTGTTTGGTTAGGGGAATGAGATTCAAAAACCCACACAAACAAAGAAATCCATAGTGGACACTCAACCTTGAGAATTGGAGATCCCATGCCCTTGGTTCAATGAGACAACTAAATTATGGAAATTCTAGTATGTGCGCTTAGAACTCATTATAACTCATTCTCAGAAGCCATCTAAGTGCTAAAACACCTGATGACGTGTGGTGAGGGTTAGCTTAAAGCTTTTAATGATTCCTATACCTAAGTGGTGGAGTATAGCAGGATACTCTTTATATGGGAGATCACCTATATAAGTGAGAAGTAATAAGGCCGCTTCTAAATTGAAACACTTATGAATCAAGAACGGTCCAGGGCCGAAATGGACAAAACGTGAGAACAAAACGTGTTAGAGCTGTTATTGTGTGAGTACTATTGTCTTGGTATACACTATACAGTCACTGGTTCAAAGCGTCTCGCTACCAAATGACTAGTATATCCGATAGTATTTCACTAGGGAAGGTTCAAGGCCATAAGCTACATATCTCGATGCAATAATAGTTCGCCAAAACTTCCAGACGATTCTGCATTCATGCATGCATTAATTTGTCATTCATGTGGGGGATTGTTGGAATTTTGGTTTTGGAAAGTGAGGTTTGACCGACTTTTGACCAAGAATTCCATTGGGTTCCATTTTAGGAAAATGGAAATTGATTGCATATTAATAATCTACATTTGGAGTAGATTAATTTGATATATTTATTTTCTCAAAATCAATTAGTGGTGAATGAGAAATTAATGTTCAAAGTATGCAAAAAGAAATGGGTATATGAAGAGTTTATGGGATATGAAATAGTTATCCCACATTGCTTAAAGATGTAAAGCAATGATAGTTTATAATTGGATCCATCCAAGGAATGAGTCATCAAGTTGATCTCCTTGGGCCAACCTAGTTGGACCATTGGGCCAACCATGCATCCAAGTGGGCTATTGAGCTAGTTTTGTTCTAGCTCAAAATACCCACAACCCGCGAAGCGCGCGAAGGGCGGAATGGGCAGTTTAGGGCTTAATTCGCACGACCGCATTGTCGCTAGGAGCTAAGGAGCCTTAAACTTTTGACAAAAGTTGGCTCGGTTCATGGTTTGATTCGGTCCAAGGCGGGTTCGGTTCTGGCTAGGCTCAGGCGCTTGGGCTAGGTCCGTTTGGGTCTGGGCCAAGTTGGACTGGCTTTGGGCGAGTGGGCTCGTGGTTGTCTTGGGCCTCGGCCCAGATCTTGGAGGCAGATTCGGCCAGCCAAAGGGTGCTAGTAGGTTCATCGAACCAGATCATGGGTAAAGGTATGACCCATGTCTGTTCAAATGGACGGGTCGACCCATGCGATCTCAGCCTTCCATCAAGCCTAGATCCAACGGTGCAGATCCATCGGTTACCAATTGTGGTTATTCCCAAAAGGTACCACAACTCTTCATATACTATATAAACCCCCCACCAGATTGTCAATTCATTCACTCATCACTTCTCTCTTTCATATATTCTCTCTTCCTTCTCACTAGAAGTAGAGAATCACATATCTAACGAAATTAACTAACTCGATTAGATATTTAACTGAATTATGGATTCAGTCATAGAATTCAATGGAATTCTTAACATCATTTGTTAGAAGATAAGAGCATCTCGTTGCATAAGTTTCTTCAAAGTCTAGAAGTGTCAAACACGAATTTTTGTTCGCCGAAGTCGTTAATTTGGAGTGCTCCTATTAACGACTGTAAAGTCGTTTTATCTTGAGAGAAGATTGCCGCGGACCGTTAGCACCAGTGCGGGACAATATCTTCTTGCGAAGATTGTGTCCAACACAAGACTCGACTTCTTTAATTACTCGATTTGCTTTAATTTCCGCATTCTAGTTTATCTTTATTTCCTGCCCCGTTAATTACTTTATGGTTCATTATTTATTTGTCATTTCGTTAAATTCAAGAAAGCCTTATTTATTGTTATATAGACAATTTTCCCAATAAAGAGATGATACAAACCTAAAATAGTGCCTCTATTTATAGTAAGGGAGGAGAATCCTTGATTTGCAGCCAAAGATTTGTCCAAATCCTGTTCAAATCCACATCCCATCGTCCAACCATCATCCAATCAGTTGCCAATTTTCCTAGGGGTGCGGTCGCTCTCCTTTTGGCGCGTGATCGCCCTCAAAGACCGTAAAAACCGCGCGTTCGCTCGTACCAGTGATTTGGAGGAGATCTCTCGAAAAGTATTTAGTGCGCATTTCGGTCAACTTTTCATCATCTTTCTTTGGCTGAGTGGTATGTATTTCCACTCCCAGCGCAGGCGCTTTCTACCTTCTGGACAACAGGTGTGGCCGCTCTAAATAAGGGGTGCGGTCGCCCCCATAGTATTTTTAGCATTTAGTCCTTCCCTTTTTGCCCTTTTTTCACTCCAACCCCTGTACTTATAAAAACACTAGAAAAAGCATCAAATAACCCAAATTTGAGCATAAAATAGGCTTATAAGCATATCCTTTGGATGGGTGAATCCACATCCATCACATACCCCTAATCTTATCTTTTGCTCGCTCTCAAGTAAAACAAAACAAACAACTAACTTTATTATAATAAAATAAAATATTTTTGGCATGTTCAAATCATATAATAGGTTGTTGGCCAAATAAGTCTCAGGTCTTTACAACACATATAATCTAAAAGTTATCATCATAATAATGAGATTATATTTACATTAATTCATCTAACTTACAATTTTTCACCACATGATGAAAGATGAATAATTGAAGATTATTGTCACAAAAAAAAAAGATGTTTTATAGGGTTACTTGTGTTATGCTATAAATCAATGATAATAATTATTCGCAAGGACACTTATATTCATGTTTAAACAAAACTGTCAACACGGCTACTCTTTAGGAATCAAATATAGGTTTATAGCTTGTAATGTATCGCGAGCTAGGTTCATGGTTAGAAATTAAGATAGGGACATACGAAGTCAAGTAAGTGAAACTAGAAAGTCTTCACATATATTATCACTTTGAATTTATCCCTCCACTCAAACATGCCAACCCAATGATTCAACCACCAAAATTAGAATTTTGCATACTTTTACATATGGAGTTGATCACTTTTTTTTTTCTTTGGTCACTTTACATTTCAACACAATAGGGGATTGAGCAAAGTATTGAGCAAAATTATATATATATATATATATATATATATATATATATATATATATATATATATATATATATATATATATATATATATATATCATGCAGATTATCATTTATTCAATACTTTGCTCAAACCCCTTTTTTCATTACATTCATAACCATTTTTCTTTCTTTTCATGATCTCTCACCACTCAACCCTTGATTTCCAAAACATAACCCACAAATTATCATTCATTTCCTAGTTTCCCTTTCTTGAAAATATGAAAAAATAGTGTATAAGTTTAAAGGGTAGGATAATGTATGTGTAAAAGAAGGCGAATGGTTTTTAAAGTAACCTCTCTATTTGTGAAAGATTCCATTCTTTTTAAAGATTAAAAGGGTTTCTAGCGAATTTTTTTACAGTGACTAGAAAGTTAAAGGCTAACAAATAGAGTTAAAAGAAAATAGCTATATTTCACTTCCCGAATATCCTAATTGATGTGTTATTGAAAGTCATGTAAACATGTTTTAGGGACCCCGAGAATGTCAAAGTGATTCTATAAATGTCTCCTAAATTGATAACAATGATTAAGAAAATATAAATGAAAGTGAAAGTGAAAGGTAAAGCAATCATACTTTACATGTTTCAATGCAATTATATCCCTATATTGGTAATAATACTCAAGATTTTCAAATTAAGAACTCTCAAATCATCATCGACTTTTACCAACATTCTAATATATGAAAATAACAAAAAATTTATTTTTTTCTATTTTTTTGGAGGGTGACACTATATACACTCCCCTATAAACCCACAAACTCGGAGAAATATCTACCGCCAAACTCAATAAATGTTATGTCATCATAGCTTAGAGACAAAAACATAACTTAGGTTCAAAGTATGGCATGACACAACAAACAAATAAAATAAAGCAATTAAAACATACCTAGTGGGTTGCCTCCTAATAAGCGAATTGGTTAAGCTCGTTAGTCCGACCGTAGTACCAATTTTGGTTGGGGTTGGAGGTGGTCATATTGTCTTTGGCCTTTGCTTTTCTTCCCTTGGCCCACCTCATACTTTCGCGGGCACAAACACCCACAACTTTTCACATATAAGTTCAATTCTTGATTAGCTCCAGTGGTGCCCAAGGAATTTTTGTGGCCTTTTCCTTGGCATTTCTCTTCTTTTTCTTGTTCTTGTGGGCCTCTCCCCAAAACTCATTCGATGATTTAACATCAACATCCCTAGGAACATCTTCCACAACAAAAAATTGAGAGGAATTATCTTTATCATCAATGTTAGCAATAAAATAATCAGAAATATTATGAAAATATCATTCCTCTACTTTAGCACATGAATCATTAATTTCAGATTTTATAGGTAAGAAAGATTTTATTGATGACGTCGATTCCTTGTAGGAGCGGTCTAAGGGGTGATACGAGCCGTCACTCCACTTCATGAGTGTTCATCGGCCTTTTTGTTACTAGCTATAGCATAAATGTCCGCATTATTCCTAGATTTATCACCGTCACTTGGCATCCTATCTAATTGAGCACAATCACTCTCCTCTATGTCATCTATAAAATCATAAGAGTCCCCCTCATCATCTAGGGGGTATTTCATCATAGTATCAACCGGAATCTTAATCCTCTCACCCGCCACCAACATAGAAAATTTCCCATTTCCACATTTATTATAGTATTAGTTGTGTCCATGAAGATACGTCCTAGCAAATAAGGAGACTCTCTACACATACTCTCTCCATTAACCATATCCAATACCACAAAGTCAACGGGGACAATCAAAGTCCCCACTTGGACTAACACGTCTTCCAAAATACCTATAGGTATCCTAATAGAGCGATCCGCTAGATGGGGGTCATTATGGTGGGCTTTAATTCAGACAATTCCAATTTCAAATACATGGAGTATGTTAATAAATTTATGCTAGCACCAAGATCTAACATCGCCTTCACCTTTTTGGAATCCCCCAAAGTGAAACTTTCGGAATCTTTTTGTTTAGGTGGGAGGTCTTGTCGGACTATGGCACTAGAACTCTCTCCCATGATCAACATCTCATATTCTCCGTACCTATGCTTTTCAGAATTAATTTCCTAGAATTTTTTTGCTTAGGCAGAAATGTTTTTAATCACTTTAAGCAAAGAGAGATTAATGCTAACTTTGGAGAACATCTCCATTAACTCTTTCATTTGATGCTCTATCTTGTGTCTCATCAAATGACCGAGAAATAGCACCGGTGGTACATATGGCTTGGGGGTATGTAAATATCTTTGTTACTTTCTCCCAAACCATGAGTACTCACTACAAGAAAAACAGGTTTTAGCGACGAAAAAATCTGTCGCTAAAAGCCAAAAATCCGTCGCTAAAGGCATTTAGCGACAGATTAGCGACGAAAATTTTCCGTCGTTAAAACCCTTGTTGCTAAATTACAGCGACAGATTTTTGAGCTGTCGTTAAATTAACGACGGATTATTCCGTCGTTAAAGTCAAAAAATCCGTCGCTAATGTTGAGAAAGGGGCGACAAATTTTGATTGTATTAGCGACAGATTTAACGACGGAAATTTCCATCTTTCAATTATTTTTTATTTTTGATATATCAAATTACCGACGGATATTTCCGTCGCTAATTTGATATTTTTTATTAAAAAAAATTATACATATATATATATATATATATATATATATATATATATATATATATATATATATATATATATATATATATATATATATATATATATATATATATATATTTAAAATATATATATATATATTTATTCTCAACTCAATCCCTCTACTTTTTTTATTCTCAAATCAATCCCTCAATTTTTTTTATTCTCAAATCAATTCCTCAACTTTTTTTATTCTCAAATCAGTCCCTTAACATTTTTTATTCTCAAATCAGTCACTTAACTTTTTTTATATTCAAATCAATCCTTACATTTTTCAAAATTCCACCACCATCCACAACCATCCACAACCAACACAAATCAAACAAAATTACATTAAAATGAACAAAGCGAAATCGTAATCGAAATGAACAAATCGAGATTAAGCCACAAATCAACGCCAGCCGGTTGGGGAAGAAGAAAGGGGAGAGAGAGAGACGCAGAGGGGAGAGAGAGAGAGACGCAGAGGGGAAAGAGGGTAGAGCGACAACAGGGGAGGTAGAGGGGCGGCCGTTTTCTCAGCCTCAAAAGTGATAAGGGATGGGGGTGCTTGTGGAGGGCGACGACGGTGGCAGTATTTGATCTGGTGGAGGGCGACGACGGTGGTGGGTAGAAGGGGTAGGGATGGCCGTTTTCTCAGCCTCGGTCGGTTAATTTCCAGATTTCGGCCGATTGGGGAGAGAGAGAAGAAGACGGCGTTGGGGTGGCCCTCACCAGAGACGATGAAGGGGAGAGAAGAAGACGGCGTTGGGTGAGAGAGAGAGAAGAAGACGACGTTGGGGAGAGAGAGAAGAAGACGTCGGATGAAGGGGAAAGAAGAAGACGCCGGTTGGGGGGAGAGAGAGAAGAATGAGAGAGTGAGGGAGGCTTTGTTGTTTGAGAGTTGTTTTTGTTTGAGAGGTGGGTAGGGTTTAGTTTAGTGAAAGTAAGTGAATTAGGACCTTTAGATTTGAAAATGATCAATGGTGTAGATTGATTTATTGATAATCCATGTGAATATTAGAGGGCCAATCAAATGAAAGTGTATTTTTATTTTTATGGGATGAATTTGGACCATTGGATGTGATGCATTTAATGGTGAAGATGTTGCTTTGATAATGATCCATGTGAATACTTGTATTTCTTCATGATTATAATAATTAATAAAAATAATTAATAATAATAATAATAATTTAAACTATAAAATAATATTATGCCTAATATCAATAATAATAACATTTATTATCAATAATAATTATTAATGAATTATTAATTATATAATTGATTAATTAATTAATATTAATATTAATTATATAAAAAATAATAATATTAATAATAGTACTAATAATAATTAGTAATTTTTATTATTTTTTATTTATCAAAATTTTAGTTAAAGTAGTATGTCTAATATCAATTTTTTTAAATAATTTTTTTGAAAAAAACTTTCTTACTAAAAAAAGTCTAAAATATTTATCTCTATTAAAAAAAATTAAAAAATACTCATAGCGAAGGATATTGTCTGTCCCTCATTTATTTAGTTAATTTCTAACTTATTTTATATAAATTTTTAAAAAAACTTCCTTACCAAAAAAAAGTCTAAAATATTTATCTCAGTCCAAAAATAAATTAAAAAAAATAATTATACTTTTAAAATATTAATAATACTTATTAATATACCCTCACACCCTAAACCTCATATACCCTAAACCCTAAACCTCGCATATAGCCTAAACCCTAAACCTCGCATATACCCTAAACCCTAAATCTCAAATACCCTAAATCCTAAACCCTATACTCTATACCATATACCCTATACCCTATACCCTAAACCCTATACCTTATAACCTATACCCTATATCATATACCCTATACCCTATACCCTATACCCTATATCTTATACCCTATACCTTATATCCTATAGGGTATAGGGTATACCCTATACACTATACCCTATAGACTTTAGGGTATATGGTATAGGGTATAGTGTATAGGGTATAGTATATAGGGTATAGGATATATCCTATACCCTATAGGGTATAGGGTATACCCTATACTATAGGGTATAGGGTATAGGGTATACCATATATCTTATATACTATACCCTATACACTATATCATATACCCTAAACCCTATAAGTTATAGTGTATAGGGTATAGGGTATAGGGTATAGTGTATAGGGTATACCCTATACCCTATATGGTATAAGGTATATGGTATAGGGTATAGGGTATAGTGTATAGGGTATATGATATAAGGTATAGGGTATAGGGTATATGGTATAGGGTATAGAGTATATGGTATATGATATATGGTATAGGGTATAGGGTATAGGGTATAGAATATAGGGTATAGGGTATAGGGTATAGGATATAGGGTATAGGGTATAGGGTATAGGGTATAGGGTATCGGGTATAGGGTATAGGGTATAGGGTATAGGGTATCGGGTATAGGGTATAGGATATATGGTATAGGGTATAGGGTATAGAGTATAGGGTTTAGGGTATAGGGTAAAGGGTATAGGGTATACCCTATACACTATACCCTATAGGGTTTAGGGTATATGGTATAGGGTATAGTGTATGTGGTATAGTATATAGGGTATAGAGTATACCCTATACCCTATACACTATACCCTATACATTATACCCTATAGGGTTTAGGATATATGGTATAAGGTATAGTGTATAGGGTATAGTATATAGGGTATAAGGTATACCCTATACCCTATAGGATATAGGATATAGTGTATAGGGTATAGTGTATAGGGTATAGGGTATAGGGTATAAGGTATAGTGTATAGGGTATAGGGTATATGGTATATGGTATAGGGTTTAGGGTATATGGTATAGGGTATAGTGTATAGGGTATAGTATATAGGGTATAGGGTATAGTGTATAGGGTATACTGTATATGATATAGGGTATAGGGTATAGTGTATAGTGTATAGGGTATAGGGTATAGGGTATAGGGTATAGGGTATAGTGTGTAGGGTATAGTGTATAGGGTCTAGTGTATAGGGTATAGTGTATTGGATATAGGATATAGGGTATAGGGTATAGGATATAGGGTATAGGTATAGGATATAGGGTATAGGGTAAATTTTTTTTAATTTTTATTTATAAATGTATAGTTTTTTTTTATTTTTTATGAATATAAATAAATATTTTGGACATTTTTTAGTATTGAAGTTTTTTTTTCAAAAAGTTATATAAAAAAAGTTAGAAAAAAAATAAACAAGTGAATGTATAATAAAGAAATCAGGGACGAGTAAAATTCTTTAATTTTTATTTATAAATGTATAGTTTTTTTTTTATTATTATTTTTTATGAATATAAATAAATATTTTGGACATTTTTTAGTATTGAAGTTTTTTTCAAAAAGTTATATAAAAAAAGTTAGAAAAAAAAATAAAAAAATGAAAGTATAATAAAGAAATCAGGGACGGGTAAAATTCTTTAATTTTTATTTATAAATGTATAGTTGTTTTTATTTTTTATGAATATAAATAAATATTTTGGACATTTTTTAGTATAGGAGTTTTTTTTTCAAAAAGTTATATAAAAAAAGTTAGAAAAAAATCAAACAAATGAAAGTATAATAAAGAAATAAGGGACGGGTAAAATTCTTTAATTTTTATTTATAAATGTATTGTTTTTATTTTATTTTTTATAAATAGAAATAAATATTTTGGGCATTTTTTAGTATATAAGTTTTTTTTTCATAAAGTTACATAAAAAAGTTAGAAAAAAGTTAATTTTTTTTTAAAAACAATTTTCGTCGGTAATTTATTTTTGTAAAATCCGTCGGTATTTTAAAAGAATTTTTTTTTTATTTTTTATTATTTAGCGACAGAATATATCTGTCGGTAATTTATTTTTGTTAAATCCGTCGCTAAATCCGTCGTTAATTTTAAAAAGAAAAATTATTTATTTATTTTTAATTTTATAGCGACAGAAAAAATCCGTCGTTAAAAAATTTTGTAATCCGTCATTATTTCGTCGCTAAATCCGTCGCTAAAATGGGCGGGCTTTTTTGGCGCCACTATTACGACGTATTAGTGACAGATTCATGTCTGTCGCTAAAATCCGTCGCTAAATTCGTCGGTAGCTGATTTTTTTCGTTTTATTTTGCTTCCGTTGTTATTTCGTCGCTATTCCGTCGCTAATAGCGACATAATTTGGTCCGTCGCTAATTTTCGTCGCTATTTGACAGTTTTCTTGTAGTGACTCTTTTCAGCATCTTTTTCAGAAATATGAGGAGGAGAAGAAGAAGATGATGAAGGAGAACTAACCTTTAGACTTACCACTTTGTCATTCCGTAGTTTGGATATGGACATAGCTTATTGCCCTTGTCTTGGAAAAGTTTCGGGTTTGTGGCTTTGAAGGGCTTCAGCAAGTTGCCCTATTTGTACCTCCAACTTCTTTATCGCAGCATCATGTTGTCCCGATTCCTGCTGTTGTTTCAACCCTATTCTTTCCATGGCCTTTTCCTAAGGATCTTTCTTGGCCTCAAATTTCCCTTGAGGTGGTAGGGTATGAAATGGTTTATTTTGATTACCTTAATTTTCTCCCCTTGAGAAGATGGTATGATTTATTCACCCCGGATTGTAAGTGTTTTTATAGGGTTTATTTTGCGGTGGCCTTGGATTGTACCCATTCAAAGCATGTGCCTGTTCATTATCACTAACAAATTGTGCACCACTATGACAAAAGTTAGTAGCATGAGTATTTAAACCACAAATAAAACAAGCATCTTGCACAACAATAGCACCAAGTGAAGCGCCCTTAACATTAAACATAGCAATTGATTGTGACACTTGCCTATTCAAATTAGCATTAGCTTCCAACTCATGTACGCCCCTAGCCTTATCCCTATCTACCATGACTTGATTAACAAGATTCAAGCCGTCATAAAAAGTTTGATTTAGTAAGGGAAACGAAAAATTATGATGGGGACATTGGACTATCATCATTTTAAATCTATCCCATGCTTCATGAAAAGGCTTACCTACCTTTTGAACAAATCTTATTATATGTATTTTGCCTCATGTTAGCCAACGTGAGATTTTGTAGAAACACATCATGTAATTGATCTCACGTGCTAATGCTCGTGGTTGTCAACATCATAAACCAAGTCTTTGTCGCCCCTTTCAGAGTGTAGGGGAAGCATTATAATCTAATCCACTCGTCTGTAACACCTACTTTACCTGGAAAGTGAGACACAATTATCATGTACTCACGCAAGAAGGTCAAAGGGTCCTCGGTCGAAAGACCTTGATAAATTGAGAACATATTGAAATATTGACCATTGACTTCAAAATTCATTGCTTCATCAGTCAGCACAATACAAGATATGAAAACATCTACTTTATGACAACAAAAGTCCTTCATTGTTTAAGCCGGTGGAACTGTCAACACGGCCTTTTCCTCTTCTACCCCGGTGGTAGAAGGATTAAGATCTAGGTCACTTCCGAGGGAATTGCCATCTTTTAATTCTAATTTCTTAAGACGCCGACCTAATCTATCAATGTCTTCGTTCAATGGCTCCAAGGTAGGAATCAAATAACGTCGACCAAGCATACACTAAGAAAATTAACTTGTTCAATCACAACAAGTTCCCGGCAACAGCGCCAAAAACTTGATGTAGAAAATCGCCCTCATATTAAATTACCTAGCAATTGCAATAATTTATCAATGTATTAATGTTCAATTTTCAAGGGTCGAATCCACAAATATTCATGTGGAATAAATATATTTTATTAGTGCAAAAGTAACCTAGGGGTTTTTGATTGGTTGATTTATTAAACTAAAAAAATCAAGAATTTAAAGCAAATAAAGATATCAAGACAAAAGGAATTCATGGATTGGGTATTATAACAATTATCAATTTATGTTATTTCAAATCATGTAAAAGTAATCAATCTCATTCAAGGGTTCGTTTACAAAAGATTAGGTTGGGACGTTTGGTGTGCGGATTGCAACCCCGATATCTAGCTCTATGTTGTTTATACCTTCTGCTAGGTTAATACAAACATTCAAGATATCCAATTAAATCATAAGAACAATAGAACCTAGATTCGTTTGATTCATTGAATCTAATCTTCTCAACAATGGTCAAATGTATAAACTATCTACGTGAGTGCGATAATTTATGCCCAATTAATTCTAAGCCAAAAGTATCTTATCATACAATTGAAACCTCAAAATAGCATTAAGAACATTGAGATGAACAAGAATGAGATAGAGATAGGAAGAATTAAAACCTTAGCATAAAGATCCAATTGTTAATCACACAACCACGAACCAAGTATTTAACCGCGAATGGCCATAAAAGATAAAATACAAAAATCTTGATTAAATCCTTGAACCCTTCTTCAAACTTGTAAAACCTAAATTAATGTGTAAGAGATGATACAAACCAAAACTATTGCCTCTATTTATACTAGGGGAGGAGAATCCTTGATTTGCAGCCAAAGATTTGTCCCAATCCTATTCAATTTGAAGCCCATCGTTCAATCTGTTGCCAATTCGCTTAGGAGTGCAGTCGCTCTCCTCTTGGCGCGCGATCACCCTCAAAGATTGTAAAAACTGCGTGTTCGCTCCGTCTCCCATCCCAGCGCGATCGCTCTCTACCTTCTGGACAACAGGTGCGGAGGCTCCAAATAAGGGGTGCGGTCGCCCCAAGAGTATTTTTAGCATTCAGTCCTTCCTTTTTTCCCTTTTTGCACTCCAGCCCCTATACATATAAAAACACTAGAAAAAGCATCATAAAACCCAAGTTTGAGCATAAAATAGGTCTAGAAGTATACCCTTTGGATGGATGAAACCACATTCATCCATATTCATATCGAATACACCTGTACACACACAATAATATCACCAACTGACATAACTTCAATTGAACCATTCTCTAGCTCCTCAATTGGAAACATAAAGGTGAATGATAATATGTCACTAATTACATTTAATGAGCTGTTATCTCCACTAAATAACCTATAATAATGTTTTTTTTATATAAATTTACAAGGTTGACGGTAAATTAATTTAATTTTTGAGATTTTTTTTTATAATTCTTACCTCTTAAACTCTTCAATTTGAGGTATAATATCTCACACATGAATTTGAGTTGCAAAAAATGCATTTGATTAAGAAACTTTGCCTACACAGATTTGTAAAGTTATGTCAATTCATATCAGAGGTAAAATTTACACGAATCCAAATTATTTGTTAAAACATTGAAAGATTCTAGGCTTGCATATTTGTAACAAAACAATCAATGGCTCGCTAACACTTGTTTCAATGTGGGAGAGTATTTTATCAGCATAGTCTCCCATAATGTGCAACTTATCTTGGCATGAATAAATAACTATATAAATAT
Organism: Adenophora triphylla var. japonica; assembly: GCA_022495995.1. Taxonomy (NCBI): domain Eukaryota; kingdom Viridiplantae; phylum Streptophyta; class Magnoliopsida; order Asterales; family Campanulaceae; genus Adenophora; species Adenophora triphylla. Next base: position 189,564 of record JAFEMH010002274.1, on the reverse strand, counting down.
TTATGTATTGTAGAATATTAAGATGAATTAAATCAATAGAAAGAAAAGAACTTGGTATCTTCCAATTCAATATCAACAAACTTTGATCCAGACTTGTGTGTAATAAATCCTTTTCCAACCAATCTACCAATCACATCTAAAAACAAAAAAATTAGCAAACTTCTAAATTTAGTAGGTCTATCTACCTTGATATAAATAGAAGATTTACATGATTCATTGAAATGAAATTTTGTTAGGTTTATTACCTTAATCCTGCAAACCAAGGTTTTCAAGGGCTGCAATTCCTTGAAATTACATTAGTTTGAACAAATTTCTTGAAAAAATCTTGTTTCCAACTGAGCAGACATATGTTGATGGCATAAACATGAACTTATATGCATGTGTTGTTATCTTGTAATTGCCACGATTATCGATAATCGAGAAATTCGATATAATATACATACATCTCTCCCTTAGTTTTTTATCATGCTTCTTAATGAAACTCTTTAGGATAGAGGCATGAATCATGTCACCTTGAAAAAACAGTAGTTAAAGAGGCACATAAACGTGAATTCAGGGAACTTTTTGGGCATAGCCTACTGTCCTAGTTGTTTTTTTTTTATCGAGAACAAATTCCTGCTTTATCCCAATATCATTTTGTTGGGCATTTTTTACAATTTGATTTGCAAGAGGATAATACATGTGAAGCTAAGAAGCCTTGACGCAGCACGGAAGCAATACGATTCGTGTTTAGCGCACTAAACACAAGAATTCACAAGCAATGAATCCTCAAGAACACAAATCTGGAATCCACCAGAAAATTAAAGAGAAATCTCTTTGAATTGAAAATCAATAATGAATAAGTTGTTTAACAAAAATAAAAGACCAAGTACTTATACTCTTCCTAGGCAGTAAATAAAAGAGTTCCCAAAATAAATAAAATACCAAAATTAAGAGTTTTTCCGTAAATAAAACACAATCAGGCTTCATCTTTCCGTCACTAGCGCGGCCGCTCTCCTCCCTAGCGCGGTCGCGCAACTCCGCCGAGGCTCATGGTGGGTCTTGATGTCTTCAGCGCGGGCGCCTCATCCTTAGCGCGGTCGCGCACTGTCCGTAGCGATGCACGATCTTTATCTCCTTGAGCGCGGTCGCTCTCCCCAAGAGCGCGGTCGCCCTCCTGTCCAGCTTCTTCAAGCCTCGCCCCCATGTCCTTCAGCGCCATCCCACCACGAGCAGTCGTTCTGGCTCCTGCATCAGTCTCCTCCACCTCCAAAGAACTCGACCCTGAGTTCTCATTAGGATAAAGAACCCCATCCGCGTGATACCCATACATGTCCGCTACGTTGAAAATATTCGAGATAACATCATCCCCAACCTTGAAAACTTTGACCCATTCCTTCTTGTCATGTGACTTCATTCTTCACTCCCGTTGCTCCTAACTTGACCCGAACCTCTTCTTTGACAGCACATACTTCAATGACCATATTGTCAGCTGCTTGACTCACACCGCGACCCTTTGGTAAAGGTACCAAATCCCCAACATGCCTTGAAGTTGCAAAGCAATCCACAGAAAATAGTGAGTTACTCGTAGCCGAATGGACTGCACTGTCGTAAGCAAGTTTCTCCTGCGGCATTGCCAAACCCCACTGTTTCGGTTTGTCCCCACAAGCACTTCTGATCATATTTCCCCACAAACACTTCTCACCTTGACGAAGCATCAACACCGGATTAACCTTCTCAATCTGCCTTTCAAAACGTGAAATAGGAGCTATCGCAATCTTGTGTGCATTCCGAGTTGAACATCACCACATTATCCTTGCCCCTATAAATGATATCATGGTCATGTTGCCATGGACGACCCAGTAATACATGACATACATCCATCTTCACCACATCACAAACAACTTCCTCCCTATAGTACTTCCCGATAGAAAGTGGAACCCTACAAGTACGTGACACTCTAAGTTCTGAACCCGTATTCACCCACCCCAAACCATAGGGTTTCTCATGTGGCTCAGTTTTCAACCCAAGGAAATCAACTAATTTCTGCGAAACTAAATTTTCAGTGCAACCATTATCAATAATTAAATTGCATACCTTGTTATTGATGGAACAGTGTGCACGAAAAAGATTCTTCCTCTGCCCCTCGTCTTTGGAAGACAACAATATCTGTTGAAGGACACAACCCACATGTTCTCCGGATTCCTCCTCTGCAAACTCGGCTCCTTCGTACTCATCATTCTCCTCCTCTACTTCACCTTCCTCCTCCAAGATTGCAGCAGTTCGCCTACTGGGGCAAACGTTGGACCTATGCCCATATCCTTGACAGCGAAAACACTTATCTCCCGTCGGTTTGGCATACGGATTTGCTGCTTTCTGTACCGGCGTCTTATTTCCTGTCGGGTTGATCGCTGCCGAACTGTTTCCTACCGAACCACTAGTCGCCCCTTTCTCCTTATTATTCTCTTCATCAGCACCACCTTGAGGACTCCATTTACGAAAAGGAGCATTAAAGACCCTTGTACTCGACTTCTCCATAAGCTCCGCTTTCAAGGCCAGAGTAGAAGCATCTGTTAAATTCCGTACTTGATGCAAACCCATCTTGTCTTGTATTGAGTCCTTCAGACCATTGATGTAGCGTGCGACCTTCTGCTCCTCAGACTCATCGATCTCCACCCTTGCAGTGTACCTCTGAAATTCAGTAGTATACTCATCAACCGTCCTCTTGCCTTGAACACAATTCAGATATAACTTATACAAAACCTGCTCGTAATCTGCAGGCAAAAACCTTCCGGAGATCAACTGCTTCATCCGCCTCCAAGTCCTAACTGGCTCCTTCCCTTGTCGTCGTCTCTGTACTACTAGTTTATCCCACCAAACTGCAGCAGTACTCTTCAAACGAATCGCTACCATCTTTACCTGTTTATTAGCAGGTACTTCCATGACCTCAAAGAAGCGATCGACATTAGTTTGCCAGTCTAGAAAATCCTCTATACCCATAGTTCCATAAAAATGAGGGATTTCAGCCTTAATTCTATAATCATGGCGATTTTGATTGTTACCTTGTTCTCCATCATCCTCCACGACTTCTTCCTCCGAACTGGACCCATCTTCTTCCCGATTTTCAGCCCTCTGAGGACGTCGAACGGGTTCTTCCCTGTCTCCTTCACCCCTAGGGTTTCGATCATCATTCCGATCCCGTTGAGCAGCAACCAACGCGGCGATCTGTGTTGTCAACGCAGCGATGGCGTTAGTAATCCCCTCAATATCAGCCTTGGTAGCCTGATCTCCCATAATCCCTCAGTATGGTGAAAAGACAGGATATGGCTGCTCGATACCAAGCGACGCAAAGCACGGAAGCAATACGATTCGTGTTTAGCGCACTAAACACAAGAATTCACAAGCAATGAATCCTCAAGAACACAAATCTGGAATCCACCAGAAAATTAAAGAGAAATCTCTTTGAATTGAAAATCAATAATGAATAAGTTGTTTAACAAAAATAAAAGACCAAGTACTTATACTCTTCCTAGGCAGTAAATAAAAGAGTTCCCAAAATAAATAAAATACCAAAATTAAGAGTTTTTCCGTAAATAAAACACAATCAGGCTTCATCTTTCCGTCACTAGCGCGGCCGCTCTCCTCCCTAGCGCGGTCGCGCAACTCCGCCGAGGCTCATGGTGGGTCTTCAATGTCTTCAGCGCGGGCGCCCTCATCCTTAGCGCGGTCGCGCACCTGTCCCGTAACTGATGCCTGATCTTTATCTCCTTGAGCGCGGTCGCTCTCCCCACGAGCGCGGTCGCCCTCCTGTCCAGCTTCTTCAAGCCTCGCCCCCATGTCCTTCAGCGCCATCCCACCACGAGCAGTCGTTCTGGCTCCTGCATCAAGCCTTGTATGTACAAACTATGAGGATTTCAGGGAGATTTAAAATGCCACTTTGCTTGTGTTACTAACTATTACAAGGGCTTTTAACTTTACCATACAGATGGTACTTCCTATCTTGAAACCAATAATAGAAGCATAAATGAACTTCAATGATTTTAATGCAGAATTATTTATCTTTTTTTTTTTTTTACAAATGAAAGCATACAAGAGAGGGTACATGCGAATGTCAAGCTAATGAAAAAAATGTGGAATAATGAAGAAAAAAAGCAAGACGTTGAAAGAATGAAATGGGAGATGATTACAGAATAACTATAAAAGCAAGAAGTTGGAAGAAAAAATGGGAGTAAGAAGAAATGTTTACCTCAGCATCAACCAAAAGCAGCTCAAGAGACGGAGGAAACTTCACATCATTGAAGGCGGTACATCCCATTTTCATGTCAACCTTGCCTTAATTATCCTGTCTGATCTTCCTTTTCGAATGTCCTTCAAAAAAGTAGTAGTGAAAGACATTTTTTTATCTTTGGCTATTATGATGAGTGTATGGATAGGCTTGAAAAATGAAGAAAAAAGTAAGAAGTTGTAAGAAAAAATGGTTTATAAAGTGAAGGAAGACATCTCTTCCTATTCTCATATATTAATGGGTTGTCATGTTTTATTAATTTGATTATTTATCATATTGTCAATTTAAAGTTAACATTTTTTTATGTGTAAAGACCTAGGGCTTCCATTTTGTAGGACTTTAATTTTTATTTTATTTTTGCAAAAAAAAAAAATGCCAAAAACTTATAAAAAACGCATTTTTTGTTAAGTTAACAAAAAACGTGTTTTAAATAACGGGTCTCTCACTTTCTCTCACTAAACGCAAAAGCTTCTCTCAAGGCGGAAATGGCGACTCCCTCACCATCGCTCGCAAAAGCTTCTCTCAAGGCGAAATGGCGACTCCCTCACCATCGCTGAGCCCAAAATCGTCTTCCTCACCTCACCAATGCTCCCTCTAACCGACATCCATGGCAATTCTCACCTAAGCAACACCCAAATCAACCAACGACCTTCCTCCTTCTTCCCCAATCGATTCCATCCCTCTCTACACCAACTTCCATCATCTCTCCCAAAATCAGATTCATCTTCCTCACCCTTCCCCTTCGCCGGCGACAACGTCCACCTGTTCTGAAGCCGTTAAACCACCACCAATCTACCTCCAATTTTCGGCCAACCTTACCTGTTACCCTCCGGCCCAATTCCAAATCCCTTGGCGTCTCTCCCTGCTCAATTTGCGCCGGAATAGAGACCAGTGTTCAAGAGAGATTTGATGTGAAATAGCTGAGATGGATCATCAATGGAGTATTCTTCTTCCATGGCTTAATAGCCATTTCTATCAATATCTCTCGCGTGGTGATTGATTTTTGGCTTTGTTTATTTAGATGCCAGTTATAGTGTAAACTTATGCCATTGTTTGTTTTTTTGAGTGCCAGTTAATGTATTTAGGAGTGCCAGGGCGAAGGGGTTGCTGGGAGATTTGATGTGCCAGTTCTAGTGTATACTAATGCCAGTGTTTGTTTTTTTGAGTGCCAGTTCATGTTTTTTGGAATGCCAGTCCATATTTTTTGAATGTCATCAAAAATGATTACCAGTGGTTTTTGAGTGCCAGTGTATGTATATTTGAGTGCCAGTTTACGTGATTTTGAATGCCAGTCCATGTTTTTTTGAATGCCAGTGCTTGTGTTTTTGAGAGCCAGCAAAAATATTAGTGTAACAGAGTGCCAGTGTTAGTGTAACAGAGTGCCAGTGTGAATAGTGCCAGTTCATGTATATAAAAGTGCCTGTATAAAAGTGCCAGTGCCAGTTTAACAAACTGCCAGTGCCAATTTACACTGGCACTTTGTTAAATTGGTACTGACACTTTTTTCACTGGCATTTTGTGACACATGCACTGGCACTTTATCACACTGGCAGTTTGTTAAACAGACACTGGCACAAACGGGGAAACCAGTAATTACGAAAATACCACCGTTTGTTTTGAATAATAATGCCCGCTTTTGAAAAACACGTTTTTTCTTATCTTAAGGAAAAACTAGTTTTTTATAAGACCAACTCAAAAAAAATATATGTATATTTTTTGGTAATTATTATTTCTATGTTTTTAGTCTTTTTTTTTTATTTATGTAGTGCTATTTAACAGTAATCAGTTAATTGTTCGGTTGACTGTAAAATTTCCCTTGTGTATTTTCCTGAAAACTAGTTGTACTATTTATTGATCAGAATTGTAATAATTATTGTCATTTTCTAGACATTATTTTGGGAGTCTATAATATTTAAGCATGCTGGACATACATTTAATGAAAATTTATGTATTTTTAATCGAAATATGCTAAACATTAAAAGTTACTTCCTCCGTTCCAAAATATTTGTCCCATTTGACTTTTTTATTGAACTTTGACCACAAATTTATGAGAGATTAATTATATTCATGAAATTCTAAAAGTAGTTGTTGATAATATTATTAATGGTGAATCAATAGGAATTTTTAGAATTTCATGAACATAATTAAATTGTCATATATTTGTGATCAAAGTTCAACAAAAAAGTCAAATGGGACAAACATTTTGAAACGGAGGGAGTACTATATATAAAGTCCAAGTTCTGGCGTGCGATTTTCATTTTTAGTAAGCATGCCATTTGCACTTGTGTCATTATATAGTTATATTCATGTGTTGTTATCTTGTAATTTACACGATTGTTGATAACCAAGAAATTTGATATAACATACAACCTCCCTCCCTTAGATTTTCATCATGCTTCTTAATGAAGCTCTTTGGAATAGAGACCTAAATCTTGTCACTATGAAGAAAAAACAGTAGTTAAAGATGCACACAACTATCAATTACTTTTCACCTATGTCAAGATATGCATATGCTGGTGGCGTTGGTGCAATGGTATAACTATTCTGTTATATTAATCTGCTATGAGAAATGACATTTATTTTTGAAAGTTTTAAGAGTTGTTTATTGAGTTTCTTATAGCATCCACAATGGTAAGAGTTTTTTTTCATAGTTTTTTTATAATTTCAATATGCCACATCATTTACAACTCAATAATAAAAACCTCCAAGCTTTTTTCACAAGGGTAGGACTTTTTTATCAACTTTTTTGTTCTCCCAAATCCAACAACATTAAACATTTTTTCTAGCATTTTTCTATAATATTTAATGATCAATATGGGAAAGTGATCAAAATTAATGGAAAGAGCTCCTTGAGAGTGTAAGTGCTCCAATTTGAGTTATTAGAGTTTTCGTTAGAAAATTAACGAAAGTTTTAACATTTCTAACATTTCTAACAATTTCTAACATTCCTAACAAAGTGAGGGTAGATTAGGGATTGCCATTTAAAGATAAACCATGGAAAGGAATCAAAAAAGCAAAAGAAATTGGAAAAATCTGAATTAGGCAAGTTGAACAACAAAAACTGCTGGAATTTTGAATAATATTCTTCCTGTTCAAAGCCTGGAGCAGCATTTAATGCACCAGGCACGTTTACGGAACCCTCCGCGCGGATGGGATTGCATCTCACAGGGGCCTATAAATTGAACCCTCCTCTCTCAGTTTACACAACACAATTTTGATCACAGCAACGAAACTCTGGCGAAATATAGGGAGAAAACAGTGGGAATTCACTTGAATTGCCACCATTTTCTCTTCAATCTTTCCCAAATCTCACTCACTCACAAACACTTCAAATCACTCTCATACATACTCTCATACATACACCAATCCAAGCTCAAATCACCCTATAGGAGGAGGATTAGAGAGAAAACATAGAGGACTTCATTGTTATCTACTTGTTTTCTCTTTAACCAACTCAAATCATCAACCCTAAACACCCTCAAACACTCTCATATTCAAGCCTTAAACACTCTCACATTCAAGCCTTCAAACACAAAACACAAGGAAGATAGGTATAACCTCCCTCTCCTTACCCTAAAATTCATCCATGCATGCATTTTCAAGCTACAAAATGTAGTTTATTCATCTTCTTGCTTTAGATCCAAGAAGATCACCATGGAAGTTCATCTCCATGGATGATCTTCTACAAGGATCTACATTATTTTTAAAGTGTTCTTACTTTCTTGCAAAGAAAACACATTTTCAAAACCCTAAAAATCATTTTCATACATCAAATCTCATTTTCAAAGGATAAAATTCCCCTTCCCAAGCAAATGAAGTGCTTAGTCCTAATGTACCCCAAGGATGGTTTGATATAGTTGATTCACCACTAAAATGTCAAGTGATCACTAATCAAAACCTAGGGAAATAGGGACAAGCATGGATGCAAAACCCCCTTTAAAATCATATTTTCTTTCAAGAAGAAGTTGCTGTCCAGTAGCAATTTTCTAAGACCCCAGTCCATGGTCTAATTTTTTGGACACAGATAAACTTGGAATTTGGTGTTGACTACAAAACACTTTTTGTAGCCAACATCCAGAGATTTCCAGAAATATTTTTACTTTATTTTTTGCGTGAGTAAAACACCATTTTTCAAATTTTCCTTTAAAGGTCAGTTCATCAGTCTCTGGAAATCCAGATTTCACATCTGAGATTTCCAGAAGGTTTTGGTCCCTCAAATCATCTCCAAAATGGGAAGTTCTTTTATAGAAACCTTATTTAAGGTGTTTTGAACATTTTTCATTCTCGGACTTTTCCCAGATTCTGGAGCTTTCAAGCCCTAAAGTCCATTTCAAAGTCAAGGGTCAACTGCCTTTTTCATTCTGGCAGAAATGGTTTTCAACTTCCAAAAATCTTTTGAGTTTCAAATCTCAACCCAAAAATCATCCAAAAAATCATGGGATCAGTTTAAAGTCTTAAAAAGACATCCCAATTTTTACTTTTCTGAGTTTCAACTTATTTTGGCCAAAACACACACACACACACACACACACAAATGATTTTCAGCTTGGAAGACTCGTTTTACGAGGCATTCCGGGTGCACACTAACGTCCTTCCCGGCGTGTAACATGACCTCCGAACCAAAATCTCTAACCTCGGGCATTTTTCAAAGTTTTGGCCCTTAAAACAAAAATGGCGTGGCGACTCCGTTTGATTTCAAAAATCGGGTACATCACAGAGAGAGCTCTGTAGAAGGAGTTGCTCCTTAGTAAGAAGCTTTTCAACTTGCTCCACAATGACAAAAAGCTCTAAAAAGCTTTTTCATAAAAACAAAAAGCTTGCAAAAATCTCCCGTTGGGGATGCTCTTAGGTGTCTAATATAATAGCAGAAATCTAATAAATAGGATCTTAATAGAACAAAAAATATGTATTACTCCCTCCGTTCCGATCGAAAAGGCACAAATTTTCTTTTTGGGTGTCTCATTTAAAAAGGCACAGTCCCAAAAAGGAAAGTTTTTATTACTATTCCACCCACTCATTCTCTCTCATACTTTACTTTTACACTCATAACATTCTCTCTCCTAACTATTCCTCCCACTCATTCTCTCTCTTATTTAATTTTTCATACTCACAACATTTAAACTTTTTCTCTTTCCTACATCACTTTCCTTAATTTTTGTGTCAGGCTGATTTTGTGCCTTTTGGGCTGGGACGGAGGGAGTATATCTCTAATACAAATTGTTTTAGTTGTTTTTGGATCGAGAACAAATCCCTACTTTATCCTAATACTCCCTCTGTCACAGACCAAGGGTTCATCTTTCTCTTTTGATCCGTCCCAGACCAAGGGTTCATTACCATAAATGGCAAGTTTTTTAATATATTTATACCCTTATCATTTTCATATACTCCCTCCGTCCCACGTGAATGTGGACTAACTTTTTGGGTGTGGGAATTAAGGAAAAGTGATGTAAGAAAGAGAAAAAGTTAAATGTTGTGAGTGTAAAAGTGAAGTAGGAGAGAGAATGAATGGGTGGAATAGTGAATATTCTTTGCCATTTTTGGAAGTTTGCATTCACGTGGGACGGACCAAAATAGAAATAAGTTTGCATTCACGTGGGACGGAGGGAGTATTTACAAAAAAACCATTCATTATACCCTTATACATTCTCTCTCCTATTTCCTACCACACATTTAACTACTATTCCTCCCACTCATTCTCTCTCCTATTAAATATTTTTAACTTTTATATTATCTCTCCTATTCTCTACCACATATTTAACTTTTACATTCTCTCTCCTATTCCCTATCACACATTTAACTACTACTCCCTCCGTCCCGGTAATATCAGCACAGTTACTGTTTGCGCGGGAATTAAGGAATATGATATTTTAATAAAATGTTGTGAGTGTGAAAATAAAATAGGAGAGAGAATGAGTGGAGAGAATAGTAAATTATAATGGTGTTGTGAGTATTAAAATAATGTAGGAGAGAGAATGAGTGGAGGGAATAGTAAAGATTCATTTCCATTTTAGGTAAGTTTTAAATGTGTGAAGTAAGTTTTGGGACGCCCAAAAGGGAAAGTGTGAAAATTGTTCTGGGACGGAGGGAGTATTTAACTTTTACATTCTCTCTCCTATTCCCTATCACACATTTAACTACTATTTCATATTTCACATTTAACTTTTATTTATTATTTAAAAATTTTCTTAAAAAGCGTGAAATTCACCTCATATATCCATGGTCTGAAACAGAGGGAGTATCATTTTGTTGCCCATTTCTTACAATTTGATTTGCAAGAGGATAATACATGTTATATCTACAAACTATTTTGTTGCCCATTTCTTACAATTTGATTTGCAAGAGGATAATACATGTTATATCTACAAACTATAAGGATCTCACAGAGTTTCAAAATGCCACCTTGCTTGTGTTGCTAACTATTATAAAGGCCTTTTAAGTGATATATAGTATATAAAAGGTACTTTATATCTTGAAATAAATAATAGTTATTTTTGCGGAAAAAAAAAAGAATATGTGTATTTTTAATAATTATTATTTCTAAGATTTATAGTCATTTTTTATTTTTGCAGTCCTATTTTTGACATAATTCAGTTAATTGTTCGACTGACTATAGGAATTTTCGTGTTTATTTTTCAGAAAGTAATTGTATTATTTATTGATCAGATTTGTAATAATTACTGTCATTTTTCAGACATTATTTTGTGAGTCTATTTAATATTTAAACATGCCGGACATACATTTAATGAGGATTTTTTTTAATTAAAATATGCTAAACGTGAATAATGTTTCATTAAAAGTTACTATAGTATATATATAGAATCCATGTTTTGACACACAATTTCTATTTATAGTAAGTGTGCCATTTGTACATTTGTCATTATATTATATAGTTATAGATTTTCCTAAAATCGTCCACAATGAGAGCCTTTTTTTAAGAGCTTTCTATTATTAAGATTTTTATTTTATTTTTTTGCTTTTTACTATTATGGAGCTTTTTTAAATGCTCTTTGCTAAAGATTATCTCTTTGCAGAAAGAAAGAGTTGCTATTTGGAAAAATCCATTAATTACAACAATTTTCTATGCAAAACTTTTTCTAATTGGTTCAATATAATATATTGTGAAAGCGTTAGTTTTTTAGGAAACAAAGTGGTTTCTTAATTTCAAACCAATATAAAAAAGGTAAGTTGATTTTGAGACTTTTATGAAAAGATTTATATTGTCCTATTGTAAGGACTTTATTCTAGGAAATAAGTTGTTTCCTATTTCGAATCAAAGAGGAATTTTTGGTAAGTTGATTTTGGAAAAATCCCCCTAGGGCCCCTCTCTCCAGATTTTTTTCCCCTTAGAGAAAACATTTTTGTAAATCCCAAATAAAGAGTTCTCCCCAAATTCAAATTCCCCGGACACCCCTAGGCTCCCCTCCCCTCATGTCATTTCCTCTCTTCTCCCCCATTTTAATCTCTTTACTCTCTCTCTCTCTCTCTCACTCACACGTAAAAATTCTCTCTCCCAACCATCCCCGGCCGGCGATCTCCGGCGACCTCCGGCGACGACATTTCTCCTTTCTTCCCTTCGTCTTTTCTCCAGATCTTCTCTCCCGTCTCCGGCACGCGCACTCACACACGCTTACAAGTCTCAATCCCTTGATCTACTCTCCGACATCAACTTCTCCGGCGAGCCCTTTCCTCTTCTCTAGCGGCTCTCAACTTCTCCGGCAACAACTCCACAGATGTCGATCTCAGATCTGGTGTGGAATTTGATTGTTATTTCTTCTTATTATTCAGTTTCCCCAGTTCTACAAGCAGTGCACAGTAGACAATGTTTCGACAAATTACAGTCAATGGCGCAAAGCTATGATGTTGCCTTATCTTCAAAAATGAAATTAGGCATGGTTACTGATCAAAATCCTTTTTCTATTTTTGATTACTTTACTAAGTTTCAATTTGTTTGGGATGAATTTGAAGATTCTTAAATGTACTTAAATGTGTTTGTGAGTGAAACTTAGTAATCAGAAAATAGAAAATGTGATTACTTTACAGTCAATGACTGTAAATTGCATATTCAAAATATCCTTTTTGATTTGGAAGACTTGAGCAGCATTACCTTGTGTAAATTAAAACTTTTTCTATTTCTGATTGAAACTTTTTTTTATTTCCGACAAATTACAGTCAATGGCACTTTTTCTATTTCTGATTACTTTACTAAGTTTCAATCTGTTTGGGATGAATTTGAAGATGCAAATTATGTGCTTAAATGTGTTTGTGAGTGAAATTGTGGTGCTAATCAGAAGATTGTGGATTATGAACATCGCTTGAATGATAATTTTTCTGGCCTGCGAAGCACGATTTAGGCTAAATCTCCTTTGTCATTAGTATCAGTGCAACTCTCTCCTTACTTCAGGATGAGAAACTAAGAGATTGGAACTCAGTAATCAGAAATAGACAAAGTGCCTTGTTGCATATTCAGAATATCCTTTTGGCAAATCCAATGCTCAAGTTGTATGGGGTTAAGCCTGTCCCAGCAAGATGCCAAAGAATCTCAAGTCAATATTGTTGTTAGTTTAGTTGTTCTCCTACTTACTCTTGCAAATCAGCTTTCTTATGCTGATTCTACTTCATCTCAAATGACAGGTACTAAGTATTTTTCCACTAGTATTATTAATTCTAAAACTTTGATCTAAACCATTCTCATGACACATAATGATTATTGACTGAGGAGCTTCTGATCACATTGTTTGTTCTTTTTAAAAAAGTCTTATAAGTAACTTATAAGACTTTAAAAAAGTCTTATAAGTTACTTATAAGACTTTTTAAAAGTCTTATAAATAACTTATATAAAGACTTTTTTTTAAAAAGTCTTACATGTTACATATAAGATTTATTAATAAGTCTTATAAGTAACTTATAAGACTTTTTTTATAAGTCTTATAAGTAACTTATATAAATTTAGATTTTTTTGTTACTTATAAGACTTTTTAAAAAAGTCTTATATGTTACTTATAAGACTTATTAATAAGTCTTATAAGTAATTTATAAGACTTTTTTAATAAGTCTTATAAGTAAAAAGACTTATTAAAAAAAGTCTTATAAGTTACTCCTACTTATAAGACTTTTTTACAACACGGTTTTCAATGTTCAAATAGGTCTTATAAGTAACTTATAAGACTTATTAAAAAGTCTTATAAGTACTACTTATAAGACTTTTTTACAACACGGTTTTCAATGTTCAAACAGGTCTTATAAGTAACTTATAAGACTTTTTAAAAAGTCTTATAAGTAAAAAGACTTATTAAAAAAAGTCTTATAAGTTACTACTTATAAGACTTTTTTACAATATAGTTCTCAATGTTCAAATAGTTCTTATAAGTAACGTATAAGACTTTTTAAAAAGTCTTATAAGTTACTTATAAATTTTTTTAAAAAAAGTCTTATATGTTACATATAAGACTTATTAATAAGTCTTATATGTAACTTATAAGACTTTTTCCTTTTACGCTTCAGCTTACTGCTTTTTCCTTTTATGCTTCAGCTTGTAACTATTGCATATGCAGTAGCTCTTGGGCTTTGATTGATAGCAGGCAAATTAGACCTAGACCCCAAAATACCAACTAATTTGCATGAACTAAGAACGAAAAGTTTAATATACAAGTTTAATAATCTCATTAATTTGCATCAAAATATATGTTAGTACTACTAGTTTGATTCGTCTCGACGATACGAGTAAAACGGTGGTCTCAGATTTTTTTTTCGACTTCTAGATCTTAATATATTGTAGATTAAAGTTTTTGGGGGAAAAAAAAAAAGAGAGGCAGCTGGAGGAGAGAGAGACGGGCTGGAAGGAGTTTAAGTTTTTTCAAGTGAGGGGTGTCTAGGGGAATAAGTATCTCACATGGTTTAAATTGGGCTTTAATCTGGACTCAGGGGCCCTAGGGTCCGTTGGCCGTTGATTTTATGCTTTCATGGAAAAATTCATAAGTATCCTACTTTGAAAAGGACTTTGTTAATATGTAAATATCTTGTATTTATGTACATAGTTTTAAATTAGGACTAACCTACTAACAATCTACTCCCATCGTGTCGGGTCAATGGAGACTTATTTTCTTTTTGGATCATCTCACGTGATTGAAGACCGTCCAAAATGGAAAAAATGTTGTGAGTGTAATAGTAAAATGGGAGAGAGAATGAGTGGAGGGAATAGTTAATTATAATGGTGTTGTGAGTATTAAAATAATGTAGGAGAGAGAATGAGTGGAGGGAATAGTGAAGATTCTTTCCTTTTTCTTAGTTATTGTGCGCAATTTTTTGGTGTCCATTGACCCGACACGGAGGGAGTATTTCTTTGTGAGTGTGCTTTATGTTTCCTTGTAGGATTTGAGATCTCACAAAGGAATGATGTTGATTGCGTGGAGATCTTCTCCATGATGCATATAAATACAAGGACATCAGCACAAGAGAAGAGACGGATTTTTAGAGAGAAAAATACTTTATTCTTCACGGTTTTCAACATTGTCGTTTTAGGTTGTGAGTGAAGGTTGTGCCTTACATCCGAACTCACATCTAGGTTTTAATCGAGTTCTTTATTTTACTTCTGACTAGAATAGGATCTACTTGGGAAAGGGAAACTGTTCTTGTCGTAGAAGGTGATTAGAACTCATTTAGTATTTTCGTCTTTTAGTTTTCACTTATTCGTATTTTTGTAAGCAACAAAAGTTTTAATAGTGAAAAGTTTTTGGGCGTAAGCCTAGTTTGTTGATCTCAAGATCAGTAAGTGTATATAACCCTTGTGTTATTTATTTATTCCGCTGCATTATTTGTGAATGTGTGGACAGTTGTGAGACACATCTATACTCACATCCGTGTTCTGTTGAGTTGTTTAAAGCTTCCTAGCTACACGAAACTTTCAATTGGTATCAGAGCCAACTCTCGATATATTACTGAGTGTTGATCCAGAAAGTGTAGTCATTATGGAATGCCAAAATCATGAAAACAGGCCTCTAGCTACACGAAACTTTCAATTGGAAGTCTAAGATACGTAATTACATCAAATGTATTAATGAAATGGCTTGGATGTGTATTCTTGTTGCATGGCAACCTCCTACTGTGGAGAAAAAGCCTGAATCAGGTGTTGATGAATCTGTTTTTGAGAGAAAGCCTGAAGAAAGGTGGACTATTGATGAAATACTTGTTGCCAATTATAATTCGAAAGCAATGGGTGCTATTTCCAGCCATATTTCTGAAAATATGTACAAACTCATCACTAATGAAAGCATTGCAAAGAATGCTTGGGATATCTTACAAATGCGATGTGAAGGAATTCCAAGTGTAAAGGCTACTAGGCTTAGGATTTTAATGAATAGGTTTGAAATACTTAGAATGGAGGAGACTGAAGATATCGTTTCCTATGCTGCTAAGATCCATGAAATCTCCAATGAATGCACTAGCCTAGGAGAGTCAATTTCGAATGCGAGATTAGTCAGCAAAATCTTAAGGACTTTGCCCGAAAGGTTTAACATTAAGGTGGTTGTTATAGAAGAGACTAATGACACCAACGCAGTAGAATTAGACAAAATTGTTGGTATTTTAACTATTTTTGAGCTCAATCTTGAAGCTCAACAAAAGAACAAGGCAATAAGTATTGCCCTTAAGAGTTCTGCTGCTATTCCAAAGGAATTAGCTGACCTTTCCTCTGAAATTAATGAGTCTAATATTGAGGAAGATGATGTGGTTGTAATAACCAAGAAGTTTAATTCTATTTTGAATAACAAAAGGAGAAACAAGTTTCCTAGAAAAATCTCTTAGGATTTAGAGAAACAAGATGATAATTCTGATGAGGGGTTCAAGAAGAAAAGTTTTGATAACAAAAAATCCTCTGAGTCTGTGCAATGTAGAGCATGTCGTAACTTTGGTCACTTTGCTAATGAGTGTGCTAACACACTTAAGAAAAGGAGAATGAGTTACACTGCTTCTCTGAGTGATAGTGAGGATGAGGAAGAAGTGGCTAACATGCCTGTGATAAACTGTCATTCTGTGTTTAATGCTTATTCTGCAGGAATTGAAGAAGGAGTTCCTGAGGAATATTTGGATGTGGCCCCAGATGTGAACACATCCGTTGACACATCTGATCTGATTTTCAATTGTTTCACTGTAAAAGGAGATTCTGATAATGAGGATAGGGACATTCCCTATGAGAAACTTTTTGCAACATACAAAAAGGTACATACTGATTGGATAAAGGGGATGGACAAAATTGAGGTACTTGCTAAGGCAAATAAATCTATTTCTGATAAATTAGTTGTTTGTGAAGATGAGAAAATCAAACTTTCAAAAGAAATTGATGTTCACAAAGATATCATTGCCGAACTTGAAGTTCTGGTAACCAAGAGAGAAGTTGAATTCGAAAAATTCAAAACTAATTTTGAAAAAGCTAAAAGTACAATAACCAAGTTAAATATTGGGAAAATGAAACTTGATGAAGCTATTGCTCTTGGTAAAACTAGAAAAACTGGCATTGGTTTTGAGAAAGCAAAATTTTTAAAGGAGGGATGTGAGACGTCTACTTCAAAAAGTGTGAAAAAATCAATTTTGAGAGAAAAACTTTTTTGAGTGAGAAAAGGCCAAGGAGAAGGCACTACATCTGTCATTATTGCTTTGCTCCTGGGCACATTAGACCCTTCTGTTACAAATTAAAGGTTGATAAGAAATCTGGTTTTCATCAGTCTCAGATGTGTGAAAAGATGTATACACATCCGGACACACATCCAGGTAATCTGAGATCTCTGCACCACAAAAAGAAAGCTGAAAAACAGTGGGTGGCCAAACCAAGTACTACCTGCAATATTGTTTACTCTTCCCTCAAGAGTAGTGTCTCTGGTTCTTGACATTTTGATAGTGGGTGCTCTAGGCACATGACTGGGAACCAAGTTGTTCTAATAGACTATGAATCAATCTGTGGGGGAAAGGTGAATTTTGGTGGTGGTGCTCAAGGCAAAATCATTGGGAAAGGTACCCTAGATGTGAAGGGACTCCCAAAACTTCACAATGTGTATCATGTGGAAGGTCTTAAGACTAATCTCATTAGTATAAGTCAGTTATGTGATGATGACTTATATGTGAAGTTTGATAAGAAGACATGTGAGGTGTTTGATGAGTCTAACACATGTGTCCTCACTGGTCTAAGATCATCTGACAATTGTTACAAGCTTTGTGATAATTTGTCTTGTTTAAGTTTTTCTGATGTTGTATTTGATGATACTTTTGATATTAAACCCAAATCTGCCAAGGATGATGTTTTAGGTTATCAACTGGAGTGTAAATCTGCTGATACAGGAGCTAAAGATACGAAAAGCACTGCAAAGGAAAAACAGACAGATGTGTGTCCAGATGTGCAGAAGGATGTATCTGTAGATGTGAACACAACTGTTCCCACATCTGAACACACATCCACAAAAAGAACTGAGTCTGAAAACAGTTCTTCAGATTCAGAAGGAGAAGCTATTTCTGAAAGAAACCATATTGGGTCTGTTAATAGATCAGATGAAATTTTGTCCAGAATTCAGAAAGATCACCCCACTTCTCAAGTGGTTAGTGAAATGCATAATCAAAGGCAAACCAGAAGGAATAAGAAGGTAAATCACAGTTATTTAGATGACTTATGGAGTCATACATCCTTATACTCCAAGGTATGTTGTTACTGCTTTGTGTCTAACATAATGGGATACTGTGACTTAGATTGGGCAAACAATTTTGATGATAAAAACATCTGTGTTCGTTGTTCCTACCTTGATAACATCCTTGATTTCTGGTATAGAAGGAAAAAAAGTTATGTCTCCTTGTTCATAGCTAAGGCTAAATATGTTGCCCTTAGAAGTTTTTGCACTCTGTTATTTTTGCTGAATCAAATGCTAAAAGACTATGGATTGAATAGCAAAATTTTGACTGTTTTTTGTGATAACAAAAGTGCCTTGGACATATCTAAAAATCCTGTCCAACATTTTAGAACAAAACACATTGATATTAGACATCGTTTCATTAGGGATCTTATAAAACAAAAAATTGTGTGTCTGAAATTTGTTGGGACTGAAAATCAATTGGCTGATATATTTACAAAGGCATTAGATTTGGAGAGATTTTCCTCCTTGAGGAAGTCTCTTGGTTTGTGTGATATCTAAGGTTGTGAGCACAAATGTGTCTCACTTCCTCTAACACATCTGTATATTAGATTAACCAAAAAAAATATCATGCATTTGCACGAAATATCTCAGTGTGATCACTTGTGAGTCTTACATCTTTGACATTTTCTGATCACCTAATTGTGAGCACGTCCTGTTCTTGTTATCGTTTGATAACTTGATATAATCTTACTAGATATCTCACAGTGGGTGCTTTAAAAAATAATGAGAAACAGCTGCTTCACCCTTAATATTAAGTCAAAGCATTGTGATCAAGTGATTCTCATAAGAAATCTTGAAATCAAACTTGATAAGATCATTGGGAAAAAGGGCTATCTTTGGGATTCAAGAAAAGTGAAAGGTACTCAATATGCAAAATATCCACATAAAAATGGGTGGATGCATCCTAGAGGCTGTGCTGATTGGATTATTGTTCATTGACTTTTTGTGATCTAAATGTTCCCCAAATGTGACTCACATCCCATGCCACATCTGTGAGCTGAAATTTTTTTCCTTCACATGTGTGTTGCATCATGCTAGACATACTGCATTTTAGGGTATTTAAGGTGCTTTGTAAATATGCTAGTTAATTTATTTTCTTTCTTAACTTACTCTTTGATTTAACATGTTTTTGTTTTTCAATTTCTTCCATGAAAAAGAAAGGTGTGTATCAATCCTTATTTGAAAAGGAAGGACAATTTTAAAAAGGATTCAGTTGCAAAAGATATGGCTAAAGTGATTTTTGTTTCCATAAAAAGTTGGCAAAATTTTGATTTATTTTAATCCCTATTCTCTCTGTGATTCGATGTGTGTGGAAATTTCAAAGGTTTTATATCCGTTGTGGGCACTTTCTGTATTTTGCTTTGCCTGAGTCCTAGTTGAGGAAGGAATCCTTGTATGTGTAGGAAAGGGGGAGCTGTGAGTATTTTTGTGACACAACCTTATCACATCGCCTTAAACCTTCTGTAATTCTTGCTCACTGTCCTCGTAATTTCTCTCTCACACACACACACCATATATTTCTCTCTCTTTGTATGTCTAATCAATCTGTAGAATCAATGGAGCTGATGTTGTGGATGTGCGTCAGGATGTGGCCACATCTTGTCACACATTTGCAGATGCTTTTGATGCAATCGTGGAAGCCTTTGATGCAGAAATTGTTGCAGCTGCTGCTCTTAATGCTCAAATGATTACCTCCCAGACATATGCCAAGAATTTGAAGGTGAATCTCCAGAAATGGGAGACTACACTTTCTAGTCAAAAAGGGGGAGAAAAAGAAGAAAAGGTTGGATGAGAATGATACTAATGTTGTCTTTGTTGCTGCTGATGTTTCAGTTGGGATGCTTAAACTCAGGGGGAGCTTTACTGTTTGTTCTTACTTGTGAATGAAACATCAACAGGTTTGATTTTAATATTCTTTTTAGTTATTTGTTAGTTTTAGTCTTGATCTGTAATTCCCAAATTACATTTGCTAAATGGTTACTTTTGGTTATATTTGTTGAACTGCAATTTTTAGTACTAACTTATTCTATGCAGTTTTTATGTGGATGTGTTGACACATCTGCACACATCCATTCAGGGGGAGTTTTCGAATTTGAAAATATTGGTCATAGTAATCAAATCATAAATCTTTAGTTTTGACCAGAAAGTCCAAAATAGGGGGAGATTGAAAGCGTGAGCTTTTTTAGGAAACAAAGTGGTTCCTTAATTTCAAATCAATATAAAAAAGGTAAGTTGATTTTGGGACTTTCATGAAAAAGATTTATATTGTCCTATTGTGAAAATGACTTTATTCTAGGAAATAAGTTGTTTCCTATTTCGAATCAAAGAGGAATTTTTGGTAAGTTGATTTTATGCTTTCATGGAAAGATTCATAAGTATCCTACTTTGAAAGGACTTTGTTAATATGTAAATATCTTGTATTTATGTACATAGTTTTAAATTAGGACTAACCTACTAACAATCTATTTATTTGTGAGTGTGCTTTATGTTTCCTAGTAGGATTTGAGATCTCACAAAGGAATGATGTTGATTGCGTGAAGATCTTCTCCATGGTGCATATAAATACAAGGACATCAGCACAAGAGAAGAGACGGTTTTTTAGAGAGAAAAATACTTTGTTCTTCACGGTTTTCAACATTGTCGTTTTAGGTTGTGAGTGAAGGTTGTGCCTTACATCCGAACTCACATCTAGGTTTTAATCGAGTTCTTTGTTTTACTTCTGACTAGAATAGGATCTACTTGGGAAAGGGAAACTGTTCTTGTCGTAGAAGGTGATTAGAACTCATTTAGTATTTTTGTCTTTTAGTTTTCACTTATTCGTATTTTTGTAAACAACAAAAGTTTTAATAGTGAAAAGTTTTTGGGCGTAAGCCTAGTTTGTTGATCTCAAGATCAGTAAGCGTATATAACCCTTGTGTTTATTTATTTATTCCGTTGCATTATTTGTGGATGTGTGGACAGTTATGAGACACATCTGTACTCACATCCGTTTTCTGTTGAGTTGTTTGAAGCTTCCTAGCTACACGAAACTTTCATATTGAAATTATAAAACACTTTCAAATTGAGCTCTTTTATAAGCCAAAATCTCACAAAAAACGCGTTTTTTCTCAAGCTTAGAAAAAAACGTGTTTAGAGAATTTTTAGAAGACGTCTTCGCCATTTCTTCCCTCAATCATCCATTGTCGCAACCCCCACCCTGCCGTTGCCTTTAGCCGTCTCCAAAGCCACAATCGGCTCCACTCCGATGATGCTCAATTGGTACTCTCTCTCTCTCTTGCCCGCTCGTTCTCTCTCACTAGATGATCTAGATCTAGTTTCGAGCCCAGCTTGAAAAAGACGCACCTAGATCCCAAATTCCCTTCTTTAAATTTTAGCCCTACCACGAACCCACTTTCAATTAAAGTTCTTCATTTGATTCAGCGCGTGTGCTTCTCTGAGTTTGGGGTTTCTGGGTTTGTTCAAGAGAACCCATATCTAGATCTGATATTTTTTTTGTTTTGCTAATGGTGGTGGGCGGTGGTTTTGAGATGTTGACGATCGTGATGGTTATATTAACGGTGGTGGGAAAAATGTTGTTGGATAAAAGAGTACTAGTGGACATCTAAAAAAATTTCAGGAAACATCTAAAAAAGTGTCAGCGTCAAAGTAAAAGAATGCCAGTGCACGTCTAACAAAATATCGGTGTTAGTGTAAAACAAGTGCAGTGTTAGTTTAACAAAGTGCCAGTGTTAGTGTAACAAAGTGCTAGTGTTAGTGTAACAGAGTGCCAGTGTGAAGTGTGCTAGTTCATGTATATAATAAAAGTGCCAGTGTAAAAAGCGTCAGTGCCAGTTTAACAAAGTGCCAGTGTTAGTGTACTGGCACTTTGTTAAACTGGCACTGGCACTTTTTACACTGACACTTTGTTACACATGCACTGGCACTTTGTTTACACTGACACTTTGTTAAACTGGTACTGACATTTTTTTACACTGGCACTTTGTTACACATGCACTGGCACTTTGTCACACTGGCACTTTGTTAAACTGACACTGACACAAACGGAAAAAATAAAACACGTTTTTCCTAAGTGCCAGAAAAAACGCGTTTTTTTTAAGACCAACTCCTTTTATAATGTGGATGCTCTAAATTTTAATACAAGGAAAATGATTCATTTATTTTGTTATTTATTCTGGAATTGAATTTCCCAAAAATATTATTTTGTTATTCCTGTTTTGTAAAAAAAAAAGTAATTTCGAAATTACCAATTTCGAAATTGAATTTCCCCAAAAATATTATTTTGTTATTTCTGTTTTGTAAAAAAAAAAAAAAGTAATTCCGAAATTACCAATTTCGGATTACATTATTCTGAAATTTGTAATTCCGGAATTCAACTTGAAAGCGCTAGTTTGGTATATACTTTTTCATCAATGTTAATTTGGTATTTAAATTTTTAAAAAGCAATATTTTGAAAAAAAAAATCGACACTTGGCACAACCATAAAAAAAAAAATAAATAAAAAAAAAAAAAGGGGGAAAATTGGACATTTCAACCAATGAAACATTTCAACTTCATATTTCATTTAACACATTTCAATTAACCCATTGCATTTGCATTGTTTCAACTAACTAAAACCCATTTCAACCCCATTTCATTCCATTGTACATAGCCTAAACTAAACCCTTCAAAATTTTCTCACTCCACAGCATTTTGACTTCCCCCGATTACCCAATCAAATCTCACAAAATCAAAGACATCACCTCGGGAACAAATTCTCCGGAAGATGTTACCGCCGGGATCTCCGTTATCAGACAAAGATCAGCTCGATTACTCCATCGCCACCGAATACGACGGTTCTCCAATCAACTGCGACCTACCTAGCATTCACCCACTCCCTCTCTCCGATTGCATTTCCTCTTCTCCTTCAATCTCCGATTCCGTTCCCTCCGTTGCGGATAAGCCCTCTAGGTTTAGTCGAATCCGTAACGGCGGTGACGAAAACCGGCAATCCCCGCCGCTTGTGCAGGAAGATAGCAATTCCAATATTAATAATTGTAACAATAGTCCTAGATCTTCGTCCGTTTCTAGAACTGATTTTTCCACTTCGCCTAGTGGGGTTCCCCGGCAATACAACGTCGATGAGGCTGAGGCTGAGGCTGAGGGGAGGAGAGTTGTCAATGTGGTGAAGTTTGTAACGCCGGAAAACAGCGATGGCGGTGGTGGTGATTCGTCGTCACCGGCACAGTCAGCTGATTCGGCTATACCTCCTTTGGCGGCATCTCGGAAGAGAGGAGTATGCTGCAAATGTGGGAAAAGGAACAGGTTGAAACAGAGGAAGGCTTGTATTGTTTGTGATGCTAGGTACTGTAGTAACTGTTTGCTCAAGGCTATGGGATCAATGCCAGAAGGTCGCAAGTGCATGAGCTGCATTGGCCAACCTATAGATGAGTTGAAGCGGCCTAGATTGGGGAAATGTTCGAGGATGATGTCGAAAATGTGCATTCCTTTGGAGTTGGGACAGATCATGATGGCCGAGAAAGAATGTTCCTCCAATCAGCTTCGGCCGGAGCAGCTTGTTGTTAATGGAAGACAGTTACGCCTGGATGAGTTAGCCGAGGTTTTGGGTTGTGCTTTTCCTCCACAGAAATTGAAACCCGGTCGGTACTGGTATGACAAGTATTCTGGACAATGGGGGAAGGTGAAAATCTTTGATCTTTTTGGTGTTTTCCATGAGCATATTTGGTGTTACTTTGTGTTTTTATTTCATTGCAATGTTCTGCAGTTAACATTTTGATGGTTTGATTTTAGGAAGGGGAGAAGCCTGATAGGATTATAAGTTCGAATTTAAATGTTGAAGGAAGGCTACAACTAGATGCAAGCAATGGAAATTCAAGTGTTTACATAAACGGACGTGAAATTACCAAAACTGAGCTCATAGTACTTAAGGTAATATCAGTAACTGTCTATCAATGTTTTAAGTTTTAACCCTGGATGCATGTTTTCTTGCTCTTTTAAGCCAATAAAGAGCTCGTTCTATCCTTCCACTGGATTGTTTGTAGTTCCAGGTTTTACATAAGGGATTACCCTACCTAAAAATGAATAAAGATGTTCTGCTCTAGACTACCAAGATATCATATGGATGCTTTGGTATTATCAAAACGCTCCCTTTCTTTGTAGCATTACACTTCCATGTATGTTGTTTCACAATTAGAGCATGTCAAAGTGGTGTATTGGATTGTTATTAGTCCATCATTGTGGTCAATTTTCTCGTTTGAGACATTTCTTTCACATAAGATTTTAGCATATTGGATTGTTATTAGTCTTTGTCTAGCGTTGAAGATAAGTACTTGGCCTTTACCTTCTAAACTTCTATTCTAGAAATTTGATTTGGCGCATCTGTTAAGGTGCCAGCATTAATGTATTTAGAAGAGGTAGGAGTGCGATTTGGTAGGTTGCTGACCAAAAGTTCATAACTGGTACTTCTTTACGCTTGTCCCAATTGAGCAGAGACTCAACCTAGCCCTAGTGTAGGAATTGTGGGGTTTAGTTTATGGGTCTTGTCCCTTTTACTTAACTAAAAAGTCAAATATTGGGTTTATAAAGGTTTTACAAAACCAACATGATGTGTACCTGATGTTCTTATAAGTTAATGTTTCCCTTTATGGTTCTAGTGGTAAATGGGCCAATTACTAGGTTAGAGAATGTTTCTGAATTCGCTTGGCTACAAGGGATTATGTTCTGCAGTGGTCAGGATTGCTTTTACAGAGTATTCCCTTTGCTCTCCAGTTTTATGCCAACTTATTTGGTTGAATTCATATGTCTAGCCTTGTGTGATTAAGCTGTGGAGCTCCCATCATTAATGAGGTTTTGGAGCTTTCCAAAATATGTCTTGTGTCATTAGAGCCCCCACTTTCTTAATTGTGGGTGGAGTCATGCAGGATTTGTAAGCCCATAACTCTCCCAACCATGTCATTAGCTCCAGTCACCCATGAGAAATCCTCATTTTTTGTTTGTATAATGACTCCAAGTCCCAAGGAGAGAGAAGGAGAGTGAACAATTGGAAGTGTAACACATGTCCCCTCAAATAATTATTTTCTCTACATAAATTGCAATGGCCTTATAAACCAAAAAAATGAAAATATATTTTCTCACTCTATAAATAGAGACCCTATTCATGTATTTTGCATAATCTTTTCATATATTAAATTGTCATACTCTATAGTTCATTTTAACAAAAAAAATAAATAATAATAAAATCGGAGAGATGAAGTGATGACCTTCGTTATGGTGAGGGGTAAAATTGTTTTGAGTGATATTTGTTGATGACCGATGATATGGAGAAGAGGAAACACAGGACTCCAATTTCGGAGTCATTGTCTTTGGCAGTAAAGCGTGCCTACTCAATTCATGTAAAGATATTTACTATGCTAGATCATCTGTTTGCTTTTGCATTTTGCTAGCAGGATTGGATCTGATGAGTTTTCTTGTAATATAAACGAAGATTTGCCAGAGTTGATCCTCATTTGATTTTCATTTAGAG
The DNA here is from genome assembly GCA_022495995.1 of Adenophora triphylla var. japonica. Taxonomy (NCBI): domain Eukaryota; kingdom Viridiplantae; phylum Streptophyta; class Magnoliopsida; order Asterales; family Campanulaceae; genus Adenophora; species Adenophora triphylla. The sequence continues at coordinate 164,111 of JAFEMH010002274.1, read as the reverse complement.
TAGCAGTAAAAGACAACATTTTTCACTTGGGTGGATGGAGCAATAACCTTGTCGGATGTTGGGAGTAAATGAAAATCCCTTATATTATGTGGACAAATATTAGAAAGAAAGACAAAACTGACCCTTCCCCACCGCGCGGTTAACTTTCTGAGGATGTCCCACAATGGCACAATCGCAACTTTTGAATGAAGGAGGCTCCTTGGTGTCAAAATCGTGCAGATGCAAGCTTTTGTGACACAATTGAGTGCAATGACCAAAAGCTTTATGGCCCGAGAAATCACTTTCCAACTTACTAATATAGGGGGTTATGCTTTGACAGTACAAAATTATATGCTCTTAAGCTATCTTTTTTTGTCATTTAGCCTGTGAAAGCTCCATAGGTTGTGCATCCTGTACACTCGCTGTCCTAAAGTCAACTCTACATCTCTAGTTCTCTACCATTATCGCTCCATTGGTTCTACACTCTTATTTCTGTGATACACTTGATCTCTCCATTGCTTTCAGTTCTTACCAATCATGGATTAAAAGTCGAAGTTATTGTGCTCAAATTGACTTCCTATGTGGAAATCGTGAACCCTTCTCTTGTGTCTCCCCAAATTTAGATGAAAGCAATGAAACCCAATGGAAACATTCCTCAACTAGGTTTCATGGTTTTAAAAAGCGTCTGTTACCTAACATTCGGCCGTACGGCTGTAAATCTCGTTACCTTGACTGTTACTGTTTTTGTTTCGGACGGAGGGAGTAGAAGTTTTCCTTAGTTTGTTGAAGTTTTCCTTTCTACTCTGTACTTATTTCTTCTTGACGATTTGTGGCCATTTACTTCCATTTCAGCTTACCAGGGTACCGTGCCCACGGGATACACATTTCTGGGTGTACGATGATGGAAGCTATGAGGAAGAGGCTCACTGTAAGATGAAAAGAAACATGTGGGGAAAGGTACTCCCACATCCAATGAGTAACAAAATTTTTATTCAAGGTGATTTCGACAATTTATAGTATGATAGTAAGTGGTATCTAAAGATGTGCATTTATGTTTTTTTTGCTGGGCAGGCATCCACTCGTTTCATATCTTCATTATTTTCGTTGCCTGTTCCACCTAAAAAATCCTCGAGGCCCGAATGAAGTTCAAACTGCATTCCCTGGTAGGTCTATGCCTGAGTTATTCGAGCCTGGAGGAGTTCAAAAACTATTGTTCTTAGGGCAGGAGGGATCGATTTGGAACAAGCACTATCTTCAAGCAGGTATTCCTTGTTACAATCTTACTTCTCTATTCTTGTTGAGTTCCTTCCTATAGATTCTCATTGGGTAAATGTTTATTTGTTCATTGTTATTTTCGGTGTGGCTTAGCTGGGGTGAATAGGGTGATGCATTTAGCACTTATTTATACGTGTTTGCATTAAGCATTTCTAAATTGATGCACAGTTGCTTCAGTGTCTAATCAGAAATTTCCATTTCTTTGCCTCTTGGTAGTAGCGATTGTCACGACTTGGTTTCATGTGTTGCTGCAAGTTAGTGTGAGAAGGTTTTTATGGGTTGCTGTACGGTAGTCAGACATTATTTCTCCTGGTCATAGACTTATGTGCTCTTGTAGGTTTTAAATAATTTCTGAAAATAGGTTCCATACAGATACGAAAACTTTAAAATGATTTATTCAAGTAAATTTCCGGGTTCAATTTTGACATCATCTGATGTATGAGATTTCATATGGTTTCTGCTCTTACGCGGCACATCTAAGTTTCCCTGATTTTTCAGGTACCTGTTGATTTGCATAAATACCAAGGGAGTAAATGATGAGGCATCCGAAGCGGAACAACTGCGTTTCGTTGCTCCGTTGCAGGCATTGGTTCGAATTGAGGCATATCTCTCTTGCTTTTAAATTGAGGGATGAGATTTATTCGACATATATGGAAGTCCTACTTTGAGGCAAATTAATCCTGGATGTCAATATAAACCAGGGGAGTTGTCTCAGTCAGAACAGTATGTGCATATTTTTGCGGAATAAGCAAGTAACGAGAACAGGGAGAGCTTCTTTCGAACGTCCTATGCGCCTTGATGGGTATAAAACAATCTGTGTAATGAAAATATTTCTCAAAATATATATAGATATATTTTCACAAAATACTTCTGTTTTGGTAAAATTTCAACAAGTGTCTTCAAAGGTAAGAAAAATGACTAAAGTGATATGAATCTAGGTACAATGATTATCAAGTTGAATAGAAATGAACACAAGTGGTTTGTTGACTAGGGAAAGCCCTTGAACAACTTGTTCGCCGGCATAAAACCCCGGGAGGTTTTGGTACCTGCCTTGACCGAAAGTTTACTAAGTGTTTTTGTGATTACAAAGCTAAGAGCGTATTCAAAGGGAGCTTAAGCTAGAGTGAACATGTGTGCAAAAAATACAGTGTTTTCCCTTTTATACCTCACTACAACGGCTAATTACAAAGAGAATAATGGGCCTAAAATCTCGGGATAGAGGTTGATCAGTTGAGATATCTTCGCCATTCTTGTTGATGAGGGGATAGCGATCTATTGCTGAGGAGACGTCTTTGAATCGGTCTTCACTTCCTTTGACACGTTCCCTGAAAAATAGGGTTAACGTAACTATGTTTCAACCTGCAGAAGATCAAGTTGTAATAGAACAACTCAAGTTTGTTAGTACCAAGTTGTTTGATGCAAGTTGTAAACAAGTTCATTTAAAAACGTAGGGCCCAACAATTGCTCCCAAACTTTTTAAATTTTAAAATGAGGAATATAAAGAGACAAAAGATTTAAAAAGTTTGCCAAAAACGGATGTGAAGTACGGCGGTTTTTAAATGAAAAGGTTTTGATGGGACAATTTGAGTAACTTCCAAAGCAAAAGTCATGATTCGTTTTTGACTCCCAACCGCTGTCAACTTCTATAATAAATAAGACTCTTCACAACTTTCCCTTTCACAAAATCAAAAAGGTTATTTTCAAGGAGATTTCGAGAAGAAGAATCTGAGGAAGGAGACCAGAGAGAGGATCAAGTGAGAATTTCCGGTGAGTTTTTTGCTTCTTTTTCAATTTTCTCTTTGATTTCCTGCTTAAGTCGTAGAATGGGGAGGAAAAAGGTAGTGAATTTAATCGAGAGCGATGAGGGTTTGCCCGAGGGTTTCCTAACTCAAAACATGCTGAAAAATCCGGACAAAGAAAAGTGTGCAATTCCTGCTGCCAACTTAGAGATCATCAAGAAAAACCATGCTATGGCGTACGAAACCGAATTTTTCACACACCCTGACCTAACTTCGGAATGCTACTCTCCCGAATGGGTATGCTTCCCTGAATACCCCTTTGTTATCGGCTTGAAATTTCCTTTTTCAACTTTAATCACCAAGTTTTTTGTTTCTTCAAAACTTAACTACGCCCAAATCATGTCACAAGGTTGGAGATGCCTTCAAACCCTAGTTAGGTTATGCGCGGAAACAGAGTTGGAAGTTGGTTTAGAGGAATTTGCTTTCACAACTGAGTTTAGGGGTTTTGGCTTAGGGAGATTTTGCTTTAGGGTTAGGACTGGCAGATAACCTTTCTTGAATGATAACAATGATCCTGTTGATAGAGGGTGGAAGAATAAATTCTTCTTTGCAAGGAGGAGTACCCTGGTGTCACAGGAGGGTGCCAATTTCAAGTGGAGGTCTCAAGGTAGCATAGACATTTTTCTTATTCTAATAATGCTTCTTAATAATTTGCTAACTAACTCCTTGAATTTCCCTTGACTTAGTGGCTAAGTTGGATGTGCTTTTCCCTTATAAAGATAAAACAGAGGAGAACGTGAGAAAGATTTACGAGTTGGAACCACTAGTGAGGTCTTTCAGAGCATTGCCAGTCCTGTTTGTTGCAGATCCAGAAGGAGAGATCAATCTTGAAGAAGCTCAAGAAACTAACCCTGAAGAAGCTTTAGAAACTAACCCTGAAGAAGCCTTATCTGAACCTATCAAGATGTCCACATGTTAATCTAGCATCTTAGAGTTTTGCCTATCTTTAATTTGTTCTAACTCCTTTAAGATTGTTCTAATTCTACACTCCCTTTTTTGCAGCTACTCGATCCAAGGACACTGTGAGTGCTGCAGACCTACTAGCTGAGGCTAGAGCAAAAAGTTTTGCAAGGAAAGGTAGCAAGCCTCCCACTCCCAAGTCTGTGGCATCAAGCTCTAATGTGGATGTGACCAAGAAAAAGGAGGAATCAAAGAAGAGGAAACTGGTGGAGGCTGAGGCCACGGACTCAAGTGATGACATGGTGAAGACAAGGGAGAAGTTTAAAACTACAATAGCAAGATTTGTTACTGAGGTAAAACGAAGAGACTTTGAACCTTTTTCAAAGAGTTGATAGAGTATTAACATTTCTTTTACACAGGTTTCGGAGATTATGAGTCCTGTGATGGACCAAGTTGATGCTCTGAAGATCAAGGCGGCAAAATGCAGTTACGAAGCTGCGGAGTCAAAGAAGGAGGCTGCCAAAAGTGCTGAAGAAGTAGAGAGGTTGAAGAAGGAAGCGGACAAGTATGTTGGTGAAGTGGATAATTTGAAGAAGGATTTTGAGAAGTTGGGGAAGGAAGTGGAAGTTATCCGTGCTGAGAACGAAGCTCACATGAAGGAGCTTGAAGCCGCGAGAGGGGAATTCAAATTCAATGCTATCAAGACTTTGCTAGAGGCCAGGATTCAGATGATGGAGGAATACAAAAATGGACAAGCTTCAACCTGGAACTTGGAGGAGGAGAGAAGAATTTTAGAAGACCACTTGGGAGAACCAGCGGATGCGGAGGAAGTGAATTCGATGGCCCTCGAAACTCTAATTGACGACACTGATAAGGCTTTGAGTACCATAGTGGTAGCTCAAGTCGAAGAAAATGATCATGGGAAGGACTCAGCAGTACCACCGGCGGCAGCAGGCCACAAAGTTTAAAAACAATTTGAAACTTTTTTGAGCATTTTGGATGGGAGAACAAAAACAATTTCTTTTTTGCTTTTATTTGTCATACCTCTGTTGGTATGTACGAAAAATGGGGGGTCTGTCCCCAAGACAAATTTATTTTGGTATGTAATGGCTCATAAGAGCCCAAAACAATTTCTTTTGGGGGTACTAGGTTGGGCTAGTACTCCAAGCTTTCTTAGGTTAAAGGATTGGTTGGCTTACCCAACTTGTCCTCTAGTTGCAAAATCTTTTGAAAACACTTTTAAGGTTTGTAAAGAAGTATTTTGGGTTTTTCATAAATACTTGCTTGTTCATTAGATAACATGTTGATGTTATAAGCCGTAGGTAACATGATAATGTTACAACCAGTAGTTCACAACTTGAATAAGTGTGAAATCGTGCGCCCAGGCGAAGGTGTCAAAACCTTAATTCATAAGAAAAGATGAATATCTTTTAACCATATGTAAATTGTACCTTTGATAGAGGTAACCGTTTGAAGAGATAGAACGAGTATCAACCGTCCTGACGTGTCAACAAGTTCTATCCCTCTCCAGCTAGAGTTTCAACATGTATCAGCCGTACTGGCGTGTCAACATGTTGAAATTCTTCTTCCTAGGTCTAAACATGTTGGAGCCGTACTGGCGTGTTAACATGCTTAGACCTACTCCAGCTTTAGGTCCCAACAAGTATCAGCCGTACTGGCGTGTCAACATGTTGAGCCTACTCCGTTTGTTCAAGTTGTATACCTTGCAAAACAAATTCATGTTAGGGTTGGGCGTTAGCGTAGCTAACGCCCCTCCGATGCTTAAGTTAGTAAGGATTCTCAACAAAACTTGACAACTTGAAACACGTGAATGAATTTGACAACAAAAATAAATCGTACCTGAGAAGTCTAGTTGTTAATAACTGGACTTACATAAAATAAAGCTTCAAATGGATGGCATTCCAACTCCTAGGGACTCTGTCTCCACTTGGGGTTGACAATCAATATGCACCCTTGCCAGCTTCAGCATCGATAAGATATGGTCCTTTCCACTTGGGGGCTAACTTACCTGCATTCAATTCTCTTTGTTGTGGGTATTTTTCAGCATGGTGACATCTTCAGTTGATCCTGCATATCAAGATGTCATTCCACTGTAAGTATTGTTTTAATATTTACTTATTTAATATTTCCTAATATATTTATTCTTATTTTCCAGTAATTAAGAGAGAAAAAATGCGGGATATTCTCCAGCACGTTCAACATACCTTCAACGGCTAGGGCGACTTGGTCTCACGGAGGTTGAAAGGATAAGCTTATATCCCGAGATTGTAGGAACCGTATTTGACTCTTTCATACTTATTTATATTTAAGGGGAAATGGAGAAGAAAAACACTAAGGCTCAGACGCACACACACTCTACGCACGAACTGATTGTAATCCTCTCCATTCTCTTCCAAAGTTGTACTCATAATCATCATAGTGAAACTTTTAAGGTTGGAGACCTAACTCCCGGGGTTTTTTCCAAAGAGGTTATCACCTCCAAGGTTTTCCTCGTTAACAAATCGTGGTGTCATTATTTCTTTTTCTTGCTTTTGTTCCATATAGTCGAATTTCATAGTCCCCTCCTTATTGTTCAATCCACACACTAAACAAAGTTAAGATTCAACTTATTGTTTTTTCTACCAAAACAATTTGGCGCCCACCGAGGGGCCTCGTGATTAATCGGTTATTTGGATCATTTCCTAATCAAATTCACTATGTCTGCACCCCCCAATGTGTCCGCCGCCGGCAAAGGTCCCACTATTGCTACAACATCAGGAGGCGAGAACCGGCTTGTTACCACCACCTCCTCGAGCCGGACCTCGGCCAACTCGGCCTACGAAGACTCCACAAAAGGGAACAACCTCTTCCAATACAGATGCGACATCCGGAGTATCTGACCGGAGTTGAATCAAAGGTTGGACCGGCAAGACGGCAAAGAATTCGAAGGTGCGACCAATTCCGTGATTAAAATGCAGAAAGATCAACAGCTCATCGCATCTCGGCTTGAGAACATAGCACCACTGCGTGCTAGGGGTCTCAACTTCGACAACACCGAAGGATCTACATTTCAGAGTGAATTTATCCCAATGGGTAGTCCGCCTCAAACTCAACGGATGACATCCTTAATGACGTCACACACCTTTGCCCGGGGACACCCTGCGGCTCCACCTTCCTCAGGATTCACCCAGTTTATTCCATTCATTGACAACACCCCTGTTACAGCTACTACTGACAACTCTGGTTTGCTAAATAATCTTTTTAATAATAATAATTTCAATCGTATTCCTATGGCTGACCCTTTTGCAGGAAACCCACTAGCCAAACAGATGCAGGATCTCAGAGAGCTGATAATGAACGTGCCGGGCGTAACTCCTCCAATCCAACCTGTGACTCAAAGCCGCTACAATCAATCCCGATTTGTCCCGGCAATTGCAAATGTTGACATCCCCAAGCGTTTCAGTGTACCATCTATGAAGTTGTACGATGGCACCACGGACCCCGAGGAAGGAGCATGTTGCACACTATCAAGAAAAGATGGACATAATTCATATTCCTCTTCAATTCGGGAGGCTGCTTATGCGGGGATTTGGATCAACCTTATGCGGACCAGCCCTCAAATGGTTGATTAGGCAACCTCTAGGTTCAATTGGTTCTTACGCCCAGCTTATCAACATGTTCTATAACCAATTCTCATGCAGTCGACAATTTGAAAGGTCGACAAGTGATCTCTACAATGTGACCCGGCGGCCTAATGAAACTCTAAAGGATTATGTCCACGGTTCAATAAGGAAGTGCTAGAAATTCCCAATCTTGACATGTCGACGACCACGAAGCATTCAAAATGGGGTGAAGAAAGATTCACGGTATTATCAAGATTTGGTGATGACTCCTTGTAAGCGTTTGGAAGAAGTCGGGAGCGGGCGGTGAGATTCATAAGGTGGAGGAAGACGAGGCTGCGAAGATCGAAGTCCTCATCCAAGATGTCGACATATGACAACCCCGGCAGGAAAAGGCCGAATCGTCCCATCGCGGGAACCACCGTTCCAATCCTTATCAGAAATTGACACTAGCAAAATTAATTCAATAGACGGTGAGGATGAAGATAACGATAATGTGCCTAACATTTCGATTATTGTTTTACTGTTGACATTTCGGGTATACTACATTGCAATGGGCAACCTTGGGGACAAAGCCAGATGGCCAAAGAAGACGGACAAAGCCATAGGATGGCGTGACAAATCAAAATGGTGCGCTTACCATGAAGACTTTGGACATGTTACTGAAGATTGCATCGCACTAAGGAAGGAGATCAGTTACTTGCTTTCGAAAGGACATCTTAAGGAGTTGCTGGGATCTAGGAAGAAGAAGGCTGAAAATGCGGAAGTTCCTCATGAAGCCGAAAGACCAGTTTCTCCCCCAGCATCAACGAAGGTGATCAATTTTATCAGCGGAGGTTCAGAAATATGTGGAACATCCTATTCTGCTGCAAAGCGACATGCTAAGGAGTCAAAGGAGGAAAAACCAGAAAGACAGCCCAGGATTCCGACACCTTGCCAGGATCCAATCACCTTTGATGAAAGCGACCGAGATAATTTGCTGGAACCCCATCACGACGATCTAGTTATTTCCTTGCAGATCGCCAATTATACAATCCGGCGCATACTGGTTGATGGGGGTAGCTCTATAAATCTTATTATGTTGGGCACTCTTAAGGAAATGAACATCCCAGAATCAGAGATCATTAAGAAGTCCTCAGTACTGGTAGGCTTCAGTGGGGAAGCCAAAGAAACTGTGGGGGAGATAAAGCTTCCTATATACTCGAAGGGCCTCAATACCATAGAACGATTCTGCGTAATTGATTGCGCAACATCTTACAATGTCATTCTTGGAAGATCGTGGATTCATGGAATGAAGGCTGTACCCTCCACTTACCATCAGTGTGTGAAGTTTCCAACACCTTGGGGTGTCGCTAAGATTTACAGTGATCAACAGGTGGCCAAGGAATGTTATAAAACTTCAATGAAGGCGTCGACATCTCCAAAACAAGCATATCAATTACCGAGGAAAGTACGTGAAGTCCTGGAAGCTAGGGAGGATGATGTGAAAGAAGTATTGCTAGACCCTTCCAACCCGGATATCAAAGTACTTATTGGCACTGACAACCCATCAAATATAGAAGAAAAGCTTGTGGATTTATTAAGAAGCAGAATAAAGAGTTTTGCTTGGAAACATGATGACATGACAGGCATCAGCAAAGATGTCATCACTCACAAACTTAACGTAGATCCTAGCTTCAAACCAGTACACCAGAAACGTAGGAAGTTTGCAGAAACCAGAAACCAGATCATCAAGGAAGAGGTAGAGCGCCTACTCAAAGCCAACATGATACGAGAGGTCGATTATCCAAGATGGTTAGCAAACGTGGTTGTGGTAGAGAAGAGAAACGGGAAATGGCGAGTTTGTGTCGACTTCACCGACTTAAACAAATCCTATCCAAAAGATGCTTAACAAAGCCTATCCAAAAGATCCTTTTCCTTTGCCGCACATAGATTCGTTAGTTGATGCCACCTCCGGACATGAACTCCTCACATTCATGGACGCATCCTCAGGATTTCAACAAATTCAGATGGAACCATCTGACCAAGAGGACACCGCCTTCATAACACCCACAGGTATTTATTGTTATATTGCCATGCCTTTTGGACTAAAAAATGCAGGTGCAACGTATCAAAGGCTCGTCAACAAGATGTTTAAAGATCAGATTGGGGACACAATGGAGGTATACATCGACGACATGGTGGTAAAGTCCAAGAAAGCCGAAGATCACATAAGCAACCTCTCTCAAGCCTTTGACATCTTGGACTGTTTCAATATGAAACTAAATCCAGCTAAATGCAACTTTGGAATGAAGGCCGGGAAGTTCTTGGGTTACATGGTTACTAAAAGAGGCATTGAAGCCGCTCCAGAACAGATACGTGCTATTATCAACCTGTCATCACCTCAATCTGTCAAGGACGTCCAAAGGTTGACGGGAAAGATTCTGCACTTACCAGATTCATTTCAAAATCCTCGAGATCGATGCAAACCTTTCTACGACATCTTGAGAAAGAACAATAAGTTCCAATGGGAGGACCAACATGAAGAAGCCTTTCAGGAGCTCAAAACTTACCTGTCAACACCTCCATTATTGGCCAAACCTCAAGAGGAGGAACATCTTTACATCTACCCGGCGGTATCCGAAGGTCTTTGTAAGTGCGATCTTGGTGACGAACGAGATGGTAATCGGCGCCCCATCTACTATATAAGTAAGACACTCCTAGATGCGGAGACCAGGTATTCTCATTTACAAAAATTAATTCTAGCTTTGATAAGCGCTTCTATTAAATTAAGGCACTACTTTGAAACACATACTATAATTGTACGCACTAACTATCCTATTAAGAATGTTATGAGAAAACCGGAGATGTCGGAGTCGAATGGCGAAATGGTACGTACAATTAAGCACATACGACATCAAATATGAGCCCCGGAAGCTGCAATAAAATCCCAAGCCCTAGGCGATTTTGTGGGCGATTTCGATCCAACCCTGCAACAAGAGGTGGAATTGGAAGTACACCAACTTCGAGATGATGACATCTGAAAGTTTGGACTCTCTATACGGATGGTGCTTCTAACATGAGAGGTGCAGTGCAGGAGTTGTACTAAAATCGCCACAAGGGGACATAATACCACAATCCATCGGTTGCAATTTCAAGGCTACCAACAATGAAGCGAGTATGAGGCACTAATCGCGGGTTTAACGAGCCCATGACCTAGATGTCAAGCATATCCAGGGTGTTCATGGATTCTTTGCTAATTGTTAACCACTACAACGGATCCTACGGCGAAAAATGCTAAGATGACGACATATTTGGAAATTGTAAAAATTCTTTCGGCCAAATTCAAATCATTTTCCTTAGAACAAATCCCACGAGAAGAAAATTCTCAAGCGAGATGCTCTGGCAAACTTGGGTTCGGCCTTCAAAAGCATTTCACAAACCAGGTATCCCAATTGTGCATATTGACATCCCGGCGAGTTGATCATCTTGAGATGTTCGCTCTAGATGTCGACATACCTTCCTCTCCGGCAACTTCTTGGACAACTCCTATTGTCAAGTATCTCTTAGATGATACGATCAGTGAGGAGAAAAATGCTAGAGCATTCGGGGTAAGAGTATCTAAATATTTACTTATTGATAACCTCTTGTTTAGAAAATCTGCGCAGTCACTACTTAAGATGTCTAGAAGCGAGATAGAGCCCATCGAGGTTCTCAAGGAGGCACGAAGGAGAATGTGGAAATCATACGGGGCGAAGCACGCATACCAAGGCTCTTAGAATGGGCTATTTTTGGCCCACAATGAGAAAAGACAGCGTCGATTACGCAAAGAAATGTGATTCTGTCAACGACATGGGGACATCTGCACCAACCGGCGAGCTACTACATCCTATCCTGTCACCATGGCCGTTTATGGTTTGGGGAATGGACATAGTAGGAAAATTGCCCATGGCACCAGGTGGAAGAGTATTTCTATTGGCTATGACAGACTACTTTTCTAAATGGGTAGAAGCTGAGGCATATGTACAAGTTCGTGACAAAGAAGTTATATCTTTTATCAAAAGAAACATATTCAGCCGATTTGGAATACCATCAGAAATAATTTATGACAACGGCTCTCAATTCATTAGTAAGAGAACCCAAGATTTCTTGACATCTTAGGGAGTCAAGATGGTGACATCTTCACCTGTTCACCCTCAAGCCAATGGACAAGCAGAATATAGCAACAAAATAATCATAAGCAACTTAAAAAAGAGGCTGAACCAGAAGAAAGGACGATGGGCAGAAGAATTACCAATGGTTCTATGGGCTGACAGAACGACATCTAAGAACGCTACTGGTCAAACCCCCTATTCACTTGTATTTGGAACCGAATCAGTTATCCCAGCAGAAGTTCTTGTACCTACTGCCAGATACAGTTTGTTGACGTATGAACATAACAAAGATATCTTGATACATGACTTAGATACCGTGGACGGGCGAGGGACATGGCCAAAGTTCGTATGGCGGCATATCAACAAAGGGTAGCCAGATCTTATAACAAAAACGTAAGGATTAGAAGGTTTCAAGTAGGAGACTTAGTCCTACGAAAGGCATTCCAAAATACAAAGGAGCCCAATGCAGGCAAGCTTGCCCCAAAATGGGAAGGACCCTACCTAATAGATGCACAAGCCGGGAAAGGAGCATATCGCCTGGCAACCTTGGATGGCCAAATGATACCGCGAAGTTGGAACGCCATTCATCTTAAAAGGTATTACATTTAAACAAAATTCCCCATGAACTCATCTTTTTCAGGTATGGATCGTCTTTTAATTTTTTGCAACCTTTCTTTTTTCCTATGTACCTTTTTAAATCAAGATGTCGCTAACGTACTTTGTGGAGAGACGTCAACCTTAGTTGGTGTCCGTTTTTAACATGTTTCTGTCTTATGAGGTATTGACACATTTACATGGGGACATGTCGAAAGCACGCAAAGAACAACGAATTCTCCTCCGTTAGAGACTGGCCATCTCTTCTTAAGTAAAGGTACACAATCCCTTCTAAGGTTTAAAGAGTTAATTACCTCTTTCTTAAGATGTTAGGTTACCACACCTTCGCCTGGAGCGCAAGTTATCTCTTTAATTGAGGTGTGGGGTGGGCCTATATGGGTAAACTCATATAGCTTACCCATTCCCACTCAGTTAAATGATTGATCTTACGTATTATTCTTATGGTTATGACATATACGTGTCATCTAAAGTATCTACGGGTTATGGCATATACATGTCATCTTAAGTACCTACCGTTTTGACATACTATCATGTCACCTTATGAGCATAACAAAGGATCATCCAAAGAAAATTTTTTATCCAAAATATAGCAAGCCTTGACACGCTTGAAAATCATTAAACCATAAAGTTATCATCCAAACTACTAAACTTAAAGTGCAAAAGTGTTGGACCAACCCAACACGTAAAGGAAATTGTCTTTGGTCCTTATGGACCCATTACATAACCAAACGAAAATAAAAATTGTTTTAAGGGATTCCACCCCAGTAACATCATCAAAAGACCAAGAACAAAGTTGTTTTACCTTCTTTTTTAGGTGGCTTCTGCCGCAGGTGTTGCATTAGGAGTAACTTCTCCAAACTTCTGCTCTTTCTTATTAAGCATCCTACTCTTTTTCCCATCCTAAGAGTCATCCCATGTCGCTGTCATGATCATCATCAATCTGCTCAAGATCCTTGGAGACTTCGTTCGCCTTTTCGTCATGGATCAGCTTCACCGCTGTTTTCTCATCGTTCAGGTTCCAATTCACATGCTCTCATGACTGATATTCTTCAATCATTTGGATCCTAGTTTCGAAAACTGCTTTTGCAGTCTCATGCACCAGGTCATCCCGAAATGCTTCCATTTCCCTTTCATGACTGATGTCGACACTCGCAAGCCTGGACCGCCATTTTAGTATCTCTTCGTTCTTGTCTCTGATTTCCAAACCCTTTTCCCTTATTATCCTTGCAGCTTCTTTCAAATCCTTCTCATATTCAACCCTACTCATATCAAAGGTATCGCATTTTTCCCTCCATATCCTGATTTCTTTGGACATTAACTTAGCCATCGAGACAATCTGTCATCAACAAACAAAAAGAGGCATTTTACTAAAATAAAAGAGGATCAATGTACCAGTGACCCAAATTAATTCTTACCTGATTCTCCAACACGTCTTCTTTCCAAATTTGTTTCTCCACACCGGAGATCTGTTCTACCCTTATTCTTTTCGGAGTAATCTTATCCGTCTCTGGTATGTTCTCTTCCGCTTTCATCTTGCCTTTGTATTTGGCTACAATATCACTCGTCGTGAAGCCGGATCGAGTCACTGCATGTAAGGATATATGTTAGCAAGGATTTTTTAGAATCGCAAATTCAATAAACACATTGATTTTGGCTCACTTTTTTTGGAGAACGTCGCAACTATGTATTGAAGGAGAAGGGATAACAACTGCGCTTTTTGGGGTTACTCTCACCGTAATATAGTAGGAGACGTCAGATCTAGATAAGAATTGAGAGAAGATTTGATGGTTATCCGGAATTGCGGTTACTTGTTCCTATAAAGACTCTTCCTTTCTAAACCGCCTCGTATCCCTAAACCGTCCTATCAAGCAGAGCTGGCGGTTGGGAATTTAATTGGACAGAAAAACATTTTGCCTCTTCAGTTGCCTACATAGCCAAATGTTTTTGGGGACAAATTGTTGTGGGTATTTTTCAGCATGGTGACATCTTCAGTTGATCCTGCATATCAAGATGTCATTCCACTGTAAGTATTGTTTTAATATTTACTTATTTAATATTTCCTAATATATTTATTCTTATTTTCCAGTAATTAAGAGAGAAAAAATGCGGGATATTCTCCAGCACGTTCAACATACCTTCAACGGCTAGGGTGACTTGGTCTCACGGAGGTTGAAAGGATAAGCTTATATCCCGAGATTGTAGGAACCGTATTTGACTCTTTCATACTTATTTATATTTAATGGGAAATGGAGAAGAAAAACACTAAGGCTCAGACGCACACACACTCTACGCACGAACTGATTGTAATCCTCTCCATTCTCTTCCAAAGTTGTACTCATAATCATCATAGTGAAACTTTTAAGGCTGGAGACCTAACTCCCGGGGTTTTTTCCAAAGAGGTTATCACCTCCAAGGTTTTCCTCGTTAACAAATCGTGGTGTCATTATTTCTTTTTCTTGCTTTTGTTCCATATAGTCGAATTCCATAGTCCCCTCCTTATTGTTCAATCCACACACTAAACAAAGTTAAGATTCAACTCTATTGTTTTTTCTACCAAAACACTCTTGTATTTTGAAATACTTTTCTCAAAACTAAATCACCAACCTGGAATCTTCTTATTCTGATGTTCTTGTTGTATGATCTAGCAATCCGTTGTTGATAGGCTGCCATCCTTATCTTGGCTAAATCCCTGATCTCATCAATTGTATCTAAATCTTGAGTTAGCAAGAGATTATTTTCATCTTGAGTTAATAAGCCATACCTTGCTGTTGGGATTGTCACCTCGACTGGAATTACAGCTTCTGCTCCATACACCAAAGAATATGGAGTTCTACATGTGGCTCCTTTTGAAGTGGTCCTGTCTACCCAAAGTACAAGTGGTAACTCTTCAGCCCACTTTCCCTTCTTTTGATCTAGGCGCTTTTTCAAGTTGTTGATGATCAACTTGTTACTTGATTCAGCTTGACCGTTGGCTTGAGGATGGACAGGTGTAGACATGATCAACTTGATGCCCCAGCGAGTACAAAAATCCCTGGTCTTCTTACTTATGAATTGTGACCCGTTGTCACATATAATCTCTGATGGCACACCAAACCTGCTAATTATGTTTTTCTTTAGGAATGAGATTACCTCCTTATCTCTTACCTGTACATAAGCTTCTGCCTCGATCCATTTTGAGAAATAATCGGTTAATGCCAACATGAACACTTTGCCTCCGGGAGCCTTAGGCAACTTGCCCACAATGTCCATGCCCCACTGCATGAAAGGCCAAGATGAAACAATAGGGTGTAGAGGCTCAGCAGGTTGATGCAAGATGTTGCTGTGTCTTTGGCAGGAATCACATTTCTGTACATAGCTCATGGCATCTTGACGCATGGTTGGCCAATAATATCCTGTCTTGAGGGCTTTCGACGCCAATGCCTTCCCACCAGAATGATTTCCACATATTCCTTCATGGATCTCTTTTAGTACCAGTTTAACTTGCTCATTATCGATACATCTTAAATAGTGCCCTGCAAAAGATCTCTTAAATAGCACATTATCTATTAAAACGAAAGTTGAAGTACGAATCTTAAAAGATCTAACATTCTTAATATCTGGTGGAATAGTCCCAAGTTGAAGGAACTCAATTATAGGTTGGGTCCAAGAAGGTTTAGCATCTTGTGCCCCAGTAGGTTGAGTAACCGCTTGAGTTTCTTCAACTTGGTCTATTGCCGGGTACTTAACGTAAATAATGGGAATATTAGTATGCAACATTGATTTGCAAGTTGAACCCAAGTTGGCTAATGCGTCCGCTTCTGTGTTCTCTTCTCTAGGGACCTGTTCCAAAGAGAATGACAGAAATTTTGAAGCTAAAGCCTTAACATGTTGGAGATAAAGAGTCATCTTGGAATGCTTCGCCATATAACTGCCATTAAAATGGTTAGCTAGCAATTGAGAGTCAACAAATACATTTATGTGCATAATATTTAAACTTAAAGCTGTAGTTAAACCCATGATTAAAGCTTCATACTCAGCTTCATTATTTGTTGCATCGAATTCACAAGATACAGCTTGAGGTATGATATCACCTTGAGGGGATTTCAGAACTATTCCCAAGCCAATTCCTTTGGAATTTGAAGCTCCATCTGTAAACAGTGTCCAAAATCTAGGAATAGTTTTACCTTCGAGTTGTTGTACTTCCAGTTCCACCTCGGGCTGCAAACTTGGGCTGAAGTCAGCTACGAAATCGGCTAGGGCCTGAGATTTGATGGCTGTCCTCGGCTCATATGAAATATCATACGTGCTCAACTTGACCGACCACTTGGCCAACCTGCCTGACATCTCTGGAGTTCTCAACACATTTCTCACAGGATAATTAGTTCTAACAGTTATAGAATGTGTTTTGAAATAATGACGCAGTTTAGTAGCAGCAGTAGTTAAGGCTAAAATTAACTTCTCAAGATGAGAGTACCTTGTTTCAGCATCTAATAAAGACTTACTTACATAGTAAACAGGATGTTGTTCACCTTGGATTTCTTTCACCAACACTGCACTAACAGCATTTTCAGATACAACTAAATATAAATAAAGGTGCTCACCATGTTCTGGTTTGGCAAGTAGAGGTGACGTCACCAAATATTCTTTAAGTTGCTTAAAGGCTGCCTCATGTTGGTCAGTCCATTGGAAGAGTTTATTCTTTCTTAATACTTCGTAGAATAACCTGCACTTATCAGATGATTTAGATATAAATCTATTCAAAGCAGCTACTCTACCTGTTAACCTTTGGACGTCTTTGATATTCCTGGGGGACTCCAAGTTGAGAATGGCTTTAATCTGCTCGGGACTGGCTTCAATTCCTCTCTTGGTTACCATATAGCCCAAGAATTTACCTGCTCTAACACCAAAGTTGCACTTTGCCGGATTGAGCTTCATGTTGAAAGCTTTCAAGATGTTGAACGCCTCAGCAAGGTGTTCTACATGATCTTCAATATGCTTGGACTTTACTACCATGTCGTCTATATAGACTTCCATCGTCTTGCCAAGTTGATCTTTGAACATCTTGTTCACCGACCTACGATAAGTTGCCCTACATTTTTGAGACCAAATGGCATAGAAATGTAACAATATATACCTTCCGAGTCATGAATGCCGTATCTTCTTGGTCCGAGGGCTCCATTTGAATTTGTTGGTACCACGAAGACGCGTCCATGAACGTCAAGATATCGTGGCCATTGTCTCATCAACTAGAGAATCAATATGAGGAAGAGGGAATGGATCCTTCGGGCAGGCCTTGTTCAAGTCTGTGAAGTCCACGCATACTCGCCACTTGCCGTTCCTCTTCTCTACCACCACAACGTTGACTAACCACCTTGGGTATTGAACTTCTCTGATCATATTGGACTTCAAAAGCCTCTCAACTTCGTCTTTTATGATCTGGTTCCTCTCCTGAGCAAACTTCCTTCTTTTCTGATGAACAGGACGGATGGTGGGATCTATGTTCAACTTGTGAGTAATGATGTCCTTGCTTATTCCTGTCATGTCCTCGTGCTTCCATGCAAAACAACATTTCTGACTTTTCAAGAACTCAATCAGCTCCTCTTCAATTTCGGATGTGAGGTCTACCCCAACTTGCACTTGGGCCTCAGGATTCGATGCATCAACATGCACGCTTTTCGTCTCATGCTCTACTGCTTCAAGAATATCCTGGGCCTTTTTCTTTAATTGCTATGCTTGCCGAGGGGCTGAACTTGCTTTCATGTTGACCTTGTAGCATTCTTTGGAGACTTGTTGGTTTCCCCTCAACTTGGCCACGCCCCAAGGTGTTGGAAACTTGACACACTGGTGATAAGTTGACGGCACGGCCTTCATGTTGTGTATCCAAGGTCTTCCCAAAATGACATTGTACGAGGAAGAGCATTCGATCACACAGAACCTTTCCATAGCATTCATACCCTCCAAATAGATAGGCAACTTAATTTCCCCGACTGTTTGCTTTATCTCACCACTGAACCATACCAGCACGGATGAATTCTTCACAACTTCAGATAGAGGAATGCCCATATCTTCAAGAGCATGAGTGAAGATTATGTTGACTGAGCTCCCACCATCAATCAGAATTCTCTTGACCACACAATTAGCAATCTGCACCTGAACAACTAGACCATCATGATGAGGATCCAACGTGTTGTCTTTATCCTCATCCTCAAAGGAGATAACATGACCATCTGTGAAGTCACGACGCCTTGAGGGCAATTCTGATTGATCCTCCTTTGAACTCTTGGCATGACGCTTAGCTGCAGAGTAAGTTGTTCCACAAATATGAGATCCACCTGAAATGACATTTACTACCTTGGTGGCTGGAGGTGGTGCAACTTTCTCGGGTGCAGGTTTGCTCCATGAATCAGGTTCTTTAGACTCACTTCTGACCCTCTTCTTACCCAACAAATCCTTAAGAAGACCTTTAGATAATAAATGAGAAATCTCCTTCCTCAAGGCAAAACAATTCTCAGTGGTATGCCCAAAATCCTCATGAAATGCGCACCACTTGGACTTGTCCTTCCAAGTTGTTGACTGGTCATTCTTCTTGGGCCACCTTGCTTTATCACCAAGATTCCCCATGGCGCATAGTATTCCTGCAATGTCCACAGAAAAGCAGTATTCAGAAATTTTTGGATAATCATTCTCATCTCCATCCTGATCATCATCTACAAAATGAACTCTAGAAGATTCAGATTTAACAGGGGGTTTGCCCCTGTTGGACTTATAGTGATGGGAATCCGATTTTCTGTCAGAAGGCTCAAATAGAGGAGTGGGAGTCCTCCCAGTCGATTTCCCCATTGCCAAGATGTCCTCCTCCAATTTGATGAAAGGCAAGGCTCTGGTTCTGATTTCTTCAAGTTGCTTTGCAGGGGTCATCACCAACTCGTTATAGAATAGAGAGCTCTTCTTCAAGCCTATACGGAACGCTTCCGTAGCTGTGGACACATCCAAGTTGGGTATCGTCACTGCCTCCTTGTTAAACCTGTGCAAATACTCTTTAAGATTTTCGTTAGGTTGTTGCACAATTCTATAAAGGTCACTAGTCAACTTGTCAAATGCCCTGTTGCACGAAAATTGATTAATAAACATATTGACAAGTTGAGCATAAGAAGAAATAGAGTTTAGAGGAAGCCCTGTTAGCCATTTTAAGGCTGGTCCTGACAAAGTAGAACCAAAGCCCCTGCAAAAACATGCTTCTTTAAACATAGGGGGGATACTTATGATATCCATTGATTCCTGATACAGCAACACATGCTCTGCGGGGTCGGTGCTTCCATCATACTTCTTCATATGAGGGACTGAAAACTTCTTTGGGATCTCCACACTAGCGATTGCTGGAACAAAACGAGATTCATTATAGCAAGTTGGAGAAACTTGGTGGTATGGCACATTGACTCCAGGTATGCTTCGAAGCAAATCCTTTATAGTCTGCATTTCCTTAACAAGTTGACTCTCTGCGAAAAGAGGATTGTTATTAAACTGAGATGCAGAAGTATCAAAAGCATTAAAGAAACTCCCTGTTTGCCCCATTGAGGGTGTAGCATAGGTGTAGCAAGATGACAACACAGGTTGACTAGCTGGAAGGCTGAATCTGTTGGGATTGGAGCCAAAACCAAGGAGAGGATCAAAACCATGGAGGAGCAGAAATTCGGGGCTGACTGTTGAGGAGGGCGGCCGCGCTCGTGGTGGAGGGCGACCGCGCTGAGAGGTCGGACGATGGTGAAGAAGTCTCGATCGATGAGGGCGGCCGCGCTGGGGGTGCTGCGCGACCGCGCTTGTGACGGACGAATTCTCTGCAAGTGGCGTGTAAGTAGACTTTGGAAAGGAATTAATTTGGTAACAAATTAGTATTCCTAATTTATGTGATACTTCTTCCATGTCAAGGACTCCGGGTGAATCAGGTTTTGATTAGGAATAGGTTTTGTATCCCTATAAATATATTGTGACTACCACCATAATATTTGTACCAAAAGAGGGGAAAAGTTAGGATATCAAGGAGAGCCACAAAATAGTATCTAGGAGGGTAGGGGCTGGGAGAGCCATGGGGGCGATCCTACAACCCGGCCATGACTGTGTTATTTTGTGAGTTCTTGGGGAGGTGAGATAGTGTATATGAGAGATTGCTCATGGAGAGTTACTATGCTAGATCTGTGTGAGTGCATATGTAAAGTTGTAATCCTTCATATATTATTATAGTGATATCCTGGCTTGGTGCCTCCGGATGTAGTTCACGAGTTGGTGAATGAACCGGGTTAACAAATTATCGGTGTTATTGTTCTTGTTCTTTCATATTATCATGTGTTGATTTATTTTCTCCATGTTGATGATTTGCTAGTATGGGCTAGTGGATGTGGTGATCCCCCAATTTCACAACAAGCGGTATCGTAGCTTTTGGTTCGAGATCTAGGAGAGATCCAAGGTGAAGAAAAGAGACAACAGATTTTTTCGTGCAAGATTCTTCGTGTGGAAGACGTGCAGGGATCTGAGAGCTTCTAGGGTTTATGGTTGAAGCAAGACACGTGCCAAATAGGTATACGATCGTGCGAAAAATCAGCAAGTCTGAAGAGTTCGTTTGTTTCTTGTTGAGATATGCAGAAATTCGAGGTGGAATTTTGAAGATGCAGAAATCAAGATGGATCTGGAGGTGTTCAAGGGTTTTTGGGGCAGTCAAGGTGGTTGGAGAAAAATATGAAAGAAAAGAAGTCTAAGTCGGAAGAGTTGGTGAGATCAAGTAGGAAAAATCGTCGGAGCAGGTTTACGGGGTTGAGGGCGGCCGCGCGGTGGTGGTGCGCGACCGCGCACAGGCGTGAACTTGAGGCTCAGAGGATTCCATTCGAGGGCGGCCGCGCTTGGGGGCTAGGGCGACCGCGCTGGCGACGGGGAAGGGATTTCTGCAGCTGATTTGCTTCCTATTTTGATACAATCTTTCGTGCAAAGGTGAGTGGTATAAGCCGGTTAGACCACGTGGGAAGAGGAGGACTTCTCGCAAACGACGGATGAGGGGTAAGGAGGATGTTGTACTCTACCAACAACATCAAATTTCGTTCCGGGTGGGAGCAAGAGGCTTGGAGACCGGCCTGTTGGTGTAAAGAGGAGAGACATCAATAAACGGTGTGTTAGGGTGGAGAGGTGACAATGTGAAGGCGCGGCAAGGAGACGATCACAAGTACCTAACAGAGAGCGAGAAAAGGAACCACAAGAAAACAATGCAAGAAGCAAGGTGTGTCCGAGTTTCATGGGGAGCATTGCAAGGGGAGTGGATCTAGGAGGGAGAAGGCGAAGTTAGTCTTGCAAATAAATCAAGGTAGAAGTTGATTTGGGGAGGCAAGAAGGATCTAACACGGGGAGGTTGAAGCGTCGCTTGGTTTCAACTCGCCTTATTATTTGGGCGTGGAGGCTCATGGTGGAGGAGCGTGGAGGCTCAACTTGGTGGTGTAAAATATTTGGTGGATCATTCTCAGGTGGGAGTATGATGGGAGCATGTCACAATGGTGGTTTATGTCTCCAGGTGGGAGATTGTTGGGATTGGAGCCAAAACCAAGGAGAGGATCAAAACCATGGAGGAGCAGAAATTCGGGGCTGACTGTTGAGGAGGGCGGCCGCGCTCGTGGTGGAGGGCGACCGCGCTGAGAGGTCGGACGATGGTGAAGAAGTCTCGATCGATGAGGGCGGCCGCGCTGGGGGTGCTGCGCGACCGCGCTTGTGACGGACGAATTCTCTGCAAGTGGCGTGTAAGTAGACTTTGGAAAGGAATTAATTTGGTAACAAATTAGTATTCCTAATTTATGTGATACTTCTTCCATGTCAAGGACTCCGGGTGAATCAGGTTTTGATTAGGAATAGGTTTTGTATCCCTATAAATATATTGTGACTACCACCATAATATTTGTACCAAAAGAGGGGAAAAGTTAGGATATCAAGGAGAGCCACAAAATAGTATCTAGGAGGCGGGGCCTAGGAGAGCCATGGGGGCGATCCTACAACCCGGCCATGACTGTGTTATTTTGTGAGTTCTTGGGGAGGTGAGATAATGTATATGAGAGATTGCTCATGGAGAGTTACTATGATAGATCTGTGTGAGTGCATATGTAAAGTTGTAATCCTTCATATATTATTATAGTGATATCCTGGCTTGGTGCCTCCGGATGTAGTTCACGAGTTGGTGAATGAACCGGGTTAACAAATTATCGGTGTTATTGTTCTTGTTCTTTCATATTATCATGTGTTGATTTATTTTCTCCATGTTGATGACTGCTAGTATGGGCTAGTGGATGTGGTGATCCCCCCAATTTCACAACAGAATCTTGGTTGCTCAATTGGAATGGACGTCACGATAGTACTTTCTGCTGGCAAAGTATTGGACATAGGGATATCTCCGAAATGGCTTGGTCCTGTACCTGCACCAAACAAAGATCTAGGAAGTAAAGGTGAAAATGGAGTAGATACTTGAGTTTCAACTTGCTTCCCTTTACGCAGGCTATCAATGGCATTGAATATCATGGCATTCGTATGCTCCTGACCATCCAACCGATCATTCACTTTCTTCAACATGTCCGCCATGTTGGACAATATCTCCAAATTGACAGCTTCCGCACTTGAAGATGGATTGCCTTGGGTGCCGGAAACAGGAAGCGGCCGACTCCTCTCAGCTTGACTGCCGGACGATGGATTAGCCATTTCTACTCAAATAATCAAAGTTTCCCACAGAAGGCGCCAAATTGTTTTGGTCAAATTTCAACAAGTGTCTTCAAAGGTAAGAAAAATGACTAAAGTGATATGAATCTAGGTACAATGATTATCAAGTTGAATAGAAATGAACACAAGTGGTTTGTTGACTAGGGAAAGCCCTTGAACAACTTGTTCGCCGGCATAAAACCCCGGGAGATTTTGGTACCTGCCTTGACCGAAAGTTTACTAAGTGTTTTTGTGATTACAAAGCTAAGAGCGTATTCAAAGGGAGCTTAAGCTAGAGTGAACATGTGTGCAAAAAATACAGTGTTTTCCCTTTTATATCTCACTACAACGGCTAATTACAAAGAGAATAATGGGCCTAAAATCTCGGGATAGAGGTTGATCAGTTAAGATATCTTCGCCATTCTTGTTGATGAGGGGATAACGATCTATTGCTGAGGAGACGTCTTTGAATCGGTCTTCACTTCCTTTGACACGTTCCCTGAAAAATAGGGTTAACGTAACTATATTCCAACCTGCAGAAGATCAAGTTGTAATAGAACAACTCAAGTTTGTTAGTACCAAGTTGTTTGCTGCAAGTTGTAAACAAGTTCATTTAAAAACGTAGGGCCCAACAACTTCTAAATTATATTTGTTTCATTATGTATTTTTGCAAAATATTTTCTAAGGTTTAAGATATATTTTCTCAAAATATATCATGTAAAAGAAGAAAGAGATGAGAGTAAAGAAATTTACTAATTTTATTAGTAAATATAATAAAATAAAATATATAAAAAAAGTAAACGCTTACTTGAAATTTGACTAAGGCCTTCTAATGTAATTTTCTTAAGACAATATATTCCATCCTCGCTTAGGTGCACACGATAGTAGATCGAAAGTCTCCCAAGATAAAACAGTCTCAAATTTCTAAGTTGCACTAGTTAGAAATTTCTCCCGAACTTGAATGAAATAAAATATTCTTAGAGAGAACAATAAGACAAAACTGGGATTATATCCTTAAATTGGCTGAAAAATTGAGTGAATGAATTGATCGGATTCTTCCTCAAATTGAGGGACACATCCATTGAAACTAGGCTTGAAAAGTCACATCCTTAAGTTTAAAACTGAAAATCGGTTAAAAATTGTCGGTCTCATTACAATTTAACAGAAAGGTTCAAAGTTGTTAAGTTTCTAATGGAAAACAACATTTTCCTTTAATTTTCTAACAGAAAGTGGCAGTTTCGTTATATTCATAATAGAAAGTCATGTGTTTTCATTATAACAACAAAAAGACATGTATTTTCATTATCTTTTTAACTAAATTGTAAAGGAAAACTAATAAAATTAGGTTTTGTGATTCAAAAGTAAAAAATGCTTGCAAAACATATTAAAACTTTTGATCTAACATATCTTTCACATAATTTGAGTTTCCCTTGAAACTCATATGTCCTTGTTTAATTTCAAGTCTTTCTCTCTTTTTTTTTTTTATGTGAGATTATATTATTTCATGATCAGAATCTATTTGAAAACAATTTGCATTCACTATATGAAAGAATGAAATTAAATTTTTCATTAATATTTCATCTTATATATTTTATTATTTAATAAATTAAAATGACTTCCACTTAATATTGTTGGGTATGCAAATTTTAACCCTCCTATTTTGTATTAGATTTGATTGATCCCATAACCTCCTGTCTATTTTAAGGACTTTAGGACCCTATGTAATGAAGCTTAGACTTCAATTTTTTAGCTAAGTCCATTTTATAGAATATGTTAATTTTAGGTTGTAGACTGGCACAAGACTCATTGGATCTGAGGATGCAGTTCAAATGTTTCAGAACCGCTTCATCAAACCGCTTGGCAGAACCGCTCCTAGCTAACTGCCTTGTGAAAACCTTAGTCTGAAACTCCTCCTGAACTCCTAAGTGCTAACTACCTGTGAACAGCTCTGCAGTTCCATCCTCAAATCGCACTCATGGATCCTCATCACTGGTGGAACCGCTCATGTATGAACCGCCCCACACCAGGACCGCTCCAATGATTGAGACTTGAAGTGAACCACATTTGAATGTTGAAATCCACGTCAGCAATATCAAATGTCAACCACCATATCTTGTCACGTGACTACTTTTCAGACAAGATCTGCAAGGATCTTGAAAAGGTGACAGATGTCCTAACCACCTTGTTTGCACTCGAGGTCCGATTCGCTTTACCTCGCAACAACAAGCCTTCCAAAGGACAAAAGTGGTTGCTGTGGACCAATGGCAAAGCATCAAGTACTGTCCTTACAACAGCTGTGTCCAACGGCTATACCTTGGATGTTTGGGTATAAATACCCCCAATCTTCACCATTTGAAGATTGCTTGAGAAGTTGATTTGCTGTGAGTTCATAGAAGCTGAAGCTCTGCCCAGAAATTCATAAGTCCATTGAATCTTCATCTTCAACCTTCAAGAAATATATCCCAGCCCAGAAATCAAGCCTTATACACATCAAGAATCATTGTGCTCTACATCTCAAAGATTTAAAGAGCCTTGATCTTGAACACACACACACACACCTCACTTATTTAATCACATAGATTAGTCTTAGGATTTGTTCTTCATAGAAAAGATTTTAGATCTGAGTATTACTCATTGTACTTTGTAATCTCTCATACTCAATATAAAATCTCTCTTAGAAATCCAAGACTAACCATCTTGGTAGTGGACGTAGATCGTTTATTGATTGAACCACTCCAAATATTGTGTTCTTACTTTCTGCATTTATTTTCTTGTGCTTACTGATTATCTATCTTTATCTCTGTTTGATCTTTATTGTAGTTATCCTTTATTGTGAAATTGTGTTTGAAGTTAACATTGTCAAACCTCACTTTCAGTTTTATAACTGCTCAGAAAATTGCACCAAAACCGCTTTGCAAAACCGCTCCTCAAAATCGCTTGTATCTTCAAATATTCTGCTGTGCATTTTACAACTCTACTTCCAGTTTCTTACTCACTGCAAGAGGTTTTGTAAGCTTAGAGGTTTAGTTTTAAATAGAGGGCAAAAAATTTAAACCAGCTATTCACCCCCCCTCTAGCTGTATTTTCACCCTTGTTGCCACCTTTGGAACCAACAAGTGGTATCAGAGCAAACACATTTATAAAATCACTGTTTTTCAAGCTTAACAGCTTGTGTGTCAATTCAAAATGGCAAACTCAAAGACAATGACAACTGTTAACTATTCACACATTCCAATCTTGGACGAAGACCACTTTGACATCTGGAAGTGCCGAATGCTTATTCATTTGGAAACAATTGATGAGATGCTGGTGGAGTGCGTAATCAACGGCCCGTTTGTTCCCATGAAGGCCAACACTGATGCAACCACCAATACAGAAACTCCAGAGGTCAAAAAGCCTAAAGATGAGTGGTCGGATGAAGAGAAGAGATTAGCTGCCTTGGATAGCAAGGAAAGGCTCATCATTTCTGAAACCCTCCCCGTTTCAACCCTTCAAAAGGTGATGTACCTCAAAACCGCAAAGTAGATGTGGGATGCCATAGAGAGCTACCTTGAAGGTGATGACGAATGCAAGGAAAGCAAATTATATGCTGTTGAAAGATCCTACAACAACTTCAACAGAAAATCTAACGAAACCTTGCGTCAAACCTACGACCGCTACGTTGAGGTAGTTAATGCTTGTAGATCTCTTGGTAAAACTTTAACCGATAAGGAAATCAATATGACTTTCCTAACTGCTTTAGGTTCTAGCTGGGTTAATAAGGCTACCTCTCTAGAAGACTCCAAAGTTTTGAATACTTGATCGTTAAGTAACTTGTATGCAAATCTTAGAGTCTATGAGCTTAAATTAAATCATATTGAAGAGATTGAAGGAAAAACCAAATCGCTTTCCATGTCCGTCGTGGAACATGAGGAGAAACCATCTACATCCAATCAAACAGCAGATCCTTTCATATCAACCTCATCAATCATTGAGATGGATGATGATGATGATGATTTTGCCATGTTTGTGAAAAGATTTCAAAAATTTTAGAAAATCCTCAAAACCTTTCACAAAAACATTTTCAAAAGGCAAACCTCCTGCAACATTTTCTAAGGCTACATATACAAAGAAAAAGAGTGATCTAGTTTGCTACAACTGTAGAAAACCTGGTCACTTTACATCTGAGTGTCCACAGCCTAAATATGAATACATGAAAAAGAAAACATCTCCTACGAAATTTTCTCGTCGCAAGGGAATGGTTGCTGAGGAGGAAGAGAATTCCAAGGAATTGGCAACTTGGATTGAAACTGATTCTGATGATGGAAGTGACGATGAAACCGAAGAGGTTAATCTCTGCTTAATTGCAGATGCTTTCGATGAGTCAGATACTGAGTCAATCGAGTTGCAAGATATGGAAGAAGAAGAGGTTTCTGCAAAACTTCCAAATTTTAAGTTGGATGATAATGTCAAACTTACTCCTAGCATTAAGATAGGAAATTGCTCGTATTCACGTCCCATTTTTCCTCCTTCAAATTCTCCACCTTCAAAAGTAATTCCAAAGAAGAAAATTTTGAAAAAGGTGGTGGAAGAGGTTTCTCCCGTGGAATATGAAAGGATGTTCAAGGAAGCAGAAATGATGATTCATAAGTTCTCTAATGTTAAGAAAGCCTTAAGATTAGCTAATGATGAGATTTCTTAGTACAAGACGGAGAAAACTGTGATGAGGTCTGAAATTTCAAATATTAAGGACCAAAAAAAAAAGAATGACTCCTCTTGCTGATCAAAACCGCACCCTTGAAACTAAGGTTGCTGCACTTCAACTCAGGAATGATGACCTGGTCACCCAAATCAACGATCTCTAAAAGATTATTGATGGGTGGCTCAAGTCAAAATCCACCATGGATCAAATCATAGATGCCCAAGTTCCTAGTGGAATTAAGGATGGTCTTGGATTTGGATCTGGTGAAGAGGAGAAGTGTGCATCCTGCTGTGAAAGGGATGAGGAAATTTTGAAACTAACTAAAGAAATTCCTAAGGGGAAGCATGCTAATTCTAAGGGTAAAGGACATCAAAATTTTAATTATGTCTACCCAAATAAACAATATGGGAAGAACTCTCAGATGAAGGCAAAGGATTCTGAGAGTGTAGCTTCAGAGGAAATGGCTTATGGAGTTGGCCATATCCCTGCTCCAACCGCTTCTGGTGGAACAGGTGGTGCTGGCAACTGCAAGGCTGACCGCGCCTCTTCTTCGACCGCTCCTCTTGCCTTCAAATGCAAGAAGAGCGTTCCTAGAAAATACGTGGTCAAACCAAAGCCAGTTTCCTTTTTTAAGGCTGAAACCACGCCTCCCAAACCGCATGCAACTCCTAAGAAGAGTAAGGAGTTAGTAAAACCTCATGATGCTTGTAGCTTTTATAAATGCTTTGTGTGTGATGGTTTAGGTCACAAGGCTGCAGAATGCCTTTTGCGGTTCACATCCAATGCCAGGAAGAGTAAACCTCCTTCTGTCAAACAGGTGTGGGTCGTGAAGGGTTGCTAACTTCAGGACCCAAGGAATAAAGGGGGACCTCATTCTTAATGTTTGTATTTCAGGTCCTCTGCTTAATGGCTGGTCACTCCAAGGATAATGAATGGTATCTTGACAGTGGTTGCTCAAGACATATGACTGGAGATAGATCATTACTAGAAGATGTCATTGAAGCAAGTGGTCCATCTGTAACCTTTGGTGACAACAACAAAGGAAAGACCATTGTATATGGTGTAATAAGGAGAGGAAAGCTAACCATTGAGAAGGTTTCTCTTGTTGAAGGACTCAAGTACAACCTCCTTTCAATTTCTCAATTCTGCGATAAAGGAATGCTTTGCAACTTCACGTCATCAAATTGCTTTATCAAGGATTGCATTTTCGGAGTCACCCTACTCACAGGGATTCGTAAGAGTAATATTTACATTATTGATCTAGATTCTGCATGTAGTATTACTAATCTCTGTTTTGTAGCTAAAAATGTGAGCGAAAATAGTTGGCTATGGCACAAGAGGTTGAGCCACTTGAACTTCAAGTATCTTGCAAAGATTGGTAGGGAAAACCTCGTTCGTGGTTTACCCAAAGTGGATGACCACCATCCTGAGAAATGCAGTGCATGTCAACTTGGTAAGCAATCTGCATTGTCTTTCACCAGCAAGACCGCTCAGTCAACTTCAAAATGCTTACAGCTACTTCACATAGATTTGTTTGGACCTGTAACCACTGCCAGTATTGGAGGAAGTAGATATACTTTAGTGGTAGTGGATGATTATTCAAGATATACGTGGGTTGAGATGATGATCTCCAAGGATGATTGCTATGAGATTCTCACCGCACTTTTTAGACGGCTCCAAACTAAAAAAGAAGACGACATCATTAGTATTCGATCAGATAATGGAACAGAATTTAAGAACAACGGTGTTGGTCAGTATTGTGATGACCATGGGATTGATCACAATTTCTCCACAGCTGGTTGTAAGTGTCCCAATCCGAACCGCCAATATTCCTTCAACCCAATTTAACGTTTTCCACCTCGAATAAACATTTAAGGGCATTTTGGTCATTTTCCAAGGAAATTTAAGCAAGGAAGGACCTTAAGGGAACAACAAATTTGGATTGGATCTCGCTGGAAGGAGTAACTTCCAAGAAATTGACCAATTTTGAATTAATTGCAAACAGCCAAAACTGCTTTTCTGCAAAATCAGGCACGCCTTCATTCCAATCCGCGTGGAAATGATTGAGCCTCATTCCTATCCGCGCGGACAAGACGGAACCCTAATCCAGCCTATAAATAAAACCCTTCTCCCTCAGTTTAAAGGGGATGCATTCTCAACCCTACTGTTACATTGACGAAAATCTCTCCAGAAAACAGCCTAAACACTCATCTAAACACTCATCCAAACACTCATCCAAACACTAAACCTAAACACAAATCCACACACAAGTCTTGAATATATTCAAACCCTAAACACAAACCAAGAAGATAGGGTACAACCATTGGTAAACCCTACTTCTCCTTACCTTAATCTCCCTCATTCATGCATACATATCATATTTAAATGATGTAACTTGTTTTATTTACTTGTTGCTCACTTCTCTTCCCCTTTTGTCCTAGGATCCAAGAGGATCTCCATGGAGTTCATCTCCATGGATGATTCTCTACAAGGATTCACATTTATTTATTATGTTATTCTCCTTTGTCCCTTTTACATTAACTAGTCTCTACTTGTTGCTTGCTCTCTTGACCTATAAGATGGTCATCTTGGAGTCCATCTCCATAGTTGGCCACTTCAAATGGTCCATAATCTTTATTTTGTTGTAAATGTCCCTCCCATAGTCTAAGATGTTCACCTTGGAACCATTTCCTTGGATGAACATCCTTAAGACTTACACAAATTGGGTCACACAAGATGTATGAGATACACTTGAGTATAGATTTCAAGGATGGTCATCTTAATGACCAACTTAGAAGATCTTCCTCTAAAAGTTGATACATCTTGACCCATTTCTTGCTTTGTCAAATTTACTTTCATGTCAACCCCCCCATCCCAAGCAAATGAAATGCTTCTAAGTCCTAATGTACTCTCATGATGGCTTGATCTAGTAGATCACTATTAATCATGTTTAGTGATCACTAATCAAAGCCTAAGGAAAGTGGGGACAAGCATGGAAGCAAAATCCAAAAATGCTTCTATTTGACATTTTCTGTTGCAACTCCAGTTCTGATTCTGTAAATCCAGTTGACTTTCTGGAAATTACATAATCAGACTGGAAAGCTGCCAAAAGGGAATCCTACTGTCCTATCCGCGCGAACAAGATTGATCCTCGTCCTGATCTGCGCGGACATGAATGTCACAGGCATATATTTTTGTTTCCAGTTTCTTTTCACTCACAGAAGCACACTGTTTTGATTAATTCCAGTCCTGTCCAGTCAAATTGTTTATTTTCAGAAAATCCCTTTTGCAAAACACACACACACATATACAAATGGTTTCAAGTTTGGAAGACTCGTCTACGAGGCATTCCGAGTGAACGTGCTAATCGTTCTTCCCGGAATGTAACGTGACCTCCGAACCCTTTTTCTCTTTTACGGGCTTTTTTCAAAGTTTTGTCCCTAAACTAAAAACGGCGTGGCGACTCTGTTGATTTTTCAAAAAATCGGGTACATCACAGTGGCGACTCCGCTGGGTAATAGAAAATGAGCTTTTTTTTTAATAAAACAAAAAAAAATGATGCTTGGTATATAGGTGGAAACCATTAAGCTTCCCGTCACCGCCTCCTAACACGAGTTTGGGATAAACTATGGTCTAACAAACCCACGTACCGGTATCATTTCAAAAAAAAAAAAAAAAGCTTTTGTGGGTCAAACTTCCGTCCCGGCACTTGAAACCATTTGTATGTGTGTGTTTGTTTCCCCCATATTGCGTTGTTATTGTTTTGACCGTCCCGAAAAAAAAATCAAAATTTTGACTGTCGGACCCGTTTCCTTAACTGTTTGAATTTTATGTGCTTATGTGTTTACTTGCTTTCAAAAAAAAATATTTTCGAAAATATTTTCAAAAAAAAAAATCATTTTCAAAATCTTTTGCATGCATCATGCTCTTAAACACACATGTGAAAATTTCTATTTTACTCAGAAAAATAATTTAGACTGCCCGCACACTACTCGCACTTGACCTTACACTGCACACTACGTCCTTAACCCGGGAAAATCCCAGTAGCAGCCCGTTTGGCCTTACTACGCCTCTCGGTGCGAGCACGGGACTACCCAAACATCCCTTGGAGCCTCGTGTCGACCATGCACTTGTCCGTGACACACTTGTTCGAGACTCGGTTGGTTTTTAGTTTGGTCCGTGTCATGCCCTGTCCGTGCATACACCGTGTCGGTCAAACCCTAGTCGACGCGCCAGGTCAATATCCTTCGGAGACCCTAATCAGTCGAGGTCATACCGATTTTCCGTCATGAACTTTGACCGGATCTTGACTAAGCGCCTCGGCTTTGACTTTGACTTGCGCAACTTATGCACCGACTCCCGGCATGACAATGAGTCATCAAGGATTAACGATTAGACCATGTCTAATTACGGCCTAACTGACGACGGGTCAAGATCAATTATGGACATTTATCAGTCAAGGCCATGCCGACTTTTCGTCGAGCCCCTCGACATGATCTTGACCTTTGACGTCAGCTTTGCCAGTAATTTACATTGAATACGCGTTAAGACTCGATTACCCGCCAGACTTTAGGATCGTTTTCTTTTCGGTCGGTGGGACCTGCTTGCCCTACAGAACCCTTGTTCGAGGTTACAGGTTGAGGGTCTGTAGCGTAGTGATGGTACCCACTGATCCAGGACTTAGACTAGTCGGCGAAAAAGAAGAGCAATCTTTTTCAACCGCTTAGGTTTTAATAAAACACGTTTCAAGTAAACAAGAACAAATAACTGCATGTTGCATGAGCCCTGAACCTAAACACCTACCCTCCTTCATTCCCAAATATCTGAACCCTCGTGTCTTTCCCCCGTAGCTCCTCACAAAGCTTGGTTTCGGGCACCGGGTCACCGTCTGATCAGTTGGGAAGAATCAAGCGCATCATCAGCTTCACCGTTTACTTCAACCCCTATTTTCAGAATGTCTGCATCAGCTGGTAACAATGGGGACAACACCACTCCGCCTCTCGGGACTCCCCAGACAGAACAGCAGTGGAACTAGTTGGCCGAACAAATGAGACTGCGATAGGAAGCACAAATGAATATCCTTCTGGAGGCTATCAGGAGCCACGGTTTGGCCGCCAGTCTCAATCCCGATGGCACTTTCACCGTGGAAGAAGAGGAGGACCCCAATCCCACTCTTGGTCACCCTGACTACTCCAGGATGCTACCTCCAGCCTCCTATGATACTACTACCGGAGCCCATACTTCTCGATCTATGAGTCAGCCAGCTCCTCAACCACAGACTACTGGACCCATGCAGTCTGACGTGACAAGCCAGTTCGCAGTTCCTCAGTGGGGACAAAATCAGTTAGAAATGTCTTCCTATGGTTAAGGGTACCTCGGAATGCCACAGCAAGTTGGAATCCCACCGCAGTTTAGAATCGATCAGTCCGGATCTTCACAACAACAGTTCAGAGTGCCACAGCAACAGTTTGGAATGCCGCCACCACAGTTTGGTCTAGGGCAACAGTCAGGAGCCCCTCCTCAGAATGATGCTAGTTCAGCTACTCCTCATACAGCTCCCACAAACCCATTTCTCACTCAAGGTTCAATGGGCTACCAAGCCCCCATCCCAGTCTCATCAGAATCACCGGGATCACAGTACCCTCCCGGTTATACACCCTCGCCACAGCCAGGCACGCAGTTCAACAACCAGGGACCACAGCCCGCATTTAAGCCTACTTATGAGTCTCACCCCGGGAACTCGAGCTACCCGGCCACCTCAGGTCTACCACCACCGACTCTGCCAATTGGAAGCCAACAGAAAACCGCTGGGTTCTATCCCTTTGCCCAGGCTCCTACCTATACTCCCTAGGGGAATTTGGGCCAAGGACAGGTTTTCACCTATGTCCCTGGACCGGCCATTCCTTCCTCCAATGCACCACCAACAGCTAGTCCTCTTCCTAGCTCAAATGTCGGCTTTGGCGTTCCTGCCTCACCATTGGACCCTCACCTGGTTTATGGAGCAGCACAAAGAAATGAAGGCACAACTTGCTGAATTGACTGCTAAGAAAGCTGCCTTCCGGCCTACTGACCCGGACTCCATCGTACCCCTACCCCACAAGTTTGTGATGCCTAATCTAGACCTTTTTGATGGGACTGCATGCCCAAAAACCCACCTGGACACATACACCTTGACAATGAAAGCTAAAGGGTGCACGAATCAGCAGTTGGCCGATTATTTCAGCCTTTCTTTGAAATCCAGTGCTTTGAAATGGTTCTTTCTGTTAAAACCTGAGGCCAGGGCCACATAGGAACAGATCACTAGTGCTTTCACTGAGGAATACAAAGCTAATCTAGAATGGGAGACAAACAGAGTTGACCTGCAGACAACAGTGCAGCACCCCGACGAGAACATCGGGGATTTTTACAAGCGGTGGAATTTGAAACTCAGTGAGATGGCCATTCCTCCTTCTGAAGTGGAACAGTTGGATATCTTCCAGTCATGCCTAAAACCGCATTTGAGAACTTCCCTCAGCAACTTCCCCTACCCAGACTTACGTGCAATGATTAATTCCGGGGCTAAATTTGAAAAGGCTTATAATCAACAGCAGGCTGCTGCACCTACGTATAGATACAAGGCTGCTTCATCTAACACTGCTCCCGCCCCTCCTAAGGGAAAAGAGGTGATCAATTACGCGGGGCAGGACTGTAATAATGCCGCTTCTTTTGTTTCCAAGAAACCGGCTGAGCCCAAACCTCGGTTTCAAAACCAAGAAAACTTCGGAATGTCTCTGAGCGACATCTTTAGAGGATTCGTGAGAGAAGGCTTGCTGCGGCCTTTGGAAAACTTCCAGCCCAAGGATCCGAATGTTCCCATGGATACCTCTAAGCACTGCGCTTTTCATCAATACCACGGACATCTGACGGATAATTGCTTTACTCTAAAGAGGGCAATCCAAGGTTTGATAGAGCAAGGAAAGTTAGAAGTCCCCGAGGGGCCTAATACAGTCAAAAATCCTTTTCCAAGGAACCATAACCAAGTGAACATGATTGAAATCGGAGAGCCTTCGCATGCCAAGGAAAATGTGGAAACCGATGAAGATCCCCAAATACCCACGATTAATCTTGTCGAGGATCGTGAATTCGAATTCCCTCTCAGCCTTGAGAATGATGAACAAGTTAATCCTCCCTGGTCCCACGTTAGCAGTTTCTTGCAAGAATATGAAGGTCGCTACTTCTTGGAGGGAGGGATAGCTGATAATGGAGAGCTGGGGCTGTTCAGATCAAGTCATGAGAAAATCGTTTACACGAGATGGCTAGAGCACTCAAGAAGGATTGAACAAGAAAGCTTTAGGCGGGCGCCTGTATTGGGGCTTATTAGTAAAGATGCCGAAGCACACCTTGAATTAATACACTTCTGCAAATTGGTTATGGGAGAAGCCGAGTACAGTCCTGAGGACAGTGAAGATGAAAAATTGGAGGAGGAGGATTGCTTCCATATCCTACCTGGAGTCAAATACATGCCGCCCCCTCTCACTCTTCCCCCGCAGTTCCTGGGAGGAAAAGCTGAGTTGCAGTTGCCACTTCTAGCAATGGGGGCCTATGACGATTTCTGTGGTTGCACGCACCCATTCTCCCCTAATAGATATGATAGGCGCTCTATCCTAGCCGAAGTTCAGGTAGATAGTGATGACGATTCTGATGATAGTGATGACGATGATGATGACGAGAGTGAAGAATCGACTAAGGCCCAAGATCCAGAACCAGTTTGGAATAATAATGCCAGGAATGATCTTATGGGTGCCGGGCACAACGGGTGGTTGTCAGCTAGTGACGATGAGGAGCCACCAGAAAATACGGATTAGATACCAATGGAAATGGACCCCTACGAGGAGTTCCTCTCAAGATGCAACTGTGGTCAATGCCCGAATACTTCGGAGGATGAAGAGCAACATAGTCCATTTGAAGAGCAATATGGATCTGAAATCCTGGAGCACAATGTTCCTTATAAAAACCTAGTGGGCGAATGGAGAAATTTCATTGAAGCACTGGTCGAAAAGGGAGGTTTCCAGCAGCCGGTAGACGATGAATTTGTAAACGTCATTGGGTCTCTTTCTTCCTCCCCTAGAACTGATGGCATCACAATTGTAAGGGTCACTGCTGAACCTCTCGAACACATTGAGTGCATGGAATCACTGAAGAGAGTTATGGATCTAGACGCTTCTCCAGTTGCCTTCATACCCATGGACCCGCATGACGCCTTCTTAATAGCTTCTGTACCCAAAGATGGACCCCGGGTACTCCTCATCTGGACTCAGATATACCGAGCCACTGCGTCGGGCAGCGAAAAGGAGCATTGTCTGTCCTTCACTTGTGGTTGCCCCGTTTGCAAAAGCGAAAGGAAAAAGTTGTATGATGAAATGGAGGCCGACAGTCAGAAAATTGAAGAAGCTTCGGGGGACGACTAAGTAACCGAAGACATGAAAGCCATGAATTTTCCTGGGGCTGAATATGTAGATGTCATGGAATTCAACACTGCTTACCATACTTTGGGGAAGGGATTCTCGAACATCCGATCCAAGCAGATAGTTGAAAATCTGTTAGAAAAGGGGAGACTGACTCCTATCCTCCCCAATGAGAAAGTAACCATTGTCAGATCAAACCCACCCAGAGGCAAAGTAACAATCCTTGTCAAGATTACCCAAGAAGAGATCACTTTTCCCGAATGCATCTTAGCTCTGAGAGAGGTCCTGGACACTGGCATGATACCTGATGCACCTCCCACACAGAATGCCATAATCATCTCTAGCGCTGATTATTACAAAAAGGAGCCAGGATTGCTACATAATGCCGGAGATGAAAAGAAAAAGCCACCAAGCCCTGGGAGTAGTAGCTCCTGCTGTATGATAACCATGGGCAAGGTAAGCCATGATTATGAAGACGAATCGGAAGATGCCCTAGCTCTGTAGGCCATCCAAGGGACGACAACGCAATCCCAGGTTCAGAAGCCCGTAACTTGGGAAGCAATCCGGAAGGCTGCCCAGGTAGGAGCCAGTGCAGTTCAACATCCCCAAGCTCAGCCCCTCAACATTGCTAAGCTTCGAGATACTTGTAACAGAATCAGGCAAAATCAGTGGCCAGTTGCCAAGCAAGCTCCTCCGTTAACCCTGGCAGCATTGAAAAAATCCTGTAAAGAGGTAAGAGATAAGCCAGAGGGAGAAGTTAACCTGTTAACCAGATTCGGACAGATCTACCAAGGTAATCCTAAGGCAGATAAGAAGGCAGCAGATCAAGCACCTAGGGAGAACCGTAACCCCTATGCCAAGACAGCCGAAACTCCTGACCCCGAGAAGGAGGATCTAGTGCTCACTCAGTTGAAACAGACTCAGGCCAACATCTCTCTGTGGTCCTTACTCACCTCATCTTATCCTCACAAGCTAAAATTGGAAGAAAGCCTGGCCCGCACACTGGTCCCTATCGATGCTACCCCTGATGACGTGGTGCAATTGATTAGGAACATCCACTACGGGAACATAATCACCTTCACAGACCTTGATCTCCCTCAGTTCGAAGTCGATCATAAAGAGCCTCTCTTCATCACGGTCCAGCTAGATGAACGGCGTCTCCCTCGGGTTTTAGTTGACAATTGGTCCGGAATGAACATCCTCCCAGCAAAGATCATGATTCTGCTCGGCGTTAAGTCTACGGATCTGAAGCCTTCCTCCCTCACAGTTAAAGCATATGACTCAACATCTCGTACAGTACTTGGGTTGCTACTTTGAACCTATGGTTTGGCAAGAAAATGATACTCGTTAAATTCTAGGTCATTGATATCCCAATCACCTTCAATGCTCTGTTGGGAAGACCTTGGCTGCATCAAGTCAATGGGGTCGCTTCGAGCCTTCATCAGTGTGTAAAGTTCGTCTCAGATGGGGACCTAACGACCATTTATGGGGACCTAGTCACTTTGGAAGGCACTGATACGGGTGGAATACCTATCCTGGAAATCAAACATGATGAGGACGACCTCATGCTAACAGGTTTCACAGTCGAGTCTCCTAAAGCCCAAGTTTGCAATGTGGATCTGACAGTCACTCAGGACAAAATCCCTCCAGTCTTGAGGATGATGAGAAAGATGAACTACCTGCCTGACCTAGGTCTGGGGAAACGTCTGCAAGGGACTCACAAAGTCATTGAGGTGAAAGGACAAAGGACTCGCCACGGCCTGGGATATGAGCTAACCTCGGTGGATATGGCTAAAGAAAAGGAAATTGCTCGGAAGAGGAGAGAAGCTGTCACAAGAGGGGTCCCTGTAGATGGTCCTAAATCTCTCCCTTTCAGTCCTAATCTGGCTGACTACTTCGTAAAAGGCGCTCCATAGCAGGATACTGCCACAGTCAAAGAGCCCACTCCTACAGAGGGAT
Organism: Adenophora triphylla var. japonica; assembly: GCA_022495995.1. Taxonomy (NCBI): domain Eukaryota; kingdom Viridiplantae; phylum Streptophyta; class Magnoliopsida; order Asterales; family Campanulaceae; genus Adenophora; species Adenophora triphylla. The sequence continues at coordinate 126,011 of JAFEMH010002274.1, read as the reverse complement.
GGCTGAAACTACAGGATAACCTCAGCAAGTTTAGGGGAACCAGAGCCAATCCGGTCCACAGAATGTTTCTTGATCTACCCAAGATACCTGGGGCTACTACCACCATGGAGAGCGAGTATACTTTCAAAGGCGTGCCAGGCCTAGTAGAGCAGTTCGAGAAACTTAATACCGTGGTCCCGGTCGCCCAGGAAGGCCCAAAAGCTGAGTTTGAGCTGACAGTGCCAAAAGCTAAAGCCACAGAGTTCCTTTCAGACGACTGGGATGGTCCTGTTATGCAGCAATTATTCGGAGAGGAGGTCCAGGTGCCAAACCTGATTGACTTTAGTTCAGTTAAGGAGATGGTAGCAATGATTGAGGGAGGAGGACAGAAACAATTCGATTCCCTAATCATGATGCCACCAACAGCAATGCCACTGAAGAATTGGGAAACTCTCTCGGGTCCGTCCGCAACCAAGGAAGAAATGATCACAAAGCTTGAATTGGTCCCCCGTCCCCTTGTCTCAACCTATGTAAAGTCCTCTGAGTCTCTTATTGTCGAGTTTGAGTCTCTAGAGTCGTCCGATGGCCTTATGCCTGAAGACTATGAGGTTGTAGCAAATGTTGTATTCCCTTTTGTTCTTAATGAGATGATGGACCTTTCTGAGTATCCCCTGATTGCCACTTTAACTAATGATAAATTAACTAATAACCTAAAAACAGTTAATAATGATTCACTAGATAAACAAGCAGAAACATTAAATGAACAATATATTAAAGAAATCTTTAAGCAGGTTGTTCAGAAAGAGGAAAATCGAGCCCAAGCTGCTGAAGAGGTTTTGACACGTGTGAATCTGGGAACTGTGGAAAAGCCTAAAGAGACGCAGATTGGTAGTTTCTTCGAAGGAATTGAAAAGGACACTCTGATTGAGCTACTGAGAGAATTCGTGGATGTGTTTGCATGGTCTTATAAGGATATGCCTGGCCTCGACCCTTCCATAGTTGAACACCGGATACCGCTCGACCCGGAAGTCAAGCCAGTAAAGCAGAAGCTGAGGAGAATTAAGCTCGAATGGTCTCTGCAGGTGAAAGAGGAGATAGGAAAAATGCTGAAGGCAGGATTTATCAGGGTCATTGAATATCCGACATGGCTTTCCAACATAGTAACGGTGACCAAGGCCAATGGGAAGATCCGATGTTGTGTGGACTTCAGAGATTTGAACAAAGCTAGTCCAAAGGATGATTTTCCCCTACCAAATATTGACATGTTGGTAGATACCACGACCAATTATGAGGTTAAATCCTTCGTCGATGGTTTTGCTGGCTACAACCAGATCAAAATGGCAGAAGAGGACCAAGCCAAGACAGCTTTCACAACCCCATGGGGAACGTACTGCTACACGGTTATGCCGTTCGGACTAAAGAACGCCGGGGCTACTTACCAGAGGGCAGCTACAGCCTTGTTCCATGACATGATACACAAAGAAATTGAGGTCTATGTGGACGATATGATAGTACATTCCAAAGGATCAGATGGCCAACACTTCATTGATCTAAGAAAATTTTTCGGCCGCCTCCGAGACTATAGCATGAGACTGAATCCAGCCAAATGCACCTTCGGCATTAGACGGGGCAAGGTGCTAGGGTATATGTGTTGGGTTTTACGGGTCCATGCGCAGCGGAATTAAGCATTAAAAACATAAAACCCAAGAAGCCCTAGGATCCGTTCTATACAATTAATTTAAATATCAATGAAATAGAATTAAACCAACCTTGAAACGCTTTCCGGTCTTGAGCTATCGAACGATTTGATTATGTGATATTGAATCACAAACTTCGTTCTTCAACTTGCTTGAACTCTAGGTCTTGATCAATGAACGAGCGAAGACCCTCTTTTGGTATCCACACCTTCGAATGAATCCAAGAACAATTTCTTGTCGATTGCTAGATCTAAACCTTGAAGAATATTGAGAGAATTTGATTGTGAATTTTGCTTTAAAATTTCGGCTAGACTTTTAGGTCTCGGTAACCCCTGTATTTATACTACAAATAGTGTAAATACCTCTTCTAATCAAATTAGGAGAAACAGTCATCAATACAGCGTATTGGCCTATTATGTCGCGCGGTATATCAAGCCATTGGCTTGATATGTCGCGTGACATAAGTAGCCGGTCGTGTCTCTCAATCATTCTTCCTCCGGTTTAACCAATTCATTCTAGTTGTGTGTGACCCAATAGGATTACATCATGTTGGCAATGAGATCGATCATATCGAACCTCATAAGACATAAGCGGACTCTAGCAAGCCATTATGTCTACCCAAATGATGCAACGTAAGAGTTCACGTTTCCAACGATGTACTTCCATTTATCCCTTTTTGTCTCACGATGTTATATTGAACACAAGTCATGGTCCATGTCGACTTGTTATTGTTCAATGCTTTCTCGATTCTTGAGTATAATGATAATTCCAATCATATTGGGGTACGGCCATACACTTTCATCATTATCACTCATCGAGGGGCCCAAGCATAACATCTCTCTTCCGAGGGACAAACTCCTTCTTGACTTATCATCCTTCCCATCATGAATCCGATCATGCCAATGATAGCCTTTATAGATATCGTGTTAAGATATCGTTTGACTAAAATCAAACATGGCTTTCATCATATGTAAGGTTATGATAGTCTCAGGTCTAGGAAATAAATGAAGTAACCGTATGAGATTTAAGTATGACTTTTGACCATTACATAAATCTCATGCGGGTCATGTCCAGTCACTTGTTCTCTAACAAGTACCCATAATTTCAATGTGCATCTCTTATGCATATAATCATCACATGATTATCCATTGACAATTATACTAATTTATTCTCTTAATAATTAGGGACAGAGATTATTATAAACAAATATACAAAACATATAATAATCAAATAATAAACATCTCATATAATAATAATGTCAACACATAAGTCTATCAATCATAGGCCTAGGGCATAACACCAACAGTCTCCCACTTGCACTAGGCCCAATCTACCATGTATCGAATACCCATGGACCTAACATGACCATCATGTTTAGCTTGTGAGAGAGCCTTAGTTAGTGGGTCCGCCACGTTGTCATCGATGTCTACTCGCATATCTTAACGTCTTCCCTTTCACATCTCTCACGGATAATGTGGAAACGTCGAAGTATGTGTTTGGATCTCTGGTGTGATCTTGGTTCCTTTGCTTGTGCAATGGCACCATTGTTATCACGGTAAAGTTCAATAGGATCTCGATGCTTGGAACGACTTCCAAATCACTAATGAACTTCTTGATCCAAAGCGCTTCCTTAGGCTGCATCGGATGCCGCTATGTACTCGGCTTCGGTTGTAGAATCAGCGACGGTACTTTGCTTGGAACTTTTCCAACTCACAGTGCCTCCATTCAGCATAAACAAAAATCCAGTCTGCGATCTAAAATCATCTTTGTCGGTTTGGAAGCTAGCATCTGTGTAGCCTTTCACTACAAGATCTTCTTCCATTCCTCCAAAGACCAAGATTGCATCCTTAGTTCTTCGTAAGTACTTGAGGATATTCTTGACTGCTATCCAATGTGGTTCACGGGATCGATTGGTACCTACTCGTCATGCTCAGAGCACACGAGACATCGGGTCTAGTACATAACATAGCATACATGATAGACCCAATTGCCGAAGCATATGGAATACCATTCATTCTCTTTCGCTCATCATTAGTCTTTGGACATTGATTCTTGCTAAGAGATATACCATGCAACATTGGCAAATTCCCTCTTTTAGAATTTTCCATTTGGAATCTTCTAAGGACTTTGTCAATGTAAGTACTTTGACTTAAACCAATCATCCTCTTGGATCTATCTCTATAGATCTTGATACCAAGGATATATGCGGCTTCACCCATATCTTTCATTGAAAAGCACTTTCCCAACCAAGACTTGACAGTCTCTAGTGCAGGAACGTCATTTCCAATGAGTAAGATATCGTCGACATACAACACTAAAAATAGTGCTACGCTCCCACTAATTTTCTTGTATACACAAGGTTCATCTTCGTTCTTGATAAAACCAAACTCTTTGATTGCTTCATCAAAACGTAGATTCCAACTCCTTGAAGCTTGCTTCAATCCATAAATGGATTTTCGCAACTTACACACCTTGTTAGAATTTTACGGGTGACAAAACCTTCGGGTTGTATCATGTATACATCCTCAAGTAACTTCCCATTAAGGAAAGCTGTTTTGACATCCATTTGCCATATCTCATAGTCATAATATGCGGCTATGGCAAGTAAAATTCTAATAGACTTAAGCATAGCTACGGGCGAAAAGGTTTCATCATAGTCTATGCCATGAATCTCGCCTATATCCCTTAGCTACTAGCCTAGCCTTATAGGTGTGCACCTTCCCATCCATGTCGGTCTTCTTCTTGAAAACCCATTTGCACCCTATGGTTTTTACACCTTCGGGTGGATCAATCAAGTTCCAAACTTGATTATCGGCCATGGATTGTAATTCGGACTTCATGGCTTCTTGCCATTTTTCCGAATCCGGAGCGGACATCGCTTCTTGATAGCAAGTGGGTTCATCATTTTCGATTAACTCCACTTCATCACTTTCCGTAACGAGAAATCCATATCTCTCGGGTTCGGATCGTGATCTACCACTTCGGCGAGGAACTTGTGCATCTTGAACCGGTTCCACAACGGTTTGTGAACTTGGTTCGGTTTCTACCATTGGTTCAATGTTGTTTTCGGGTTCTCGAACTTCTTCGAGATCTATTTTACTCCCACTTGGTTCCTTTGCGAAGAAACTCCTTTTCTAAGAAAGTACCATTTCGAGCAACAAACACTTTGTTCTCGTTTCGGTTGTAGAAATAGTATCCTTTGGTTTCCTTAGGATATCCCACAAAAACACATTTATCGGATTTAGGTGCTAGCTTGTCGAAGTTAACTTCTTGACATATGCATCACAACCCCAAATCTTCATGAAGGACAAACTAGGTTTTCTTCCATGCCACATCTCATATGGGGTCTTTTGAACCGATTTGGTAGGAACTCGTTTATAGTGAAAGCAGCGGTTTCTAGTGCATGTCCCCAAAAGGATAAAGGAAGCTCAACTTGACTCATCATAGAACGAACCATGTCCAACAAAGTTCTATTCCTCCTTTCGGACACACCATTCCATTGTGGTGTTAGGGTGGAGAGAGTTACGAAACGATTCCACAACTCTTAAGATGATTTGTCAAATTCTTGGCTCAAATATTCACCACCTCGATCGGATCGAAGTACCTTAATAGTTTTGCCAAGTTGATTTTGAACCTCATTTTGAAATATTCGAAATATCTCAAACGATTCACTCTTATGTTTCTTTAGATAAACAGATCCAAATCTACTATAATCATCGGTGAATGTTATGAAGTACCGAAATCCTCCCTAGCATCGCTACTCATAGGCCCACATACATCGGTATGTATGAGTCCTAATAAGTCGCCCGCCCTTTCACCGGTTTTGGTAAATGGGTCCTTGGTCAATCTTGCCAAGTAAACAAGATTCGCATGTCTCATATGATTCATAATCATGTGAGTCCAAAAATCCATCTTTGTGGAGTTTAGAAATGCGTTTCTCGTTTATATGGCCAAGACGACAATGCCATAAGTAAGTGTGGTTTACATCATTGGGTTTAGATTTCTTGTTAATGTTATAGACATCATTATCGCGATTTTCAACATCAAGAATATAAAGGCCATTGAATGAAACAGCAGTACAATAATGCATATCACTCTTGTAAATAGAAAATTTCTTATCACATATAAGAAAATTAAAACCTTCATTATCCAAACATGAAATCGAAATAATATTCCTACTTAAAGGCTGGAACGTAATAACAATTGTTCAAAACAAGTATTAGTCCACTAGGTAAAGTAACTTCATAAGTTCCTACGGCTAATGCAGCAACTCTTGCTCCATTCCCCACACGTAGGTCCACTTCACCTTCCTTAAGCATCCTTCTGTTCTTTAGACCCTGCACATTTAAACAAATGTGAGTTCCACATCCGGTATCCAATACCCAAGAACTAGAAGTAGATAGGAATATATCTATAACAAAGATACCTGAAGTTGAAGCAACTCCTTTGCTCTTCTTCAGTGCTTCCTTGTATTTTGCGCAATTTCTCCTCCAATGTCCAATCTCATTGCAATGGAAGCAGATTGCGTCCTCTTGGGACTTAGGCTTAGCCTCTTTAGGCTTGGATGCCTCTTTGGGCTTGGCAACCTTTGCCTTAGGATTAGCAACCTTTGCTTTTCCTTTGCCCTTGAACCCTTTTCCCTTGTTAACCATTAGCACTTGATCGGTCTTCTTCTCGACAATACTGGTTTCCTTGGTAGTCAACATTTGAACTAACTCGGAAAGGTTTCTATTCATTCCACCCATGTTATAGTGCATTATGAAATGACTAAAACTTTTAGGTAATGAATTCAGTATTATGTCGGTAGCCAACTCTTGGCTAATTGGAAAACCGAGCCTTTCAAGATGCTCAATGTGGCCCTTTAGCTTGAGAGCATGGGGACCAACGGCTTGTCCTTCACTCATCTTGCATGAGGTCAAGGATGCAAGCGTGTTGTACCTTTCTTGCCTAGCTTGAATTTGGAACATTTCCATCACCGATTGTTTAAGTCGATTGTCCCCAAGTGCTCAAGATTCTTCGAAGACTCTTGCACATGGCGGAGAGCATAAGGCAACTAACATACGTAGAGTCACGCTTGTGCTTGAGATATTGTTCCCTTATTGCCCTAGCGGCATTAGCGGCGAGGTTCGGGTGGAATAGGTTCGGTGAACGTACGGTTTCTCCTCTTGTTTGAGAACAATTCTCAAACTACGGATCCAATCCATATAGTTTGTACCATTCTCTTCCAACTTTTCCTTCTCAAGGACGGATCGCAGTGAAAAGTGATTATTGTTTGATGCCATTTATTCTACAAAAAGATATACATAAAATATGAACACATATAAGTAAACATATTATATGAGAAGTATAGTGCATTTAAATAAATGCTCCCACTAAATTATACACCTTCAAATGCAAATAAGCATAATATACATTTAATGGGCTAAGATCCAACTTTAATTCAATTTCAAGTTTGCTATGGCAAACCGCTCAAAATTAAATTAATTAGGTAGAAAACATCAATCATATCACATATATGACTCTTAGATCTTTTATGAGATCAATTCAAGACATCATATGTCTAGGCATATTTTAATCTCATCTTATGCCTTGGGTCCAAAACCATTTTGATAACCCAATTAAGTTCATTCACTTTAAAACGTATAGGAACCACCATTTCCTCATCTTGCTCGCATTCGAATAGAATCAAAGCACCTTGCTATGGCAAGCCCACCCAAAACTATCCGAATGGTCTCAAGTGTTTTTAATCATGAATTGGCATAAAGAACTTAAAAGTTAAATGAAGGTTCTTTAAAGGTAGATTATAAGCACATCGGAAAGATAGTCAAAATCATGCACCGGGTAAGTTCCCGGGAAGATAGGTGAGCCGCAAGGACTTCTTAAGTACCAACTCTTCCTTAGACAGAACTCTCCTAGACATGCATAATTAGAAATCAACTACGATTAGGCAACATAATCCTTACCTTTTATAAACAATCGGTTTCCTTTTAAATTTCGCGTATTTATGACTTGTTTCCATAAACAATCATAAGATCCAAAATTTACAATGTCTAAATCTAAACATATTAGGAAACTAAATATCATGTTTCAACTAAACATCTAATTTAATAATTCTTAACAATTAAGAACAAATAATTCATGCATCGCAACAATTAATAAAACACATTTAAATTAATTAAGCATGCATAAACAATGAATCAATCTAGCATGGACTTATAAACTCAATTTTATAACATCCAGTTTTTCATACACGTTGCAATAATTATTAAAATCATATTTTAATCAATTAATCATGTATATCAATGAATCAATCTATCGCGGACTTATAAACTCAATTTTATAACATCCAGATTTTTCATATTAACATATCAGATTGTAAACACAATCAGAGAATAGCGTAAAATTTGAACAAACAGTTACGCCGGTTTTGGCTTGTTATGTCGCGTGACAACATCGGCCATAGGCTTAATATGTCGCGCGACCTAACATGCCGGTTAACTGAATTCCACATGGCTCGATATGTCGCACGACATAGGCGGCCGAGTTACGAGATTTCAGATTCGAACCAATACAGATTACGGCCAATTAAATCACATAAAACAGCCTTTACTGATTTAATTCAGGCATAAATTGAAAACGATTTTCACATTGTTTCACATAAACAATTAAAATTCTATCACATACAAAACATGAAATAAGCATATAAACAATTTATATCTTAAACCGAGCATGTTAATTCAAACTTAATCATACGAAAGGGGCTCTGATACCACTGTGGGGTTTTACGGGTCCATGCGCAGCGGAATTAAGCATTAAAAACATAAAACCCAAGAAGCCCTAGGATCCGTTCTATACAATTAATTTGAATATCAATGAAATAGAATTAAACCAACCTTGAAACGCTTTCCGGTCTTGAGCTATCGAACGATTTGATTATGTGATATTGAATCACAAACTTCGTTCTTCAACTTGCTTGAACTCTAGGTCTTGATCAATGAACGAGCGAAGACCCTCTTTTGGTATCCACACCTTCGAATGAATCCAAGAACAATTTCTTGTCGATTGCTAGATCTAAACCTTGAAGAATATTGAGAGAATTTGATTGTGAATTTTGCTTTAAAATTTCGGCTAGACTTTTAGGTCTGACAGAACCCCTGTATTTATACTACAAATAGTGTAAATACCTCTTCTAATCAAATTAGGAGAAACAGGCTGTCAATACCGCGTATTGGCCTATTATGTCGCGCGGTATATCAAGCCATTGGCTTGATATGTCGCGTGACATAAGTAGCCGCTCTGTGTCTCTCAATCATTCTTCCTCCGGTTTAACCAATTCATTCTAGTTGTGTGTGACCCAATAGGATTACATCATGTTGGCAATGAGATCGATCATATCGAACCTCATAAGACATAAGCGGACTCTAGCAAGCCATTATGTCTACCCAAATGATGCAACGTAAGAGTTCACGTTTCCAACGATGTACTTCCATTTATCCCTTTTTGTCTCACGATGTTATATTGAACACAAGTCATGGTCCATGTCGACTTGTTATTGTTCAATGCTTTCTCGATTCTTGAGTATAATGATAATTCCAATCATATTGGGGTACGGCCATACACTTTCATCATTATCACTCATCGAGGGGCCCAAGCATAACATCTCTCTTCCGAGGGACAAACTCCTTCTTGACTTATCATCCTTCCCATCATGAATCCGATCATGCCAATGATAGCCTTTATAGATATCGTGTTAAGATATCGTTTGACTAAAATCAAACATGGCTTTCATCATATGTAAGGTTATGATAGTCTCAGGTCTAGGAAATAAATGAAGTAACCGTATGAGATTTAAGTATGACTTTTGACCATTACATAAATCTCATGCGGGTCATGTCCAGTCACTTGTTCTCTAACAAGTACCCATAATTTCAATGTGCATCTCTTATGCATATAATCATCACATGATTATCCATTGACAATTATACTAATTTATTCTCTTAATAATTAGGGACAGAGATTATTATAAACAAATATACAAAACATATAATAATCAAATAATAAACATCTCATATAATAATAATGTCAACACATAAGTCTATCAATCATAGGCCTAGGGCATAACACCAACAATATGGTGATGGAACGGGGAATTGAAGCAGACCCCCAGAAAATCAAGGCCATAGTTGAAATGAAACCACCTCGGACGCTGAAAGAAGTAAAATCCTTCATGGGAAGACTGCAGTACATAAACCGTTTTGTAAATCAGCTGACCTCAATCTGCGAGCCAATCTTTAAATTGATGAAGAAAAATGCCCACACGGAATGGACCCCAGAATGCCAGTTCGCTTTTGAAAAGATCAAGGCGTATCTTGTGAATCCCCCGATCCTTTGCCCGCTACATCAACAAAAGCCACTATTGCTATATCTAACTGTCACAGATACAACAATTGGGGCTATGTTAGCTCAAGAGAAGAAAGATTCCAAGGTTGAAAATGCCATCTACTTCGTGAGCAGAAAGCTTCAAGGGAGTGAACTCAATTATTCTGCTTGTGAAAAGACTTGTGCAGGCCTAGTCTGGGTAGTGGGAAAGTTAAAGCACTACATGCAGTATCACCCGATACATCTGGTCTCAAAGTTCGACGCCATCAAATATTTGTTCGACAAACCCTCCATCTCCATGAGGTTGGCAAAGTGGTCATTCTTTGTGGCAGAATACGACATCACTTACGTGACGAGAAAATCCATGAAAGGGCGAATAATGGCAGAACAGCTGGCCGACTTCCCAAGTGACGAATCCCGAGGACCTGAACCTCAATTCCCTAATGACGAAATCTTTGCCCTAGAAGGAGAAAATCGTTGGCAGCTCTTCTTTGACGGAGCGTCAAACAAAAGGGGAAACGGAATAGGAATGCTTCTGGTCGATCCTACCGACGAGCATACCCCCATAGCGATAAAATTGAACTTCGAGGTTACCAATAACGCTGCCGAATATGAAGCTTGCATAGCCGGATTGGAGGCCGCTCTTGAAAGAAACATCAAAGAGTTGGAAGTGTATGGTGACTCTGCCCTCATCATCAACCAGGTCTCTAACAAATGGAAGACAGTGGACCCGGGTCTGCAGAAATATCACACCTACATGGAAGAGCTAGCGACTCAGTTCAAGGAAATCAGCTTTCATTACTTGCCCAGAGATCGCAACAGAATCGCAGATGCCCTGGCAACACTAGCCTCTCTCGTTGAAATACCTGAAGGAAAGTCTGTCAAGCCATTCAGAGTTGGGAGAAGAGAAAACCCAGCTTATTGCTTTGAGATCGAAGTGGAGGCCAAACTGGCCAATGATCCCCGGTATACCCAGATTTATCAGTATTTGAAGAACGGCGAAGCCTTTTTCAAAAATGAAGACGAGGAATATAAAGAAGGAATCAAAGCGAAAAGCCTCTCAGCCCTGAAACGACTAGCCTCTCACTATGTTCTTTTCGGAGATTTGTTGTACAAGAAGCGTTATCAAGGCCCCCTCCTGCGATGTATCAGCAAACAGAAAGCTACCGAACTCATGAAAGAAATACATGGTGGTACCTGTGGCCCACACATGAATGCTCGGGCTTTGATGCAAATCATACTGAGAATGGGGTATTTTTGGATCTCCATAGAAACTGACTGCATCCAGTTCGTCAGAAGCTGTGACAAATGCCAGTGGTACTCAAACCTCAACCACTTGCCTCCACACGATCTCTACTGCATGACAACTCCTTGGCCTTTCGTCACTTGGGGAATTGATGTCATAGGCAAAATCACGCCATCAGGCAGCAATGCCACGAATTTGTTCTGGTAGCAGTTGACTATTTCACCAAATGGGTTGAAGCTAAATCCTACAAGGTCCTTAATTCGAAAAAAGTAGCCCTCTTCATCAAAGAGAACATCATATGCAGATATGGGTTGCCAGCCAAAATTATCTCAGACAATGGATTCCACTTTGAAGGGGAATGCGACAGTCTTGGCGAGTCGTAATAACCCGTCACAAGTCATCTCCCTATAGGCCCCAAACTAACGGAGCTGTCAAAGCAGCAAACAAGACCCTGGAAAACATCATTCGAAAAATGGCTGTCCGAGGCAGATATTGGCCTGACAAGCTTCACCTTGCTCTCTGGGGATACAGAACATCCGTCAGAACTGCAACCGGGGAAACACCGTTTGCTCTCACCTACGGAATGGAATCCGTGATCCCAGTCGAGCTAGAGATACCTTCACTCCGTGTGCTACTAGAAAGTCAGATCAACGAAGTCGAATGGCACCAGAGTCGCCATGATGAATTGACCCTACTGGACGAACGTGGATTAAGAGCCATGGAACATATCCGAGCTTATCAAGGAAGGATGGCCAGAGCTTTTGATAAGAAAGTAAAACGTCGAGACATCAGGGAAGGTGACCTCGTTTTGAAAGAGAAGCCTCCAGCCCGCAATAACCCGCTTGGCAAATGGGAGCCTGTCTGGGTCGGACCTTACGTTGTTCAGAAAATCTTCTCCGGAGGAGCCATGCAACTTTCAGACCTCGACGGAAATCCTTTTGTACACCCAGTAAACGGCGACAAGCTCCGCAGATACTACGCATAAACGCTGAGTCATCTCCCAATAAAAAGTGCCAAAAGAGTAATACCCAACTAGGTTGAAAACCCGAAAGGGCGGCCTAGGTAAAAGACAGGGTTGCACTAAAAAATAATAATAATAATAATAAACGCTGAAATTGCTAAAAGAGTAATACCCAACTAGGTTGAAAACCCGAAAGGGCAGCCTAGGTAAAAGACAGGGTTGCACTAAAAAAAAAGAAAAAAAATATAGTATAAAAAAAAATTAATTGAGTCAAACTACGGAGACCTGAGCCCCTCAGTCCTCTTGTAAAAAAGGGGAACATAGGCAGCCGGAAACGGTTCGGTCTAAAACATAAATAGAAATCATACTTTGTCATCAACACATTGATCAAGTCATAACGGCGTTTTGAAAACCTCTAAAGCAGTTCACATATTCATTACAGTTAAAAGCTTTTTGATGAGTCTAAGCTCGGTTCACTCTTACAGCCTACAACCTGCTAAAAGAAACTAAAATACCTAACAAATTAATGTGGCTGCTAAGACAAGCAGTGGATACTCAGAAACCTCAGATCACTCCAAGCTACTCATACTAGCACCTCCTCTCTTCTTTCCTCCTCTTCGAGTCTTCTTCCTCTGCACAGGAAAAATGTCGGTCCTCCTCCTACCAAGCTTTGGTACAAGGGCGGGATCCATCAAACCAGCGTCTGTCAAGGCCCTAGTCACCCTGGTCTCATCTCGCATCTCCTGTACTCGAGCCGGCAACATGGGAATCCTCTCCCTCTATCTCTTAACATAAGCCTCGTAGTCCATCACAACATCCCCACTCTTATCATGAGGATTGGCCCTTGCCTCGGCCCTCCTCATCTCCGAAACTGTCATGTCTTCCAAACCAATAATGGCCTCACGCCTCATTAAAATAGCCACTTGTGTCTCCCCCAGATGTCTCTCGTACCAATCTAAGTACAAAGTGGTCAGAAATACGTGCCCTGGACGCCTGAGAATAACCCTGGGAGGAAAGACGTCATACCTCCATGCTCGGGAAAGGAATGAGAACACAGAAGGATCGTCCATCGAAATAGAAGCCATCACCCTGGTAGCTATGTCCTCAAAGCCCTCTAAAGGAATCTGCTCCAAGCCAAACTGCCTACGAACCAGAGCTGGAATATAAAAAGTGGACTGAGAAAGCCCCGGAAGCATGACCACATGAGACCTGTCCTGAAGCACTCTCCGAGTCTCTACCCGCCAATGCGGCACCAACCACCTGATATCCTCAGTACGGTGACAAGCCATCCAGTACTCCCATGAGCCCTGATCATCAAAATCCACAGTAACTCCCCTCCTGGCAAAAGTCCAAGGCTTGACCGCATCAGAAGTTTTGCGAAGGACTCCCAAACGCTCCATCAGCCACATGGTTAACAAAAACGGGCTTCCCCGTGCATATACTGCCTCCCGGTAGCCAACCGGTCGAGAGCATGAAGGTTCTCCCCCAAAATCAATGGCACAACGTCCCTGCCCAAACGACAATGGACAACCACGTCCAACAAAGCTCGGTGGCAAATCCCGAAAGAGTAAACCATGAACAAAGTCCCAAACATGCAAAGTGCAAAAGCATCCCAGTATGCATCATCAACCAAGCCTAAACTCCTAAACCTATCCGAAAGACTAGAAATGTCGAAATGATCGGAGCCACGAATCATACCTTGTGCTTCCTCCGGGGAAAGATGAAGAAGGTTGCACAACTTATCAACAAAGGTAGCTCCTCTGGGCAAGGGGGCCGAAATGTCTTCCACCTCGGGACCACCAAGCAAAGCTCGGAATTCTTTAACAGTCGGGACCACCTCATTGTAGGAAAAACAAAAGACATGTCTTCTTGTATCCCAAAATGAAGCGGAGGCCCTCAAAAGATCATAATCCGGAATCAACTCCTTGAGGGACCACAAGCATTTTACCTTGTACCTCTCTTCAAAAAATGACCTCTTCTCATGCATGATCTCCCGGGACCACTCTTTGAACTTGTTGAAGAAGGACATTTGAGATTCTTGGGACAATTTTGATGGATTTTTCATGCTCACAAAATTCTCCATGGATTTTCTCCCTTCTTCTCCGAAATGACAGATAGAACAGGCAGTTGAAGGAATGTTGAATTAAAAGAAGGGAAAACCAGATCCAAAGCAAAAATTAAATGACAGTGTCAGACTTCATTCCTATCCGCGCGAACAGAAATGAGACCCTCACCCTTATCCGCGGGACAAGAATGATCCCACCAGAAAAAAAAATCTGCAGCAGTTTCAACTGCTGCACTGCGGAGGAATATCTCATCCCAGCCACTCGAAACCTGCACAAAACCTGTCCAAAACAATTCATATACCAAACATTCACATCCTTGCCACAAAACCGGGCTCATGCAACATCGCATCCATATGCATAATAAATAAAAAAAAAGTGATAGTAACAATAATCCTAAGTTATTACATTCCAAAAAAAAAAAAGAGAGAAGGAAGAAAGTGTGCATGAAACATAAAATCTATCTGTCCAAATAGGTACAACCCCAAAATCAATCATCAGAATCACCGGAAGCTATTGCCTTACCTCGGGCCCTCTTGCGACTCACGTCCGACCCCTCCGCAGCCATGACCACCTCGGGCTCTGTATCATCATCCTCATCCCTAGAAAAGGTCTCGTCGGGACCAGTCGGTACACCGTGATAGGGGAGGCCGAGATCCGCGAAGAAATCATATCCGAACGTAAAAGCATCGGATCCCTGGCCCTGCGAAGATGATCCCCCATGGCGCCAAACGTGTCCTGGACCATGCAAATCCCCAAGAATGACGTGGTCGGAAGGCAACTCCCTGCTGGAATCCATAAAAGGAGAAATGGGAATATCCGTGGAATGCTCAGAAGGAGTAGGCTCTCTGGGTGGCGTATGAAAGGGCTCTAACTCTGCAGGCACCGGCTGTGCCCGTCTCTCTCTGCCCCGAGCGGCCCCACGGGTGACGAGCCGCTTGATGAATCTCTTGGCCCCAATGACCTGTCGCATCAGCTTGTCAACGACCGCGGCCGGGAACTGCACAAAAAACAAAAGCGTCAGAAATAGTCGGAGCAACAAAAAAAAAGAAAAACAATAAGAGCAAAAGGACAGAAACAATAGGGAGGTATACCCTCATATCCGGACGAGGCCGGAAGGCTCGGGGAGTCCTCTCAGGAATGGGAATGTGCACCCTCATCCTGATCTCATCCTGGACATATGAAAAGTCCGACCAAGGGAGCCGCACAACCGGGATACCCTCTCTCTCAAGCACCTGAGGCATCCTCAGCCTCCTCATCACAAATACCGAATACGGCTCATCTGTCACAAACCCGGAGAAGTGCTGACCACCCCTGTAGTAAGCCCAGGTCTCTGAATCCTCGGTCGGACTCAACATATCAGCAGGAGGCTCCATCAGTGCCAACAAACCCGCGCCTTCGCCATGCTGGCGCGTCACCCTGTCCCCCAGATAAAAAACATCGCAAGACAGCCCCCTCAAAATCCTCCTCTCCACTGTCCATCTCTCAGCGCCCTTCAGCTGCTAAGCATCAAAGCGACCCCAGGGGTAGAACTGAATCCCCGCATCCGTCTCCGCTCTCACTAGGGGCCGACACTCCTTATACTTGAGAGTCGTGCGTCCCCGAGCACCCCTCTTCACCCTCGCCTGCCTGGTCCAAGAAAGCATAGCCGGGTATGCCTCGACGTGCTCCTCTGGCTCTTCCACATCGTGCAGCGAAAGAACTCCAGAGCCCACACCTGCGAAAGGAAAAGATTACATCAGTTAAGCTCAGACAGAAACGACACGTGCATAAGGAAAGAAAAGAGCAGAAGCTTATACCTCCAGCGGAAACTCGAAACACGTAAGAGAGCTCACAGCCTTCCGGCTATATCTGTCAAGAGCAAAATAAAGCTCTGCTAGCCCAGCCTCCCCCCAAGCCACCTCTCTGGCTCTCTCTACATCAATCAAAGTCCTCAACAATGCAAACATCGTCGTCCCCTCGGCATGCCCAAACAAGGTACTCGAAAAAGCAAACCATAAAAAAGACCGGGCAACCTGCTCAGCCGATATCCTCTCATCACCACCCTTATACCTCGCTATTCTCTCCACAATCTTCCCGTGGATCACTGCATACTCCATCCCCATCCCCTTCTTAGGACTGGGGACAAAACTAAGAAGATCCTGCAACTCCCGGTCAGTATAGCCATCCCGCCACTCGATGCTGCGCCCCTTAAAGGACAGACCCGTGATCGCAGCATAATCGAACGGCGTGACTGTAGCCTCGCCCTAGAAGAAATGGAAGGTGTGGGTCACGTCCCACCAATGCTCCGCCAAGGCAAAAGTCAACCCCTTACTCTTCGGTAACTTGATAAACCCCCTCAGACACTCGATAAACTCGTACAACCCCGTCTCGATCATAATCTGCCTCGGACTCATCAGCCTTCCTCTGCCCAAGATCGAAAGCTGGTCCCACAGGCTAATCACTGCCTCGACCGATCCCCGGGTCTTCAGCTTATTCAGCTGATCCTGCACAAATCGATCACCACCCTGCGATTGAAGAACAGAATATGAATAAATAATTGCATTTGCATGTAAAAGCATATACAAGCATCATAGGCATAAAGTTTTGAAGAAATTTCGACAGCATAGCAGCATGTGATGAGCTCAACCCCACTTTTCTTCCATAAAAGACAAAATTTTTGAGATTTTTAGCAATTACAATCACTATTTAACATTCATTCATACATAAAGGGACATGTCAATGACAAGAAGTCAACGGAAACAAAATTCCGTCCCATTTCATAAAATTCTCGCACATTTTTCACACAAAATCCTATTTTCACAAAATGGCACGCATGAATAGTTCTTTACATTCATCTCATTCACAAAAACAACATCTCATTGCAAAAATCCCACATGCAAAGGTCCGTCCCGAATCCGACAACATTTTCGTCACCTCATATTTCAAAAATGGCAAATCGCCAATTCTTGTTTCAAACAAAATGCATACTTGAATTACCCATATACTCAATAAAGCATGCAAATCATTAAATTCGAATTTCAATGGCAGGAATATGGATTTTCTAATTTTTTCTAAAAATTAAAATCCTATTTTTAACACAATAATAATTCGAACAAAAATCGACAAAAACAAACGAGGGGATTCAAAGCATACCGTGCGAAGATTAGGATCAGTGGACCAGTGTTGCCACATATCGGGGTATGGTTCCTCCACCATCGATTGCGAAAGAGAATAATGCCTCCGCATCCTCACGAGCTCCAGTCTTCTTTCTGCGATCGGACCGCGTCCCTGACCTTGGATAGCCCCTTCCCCTTGCTCCATGATTAAAAAAATTGAAGAAAATTGAAGGATTTTGGAGGTTTTTTTTACCAACAATGGCGGATTTTCTCTCCCTCTCTCGTAAACTGTAAAAGCACGATGAAAGAGGAAGGAGAAAAGGCTACGACCTTTTAGGGGTTCTCGCCTCGTCAGTCTTGTCCGCGCGGGCAGGATTGAGGGATGAAATTCCTCTTTTGTCCTTTAAAAATTCCAGACTTTGCAAACTGATCCCGGACTTAACTAAGGTTGACCCAAGTTAGTCCCCTTTCAAAAGAACCCAACGGCAGTAAAACGTAAGCCCGATTTCTCCGACAAAACGGAATCCCGTTTCTTTCCTCGTTTTCACCTACGGCAGTAAAACGTAACCCCGATTTCTCCGACGAAAGCTAACGGAATCCCGTTTCTTTCCTCGTTTTCACCTACGGCAGTAAAACGTAAGCCCGATCTCTCCAACGAAAGTTAACGGAATCCCGTTTCCATCCACGGCAGTAAAACGTAAGCCCGATTTCTCCGACGAAAGTTAACGGAATCCCGTTTCTCTCCTCGTTTTCATCCATGGCAGCAAACGTAAGACCGATCCCTTCAAACGAAGTCCACCAAAAGACTGTCTATCCCCACAGAATCCGAATACGAACCGTCGAAGGAGATCGTTTCGAAATGGTAAATCCTCATTAGGCTGATACCTCCGGATCATCATTCACTAAGGCTAGAGGCACCTAAACTCTATCACTTCAATTCGATAAACCGCAATCACCTTCTGATTCGATAAACCGCAATCATCTTCTGATTCGATAAACCGCAATCATCTTCTGATTCGATAAACCGCAATCATCTCCCGATTCGATAAACCGCAATCGCCTTCCGATTCGACAAACCGAAATCAACACCAAGTTGACACCCCAAAATAGTCACTCTAGGGTCGACGTCTGAATATAGTCGAAGAACCCGAACTACGACCGGCTTGATTCCTCTTAAGGATACGTAGGTAGCCTACCATAGGTTCAGCCATCTGACCAAAATGGTCATCCTCCTCTCCCCAGCAGATTGGGACCTCACTTTTATCGAAGGCCCCACTTCCCCTGGAAGTACCGTCCCCGAGGGGCTACTGTAAGTGTCCCAATCTGAACCGCCAATATTCCTTCAACCCAATTTAACGTTTTCCACCTCGAATAAACATTTAAGGGCATTTTGGTCATTTTCCAAGGCAATTTAAGCAAGGAAGGACCTTAAGGGAACAACAAATTTGGATTGGATCTCGCTGGAAAGAGTAACTTCCAAGAAATTGACCAATTTTGAATTAATTGCAAACAGCCAAAACTGCTTTTCTGCAAAATCAGGCACGCCTTCATTCCAATCCGCGCGGACAGGATTGAGCCTCATTCCCATCCGCGCGAACAAGACGGAACCCTAATCCAGCCTATAAATAAAACCCTTCTCCCTCAGTTTAAAGGGGATCCATTCTCAACCCTACTGTTACATTGACGAAAATCTCTCCAGAAAACAGCCTAAACACTCATCTAAACACTCATCCAAACACTCATCCAAACACTAAACCTAAACACAAATCCACACACAAGTCTTGAATATATTCAAACCCTAAACACAAACCAAGAAGATAGGGTACAACCATTGGTAAACCCTCCTTCTCCTTACCTTAATCTCCCTCATTCATGCATACATCTCATATTTAAATGATGTAACTTGTTTTATTTACTTGTTGCTCACTTTTCTTCCCCCTTTGTCCTAGGATCCAAGAGGATCTCCATGGAGTTCATCTCTATGGATGATTCTCTACAAGGATTCACATTTCTTTATTATGTTATTCCCCTTTGTCCCTTTTACATTAACTAGTCTCTACTTGTTGCTTGCTCTCTTGACCTATAAGATGGTCATCTTGGAGTCCATCTCCATAGTTGGCCACTTCAAATGGTCCATAATCTTTATTTTGTTGTAAATGTCCCTCCCATAGTCTAAGATGTTCACCTTGGAACCATTTCCTTGGATGAACATCCTTAAGACTTACACATATTGGGTCACACAAGATGCATGAGATACACTTGAGTATAGATCTCAAGGATGGTCATCTTAATGACCACCTTAGAAGATCTTCCTCTAAAAGTTGATACATCTTGACCTATTTCTTGCTTTGTCAAATTTACTTTCATGTCAACCCCCCCATCCCAAGCAAATGAAATGCTTCTAAGTCCTAATGTACCCTCATGATGGCTTGATCTAGTAGATCACTATTAATCATGTTTAGTGATCACTAATCAAAGCCTAAGGAAAGTGGGGACAAGCATGGATGCAAAATACAAAAATTCTTCTATTTGACATTTTCTGTTGCAACTCCAGTTCTGATTCTGTAAATCTAGTTGACTTTCTCAAAATTACAGAATCAGACTGGAAAGCTGCCAAAAGGGAATCCTACTGTCCTATCCGCGCGGACAGGATTGATCCTCGTCCTGATCCGCGCGGACATGAATGTCACAGGCAGATATTTTTGTTTCCAGTTTCTTTTCACTCACAGAAGCACACTGTTTTGATTAATTCCAGTCCTGTCCAGTCAAATTGTTTATTTCCAGAAAATCCCTTTTGCAAAACACACACACACATATACAAATGGTTTCAAGTTTGGAAGACTCGTCTACGAGGCATTCCGGGTGAACGTGCTAATCGTTCTTTCCGTAATGTAACGTGACCTCCGAACCCTTTTTCTCTTTTACGGGCTTTTTTCAAAATTTTGGCCCTAAACTAAAAACGGCGTGGCGATTCCGTTGATTTTTCAAAAAATCGGGTACATCACACTGCTGTTCCATAACAAAATGGGGTTGTGGAAAGGAAGAACAAGACGTTGATTGAGGCTGGAAAGACAATGATATCTGAAGCCAAGCTGCCTCAGTATTTCTGGGCTGAAGCAATCAACACTGCATGCTTCACTCAGAACCGCTCCCTCATCAACAAGACCTATAACAAGACTCCATATTAGTGATGGCCAAACCAGATCGGAACCGAAAAATAGGACCAGAACCGGACCGAAAAAGCCCGGAACCGCCATGAACCGTCACGAAAATCGAAACCGAGGTAACCGGAACCGTCGGTACCGGTTTGGAGCCGGGCCGGATAATGGTCACCAAAATGGTGAACCGGATCGGAAAAAGCCCGGAATCGGACGAAAATTCATTGTTTTTCAATAGAATCGGACCGGAACCGGCCCGGAATCGGACAAACCGGGGAGAAAACCGGAACCGTGAGCAATCCGGGTCGGTTAAGGGTCATACATTTTCCGAACCGAAACCGGCGGTTCCGAATCGAAATCGGGCCCGGAACCGGTTTTGGTCATCCCTACTCCATATGAGCTTTGGAGAGGAAGAACCCCCAACATTGCATTCTTCAAGATCTTTGGCTGCAAATGCTTTATCCTCTACAACGGAAGAAAAAATAGAGGTAAATTCGGAGCCAAGGCCGATGAAGGTATTTTTGTTGGGTATGCTAAACATTCAAAAGCTTTTCATATTTTCAATAAAACTAGTTTAAAAATAGTTGAGTCTGTCCATGTTACATTCGATGAGCATTCTCTCCTTGAGCCACATTTGGCTCCAAATGTTGCTGATGATTTTGCTGAGCATAATGAAACAGGTGAACCCTCTAGAACCGCACCTGAACCTCAGCCGCAAAATCCAGCACCCTCAACTGAAATTCCCTCAAACCGCACGTTTGAAACCGCACCTGAAGTTCCTACTCCAGATGTAACTCCTAGGGAAGAAGAAGTTGAGAATTCCCCCATCCAGCTTATTGAACCTCTTCGTCAACTTACCTTCCATGAATTCGATGAAGGATCTAACGATGTTCTAATTGAAGATCTTCAGCAAATCTCATTCCAACCAGACTTACCCCCGGAGGTTCGTGAAGTCAGCAGTCACCCTCTCTCTAATGTGATAGGTGATTTGTTTTTTGGTGTTCAAACAAGAAGATCGAATTATGATGAGCATACTTCCTTATTATCTCAAGTTGAACCCAAGAAGATTGATGAAGCACTCCAAGATTCCAGTTGGGTCATTGCTATGCAAGATGAACTCAACCAGTTTGAAAGATGCAAGGTCTGGACATTGGTGTCTAGACCTCAGGATCAAGGAGTGATAGGAACTAAGTGGGTATTTAGGAATAAGATGGACGAGAATGGAAGCATCACTAGGAATAAAGCAAGGTTGGTTGCACAAGGATATAGGCAAGAAGAAGGAATTGATTATGATGAAACCTTCGCTCCAGTTGCAAGATTGGAAGCTATTAGGATCTTCTTAGCCTACGCCTCTTTCAAGAGTTTCAAGTTATATCAAATGGACGTGAAGAGTGCTTTCCTCAATGATGAACTGTAAGAGACCGTGTATGTTGCCCAACCGCCTGGATTTGAAGACTCCAAATTTTCCAATCATGTCTACAAACTCCAAAAAGCTTTGTATGGACTTAAGCAAGCTCCAAGGGCATGGTATGAGACTCTTTCTAAATTTTTACTAGAAAAGGGATTTAAACGCGGTAAAATCGATACAACTCTTTTTATTGTCAAATATAATGAGCATACTTTACTTGTTCAAATTTATGTCGATGATATTATTTTTGATTTTACTAATGAGTTACTTTGAAAGCGTTTCAGGAAGCTAATGAAAAGCAAGTTTGAGATGAGCATGATGGGAGAATTAACATTCTTCCTCGGGCTTCAAATCAAGCAATGCGAAGAATGTATTTTCCTCAGCCAAGTTAAATACACCAAGGAGTTAATAAAGAAGTTTGGATTAGAAAATGCTAAAGCATATGATACTCCAATGGCCACCGGCAATAGACTAGATAAAGATCTAAAAGGTAAGAAGGTTGATCAAACCCTATATCGAGGTATGATCGGCTCATTACTATATTTAACTGCTAGTAGGCCCGATATCATGTTTAGTGTCTGTGTATGTGCACGCTATCAAGCAGATCCTAGAGAAGCACATTTAATTGCAGTCAAGCGTATAATCCGCTATTTATCTGGAACCACTAACCTTGAATTTTGGTATTCCAAAGATTCGAACTTCGATCTTGTAGGTTAATTCAGATGCACATTATGCAGCTTGTACTATTGACAGGAAAAGCACTAGTGGTACTTGTCATTTCCTCGGGAACAGACTAGTTGCTTGGGCCAGCAAGAAGCAAGCTTCAGTTTCAGTGTCAACCACAGAGGCTGAGTATATTGCTGCTGGAAGTTGTTGCTGTCAAATCTTTTGGATGAAGCAGCAGTTGGTGGACTATGGAATTGAAGAAGGAAATTGCCCTATCATGTGTGACAACACTTCAACAATTTAAATCTCCAACAACCCTGTCACGCATTTCAAGACCAAGCATATTGATATCAAGTATCATTTCCTCAAAGACCATGTGGAGAAGAGGAATATCCATTTAGAGTACGTGGGGACAGACAACCAGATTGTTGATATCCTCACCAAGGCTCTTGACTCCAAGAGATTTTCTTTTCTCAAAGGAGAAATGGGTATGCTTGAACTTAAATGATTCCATACTTTTTATTGGCTAACTTGTGTGATGAGTATAGGTTTAAATTCCTATTGAGGATTCAAACCGCATTGTTGAAACTGCGTGGACTAAAACCGCAAGCAGTCAAGACCGCCTGCATCCAACCGCCTATGTCAAACCGCTTGATGCAGCCTGACCGCTTGGATTCAAACCGCTTTTTAACAAGAGTAAATTATGTCTATTTTTTATCTTTATTTATCAAAAAAAAAAACTGTTCAAATTCCTTTTATTTATTTTTAGTCCTTATTTTGACATAAGGATATTTTTGCAAAAGTTTTCCCTCGTTTATTTCAAAATTTATCATCATTTAAAGCTAAGGGGACATGAGCATTAAAAACCCTCATGTCAGCCATCATTGAGAGAAGTGCAGGAGGAGAAAGGGTGCAAACAGTTGGTATTTTCAATCATTCTATTCTGAACCAACTGCCTGCCCCCTTCACCTATATATACTAGTTTGGTGAAATTCTTCTTTTTCTTCTGCCAAACTCTCTGCAACTGTCCTCTCTCTACCAACTCACTTTCTCTCTCTACTTCTCTCTAAAAAACTCCATTTTCAAAACCTTTATCTCAAAATGACTTCAACCTCCAAAAGGCAAAGAGCCTCTGCAGTTACTAGGGCTCCCAAGAAACCCATCTTGGAAATGGTAAACAATTTCTAACCCTTAACTCTCTTAAATTTATGAAATCTGCCATTGATGAACTTGAACAAAAACTGTTCGTATTCTTGAGTTCATGTTTCAAATGATTTTGATCTTGTTTCTTTGTCATTTTTTATGATATTTGTTGGGTTTTGTTCGGATTCTTGCATGGATTCTATATATGTTAACTATTTTATGATCCATCCATGTTTAGAGCATTGATTTTGAATTTTTCAGTTTATGAACTTCGAAAACCCATTTATGTTTTTCTTGATTTCTTGATGATTCTGGGAAAAGAATGAACTTTTATTGTTATATCATTGTTCCCCTTCCCAATGTGATCATTTTGATATGCTATTTGCTCATTTTGGTTAAGATTTGATTATCTCTGTTCTTGGTGTTCATGAACTGTTCTTCGTGTTCTTCATGAAGTTCATAAGTTTTTCATGAAAATTCATATGTTTTGGATGCCTTGATTCTGAATAGTGTTTTTCCATCCTTAGAAAAAATTTCAACTTTTTCAAAATTTTTGGATTTCACTTGGTTTTGAAACCGCTCGTATATGAACCGCTTAAGCAATTTTGTTTCAAAACCGCTTGCCCCTTCTAAGGTTAAACTGCATGTAGAACCGCTTTCTCAAACTTCTTTGAAACCGCATGTTGTTTAATTATTTTCTTGACTTTTGAGAATTTACTAAGTATATAGGCTGGACACCATAACCTTCCCCTACAAAACACTGCTTGCATGTATGGGATAAATTTGGATTACAATGTCACATACTTAAGTAATCTTTTTCTCAAATCCTCATTTTCTTTATGTATTCATAATTCACTTGGAGTTTGAAATCTTCAAACCGCACCACTGCTAAACCGCTTGGTGCCCAAACCGCTTGTGAACTATGAATACAAAAATGGATCTAACACTTAAAAGTTTTTCTTTGTAGGATCCAACTACCTTCCTACCTGGATGGGAAGTTAATGAGGCTGAACTCAAGTCAGATGCTTTAGGAAGGGAGCTACTGATGAAGTTAAGAGTTTCTGGCATTCTGCCCCTATTCACCAAGCAGCAGGATTACATTGTGCCTTCCTTTATTGATCAATTCTATGCTACTGCCAAGCGTGGATCAAGGGTGTTAGATGAAGGACAAAGAGTTTCTTGCCTGACCGCCGTTATTGAAGGCCTATCCCTCTCCATTGACTATATTGATATCAGAAGGATTTTCAAGTTCAAGGTTGGTGGATCTCCTGTAGAAGTGGATCAAGTAATTCAAGACAATGCTGCCTTCCAAACCGTTAAGGTAGACTCTATGGTTGGGAAATTCAAGAAGATCCCAAGGAAGGGTTTTGGTGAGCTGATGAGCCACGTAGGTTACTTGGTTGGGAGATCTGTTTGTGGTAAGACAGGGAACCACAACAACTTTACATCCCAACAATGGATGTATAGTTCAGAAATTTATATGGAGATCATGCTGCATTGGCCAAGAATCCTCTACAAGGAGATACGTGACAGTGTTGAGACTTATCAATCTAAGATAAGAGGGGAAGAGCAGAGATGGAGACCCTTTTGCCGAATTCTAACTGCAATCCTAATGGATTTTGGACAACTGGAGGAGATTACCAATAAAAATCCAGAATTGATGGTTGATTGTTCTGATGAATCCCTAGGATTGCTTGCATGCCACTCATTCAGATATGCAAATGGGGATGCTCTCTACAAATCCCTGTATGATGCAGATACATACCTTAAGAAGCAACCTTATGAGCTGAAGAATCCCACAACCGCTCCTCATGCTAAGGGTGCTAAGCGGTCAAGGAAGCCTACTGCTAGAGCTGAACCGCTCCCCAAAAAGCCCAAGACCGCTCCTGCTTCTAAACCGCATGCAACTGATGGAGCTGCAACCAGCAAGTCAAAACCGCAAGGGAAACCAATGCACTTAGTGGATGAAGAAGAAGAAGAAGAGGCTGAAGATCCAAATATTCCAAATTTGGTTGCTAGAGACAAGAAGGCTAGAGATGATGTTGCTGATTTGACTTTGGAAGAACAACTAAAGTTTTATCAAGACAAGGTTGCAAGACTGGCCAAGGAGCAGGCTGATAAGTATCAAGCCAAAGGGAAATCAACTGAAGATGGAACCGCCTCTCATCAACTGCCTCCTGAGACCCAACCGCCTCCATCCTCACATACATCCCCTGTCCAATCTCCTGTCCAATCACCAACCCAATCCCCTCATATATCTTCTGCCCACTCTCCTGCAAAATCCAAATCCAAAACTCCTCCTCCCCAAAGAGATGCACCTATTCAAGGGGAGAAACCCTTGAAGAGAAGGAAGATGAGAGCCAAGAAAAATACCAAGAAAGGTAAACCTGTTCAACCCTCTCCCTCTCCTTCTCCATCACCTCCTAGAAATTCTCCCATACCATCACCCAGAAATTCACCCTCACCTTCACCCAGAAAATCCCTTTCACCCTTATCCTCTCAATCCCCAAATCTTTCACCTCAACATTCCCAATCCATAAACTCCCAACACTTTAACCAAACTCCTCCCCAATCCAATGCTTATCAGCAATGGCAATCCAAACCCTCAGCTGGACATGCTACTTCCAAATCCATCAGAGATAATCCAACGCCTACAAATTCACCTAACCTAAATCGCTCCAGATCCCACTCCCCTTCCAAATCCCTAACTCCACAAAATTCACCCATCAGACAGAAATCCCCTCCTCCAAACATTCCTCCCCAAACCCAAACCGCTCCTGAAACTACTCATTTTCAACTGCCCCCAACTTTTCAAATCGCTTCCACCTCAACCGCTCCTCCCTCTGAATACTCCCAAATCCTTCAAACCCTTAACCTCATCCAAGGTCAACTAGTAATCAACCAAGGCCATGTTATTTCCCTAACCGCTTCCAATGCCTCCCTCCTTGAATCAAACCGCTCCCTCCAAGCCAAGGTAGAATCTCAATCCCTTGAGATGGCAACTCTTAAATCTACATTGCTTGATGCCATTAATGGGGAGAGATCTACAGCAATTCCATTCTCCTCAACCGCTCCTGATGACCAAACCGCTTCAATCATCAAAATCGCAGCTGAAGCTTTTCAGAAATCCTTTGAAGAAGGAATGGTCAAAGCCTTAGTAGATAAGGCATCAGTTGCTGAGCTGAACAAAACCTTAGATAATCTTGGAGATAAGATCTGCACTTCCCTTGAGAAGGATCTTGGAAATTTAAGCTCAAAATTCCTTGACTTTTTGACCTCCAGATCGCAGCAAGCTCAAATTGTCCAAACCGCTCTGGATTCTCTGCGTGAGGAAGTGCTAGAGCAAATTGATCTATTCAAGGTGGACTCCAAGGTAAATCTGGATTATGTAGGAGATGCTTCTATGGCCAAGTTGAAAGAAATTCAAGAAGAATTTACCGAACGCCTGGACAACTTGAAGACTGGATTCAACTCCAAGATTGAAGTTGAAATCCACAACCTGAAATCCTCTTTGAAGGTTACCATTAACCTTGAGCCAATGGAGCAAGCAATCCAAGCCCAAACCGCTGCTGTACAAGAAGAATTTCATACCATTTTCAACTCTCTCTATTCCTCCCTTCATGTGCAGCTGGATGAAATCAAAGAAAATCTGGTGCAAAACACCAAAGCGGTTGGAGCCACCAATTCCACTTCTGCACATTCAGTCAATGCTTTAAAGAAGATGGAATCCACTCTCACCAGAACTGCTGAAGAAGTCAGAAGACTGAGGAAGGCCTTTGCACCTGACCAATCAAGAGCTGGACCAAGTGGAGCTGAGCATGAAGTCAACAAACCGCCTCAGCAGTAACCGCTCCTTCCTTGTTATTTTTGAACCCCTTTTGTAAGTTGGACCACTCTCATTGTATTTCCTTTTGTCCAACTTATTTTGTTTTGTTTTTGTGCAATCATGTAATTTCCTTTCATACCTTGTAACTGTAACTGCTTAAGGTATTAATGAAAATTGTATCATGGTTCCAAAACCTTGTTCATATCAAACTGCTTGTTTGTAGAACAATGAAACCGTTTATGGTCTTAAACCTCATTCAAATATTTTTCAACTTAAAATCACTTTTTTGAAATGATGTTTAAACATTCAATTTAAACCGCACTTTATACTCAAAATCATATTTTTCAAGTGCACTGAATGCATTTCTATACTTTTCAAGTTGTAACTTCCAATCTTTCAATAGTATAGAAATCTATAGCTTAAGCTAGTGTGTGCATTGACTTGGGACATGGCTTACCATGTTTATTCTTATGGACATGTTTTTACCAAGTACAATGTTTGCTTTTGTTGTAGTAGGTAATGGCATCAATCAAATAGGGGGAGATTGTTGGGTATGCATATTTTAACCTTCCTATTTTGTATTAGATTTGATTGATCCCATAACCTCCTGTCTATTTTAAGGACTTTAGGACCCTATGTAATGAAGCTTAGACTTCAATTTTTTAGCTAAGTCCATTTTATAGAATATATTAATTTTAGGCTTGAAGACGGGCACAAGACTCATTGGATCTGAGGATGCAGTTCAAATGTTTCAGAACCGCTTCATCAAACCGCTTGACAGAACCGCTCCTAGCTAACTGCCTTGTGAAAACCTTAATCTGAAACTCCTCCTGAACTCCTAAGTGCTAACTACCTGCGAACCGCTCTGCAGTTCCATCCTCAAACCGCACTCATGGATCCTCATCACTGGTGGAACCGCTCATGTATGAACCGCCCCACACCAGGACCGCTCCAATGATTGAGACTTGAAGTGAACCACATTTGACCTTGGAATCCACGTCAGCAATATCAAATGTCAACCAACATATCTTGTCACATGACTACTTTTCAGACAAGATCTGCAAGGATCTTGAAAATGTGACAGATGACCTAACCACCTTGTTTGCAGATGAGGTCTGATCAGCTTTACCTGCAACAACAGTTCCAAAGGACAAAAGTGGTTACTGTGGATCAATGGGAAAGCATCAAGTATTGTCCTTATAACAGATATGTCCAACGGCTATATCTTGGATGCTTGGGTATAAATACCCCCAATCTTCACCATTTGAATATTGCTTGAGAAATTGATTTGCTGTGAGTTCATAGAAGCTGAAGCTCTGCCCAGAAATTCATAAGTCCTTTGAATCTTCATCTTCAACCTTCAAGAAATATATTCCAGCCCAGAAATCAAGCCTTATACACATCAAGAATCATTGTGCTCTACATCTCAAAGATTTAAAGAGCCTTGATCTTGAACACACACACACACCTCACTTGTTTAATCACATAGATTATTCATTTGAGATACACTGATTATAGTATTAGAATTTGTTCTTCATAGTGCCACTAGAGAACTCCAGCTTTATAGGAATCCACATGAAACCGATCCAGCTCTAACTAACATAGATGATCACGTCCATAAAGAGTATCCTAAGATATGAACGTCATATCATTTGCTTAACCTTGAAAATACTGTAAATTGCACTTATTGCATAATAGGAATGAGATAGAGTATAACTCTTAAGTGCTTCACTTGTTAAATTACATAGAACTTCTTGTCCTATTGAACTTGTTTCGTGGGATCTCCGGTCGTTAAGTTACGTTAGGTTTTCGTATAATGTAACTTATTTAGATTTTAGGCTTTAACACATATCCCCCTCAATGCACATTATATTTTTTCACTGGATAAGCCATTAATAAACAAGTGACAAGAGAGCGAGTTTCTTTGTTGAGATTCATTCATTCTAAATGGATGGAGGCATTTTGATAGATGACTACTTGATTTGCATGTTTTTTCAACACTTGTACCCTTTTTAGACTACTTTGTTGTACATGTGAGAACTCATTTAAAATTAGGTTGGGAAGGTCTAACCTCACTTGGAAAAATATAATGGAAAATATAGATGCATGTCTTTGTACTTAGCTTAAGATGCACATTTACCTTTAAACTAAATAATTGACATCTTTGACCTTAAATTTACTAAGACTATCCTCATCAGTGTGATCCTAATTCAACCCAATCTCAAATAAAATATTAATTTTTCTCACTTTCATATACACGACTCCCAATCTTATATAATTTATACTCACATCAATGACCCAACCCAACCTTTTAATAAAATTTTTATTTTTCTTTACTTCAACTTACCTAAAATACTTATCATTTTATTTTTTTAAAATAATGTATTAGTAATAATATTTATAAAATTACCTGTACAATTATTAAAAATAATTACCCATACAATTATAAAAGATATGAATTTTGATATATTTTTTATTTTATTATTTTATATAATTATATAAAATATATTAGTTTTAAATATATATTTATATAAATACATGACATCCAATCATTGGGTGACATGTGTCCATATTTTATTTTGGTGACCCAACTTGGGCTAACTTGGGTTGGCTGGCCACCTAGGTCATGGCATTTTGGTGACTCTTTTTTTTTTTTTTTTTTTTTGTGACCCATGGTGACCCTCTCACAAGAGTCACCAATGGGGATAGCCTAAAAAATGTGTATTTAACCATCATCGATTTTTCACTCAAAACTTAATGAAACAATTGTCTAAGAGACTTAGGTGAAAATTAGGACGTAGTAATACGTGAAAAATGATTGCACATCTGAAATTGCTTATATAGAATTGAAGATGCATATTTGCATAAATTTCATAGCACATGTGTATATTTACATAATTAATCAACAAAATTTTATATTTCCAAAAATTACCATCATTTTTAATAATAAAAACTACCATCATCGCCACTCACCATCACCATCGACACCAATTGCAATTGCGAAAGAGAAAATACAATGACTCTAAAAATTTGAAGCCATTGTTGTGGATAAGGGTATAGCGGTGTTTTAATCACGATTTGAAGCTGAAATCAAATCATGCTGCCTGATTTGGTTTTCAATCATTAGTGGTTCAACTCGATTTAAAGAAAAGATAAATTATGTGATTTGGTTTGATTTGATTTATAGTCTTATCTCTTTAAATTAAACCCAGTCAAACTGAATCAAACCACAAACGAACTGTGAAACTAAATTGCCGAACTGAATTTGTGGTATATTCATTGCATGACTCATTAACTTGGACTAAATTGGACATAAATTTTCTTAACTATCTAGCCCATCCCAAAGGACTCAAGCGTAAATTCCAATAGATGGATGAGAATTAACGGTTAAGTAACACCCTCATTACCTTCACAACTACAGAAGATAACTAGTCAGGTTCAAGTCGAATCATTTATGATTTGCATACATCTCTAATTTTAGATTCATCAACCCGAGTTTGTTCCAGTCCGAATATGCAAGAGCCCGCAATCGATTTGATCCAATTCGACTTAGATTAGAAATCTATTTTTCAACCCAAATTTGTTAAGCCAAATTTATTTTTTTAAGCACAATCTTGAATTCACGAACACAAATAAAGATATACATCCTTCGCCCCATTTAAAAGGACACTTTTAATTAATTTTAATTAACTTTGTCTAAAATATTAATGTAAATTTAATTATTATATTGACCCGATCAACATTATAATCCGAATTCAATCAAATTTTAAATATTGCAAACGGGTAGTACTATATACAAGGCAGAAAATTTACAAGGCACGTGTAAATGACCAAAATACCCTCATATATATACTTAAAAAAAAAAATCCCTTCCCTCCCCCATTTCAAACGTCGTTCCTACGCTGTTCTCTCTATCTCTCTCTCAAAACCTAAGAAACGAAACCAACGGCGCTCTCTCTTCTCTCTCTCACTCGACGAACGCCGCCGATCACCACCGCCGGAAAAAATGAAGACAAACCTCCCTAAAACCGGTGGAAAGTCCGTCTCTTCTTCCGCCGCTCCAAAAGTAATTCTTTTTAACCTAGATTTTAAATTTGAAAACCCAACAACAAATTTATGCCTAAAACCGATTATATAATGCTTAATGTTGTTTAAACCTATCCTAAATGGTTCTAATTGCGATTTCGTAACATAAATTTGGGTTTTTTGTTTGAATCGGATACGAATTCGTGTGCCTAAAATTTGAAATTGTCGGCGTGTGTTTCGTATGAACACATACGAATGGTCACCAACATTTCGTGTAATGGCACACGAAATGTAAACTGATTCATCAGTTTACGTTTCGTGTGCCAATACACGAAATGTTGGTGACCATTTCGTGTTATAGTACACGAGATACTTTCCACATTTCGTATATTAGGACATGAAATGTAAATTGATTCATCAGTTTGCATTTCGTGCTCTAATACACGATATGTGGTGAGGTTTCTCGTGTCTTTATACACGAAATGATCACCAACATTTCGGGTATTTCCACACGAAATGTCAATCGGTTCTTGAAAATTAATTGTCTCTTATTTAATTTTTGTAGGGACGTAAACCTGCGACGGCCTCTAATAGAAAGAGGAAGGTCGAGGAGGGCAAATGCGGCTAAGAGCGAGATAAACGGAGCAAAGATTCACGACAAGAATGTCGTGATTGAGCGGCTTGTGGATGAAGAGACGGATAGTGAGGGTACATATTCTAGTGAGGATTCATCTTCTCGCACTCGTTCCCGAGGTGTATCTGTGCGTGAGGCACAGTTATCTAGTGATGATGATGAGGAGGAGGAGGAGGAGGAGGAGGAGGAGGAGGAGGTGGAGGAGAGTGTATCTGTGAGGCCTCGCAAGAGGAGGGAGGCACGGGCAAGAAAGGGGAAAGGGGCTAAGGATGACGAGTGGCAGCTTAAGAGTAACCCCGGTGGAGGCCCGGAGGAGGTTGATTTGTTGTACGGGTTTGGTCATCATCGAGCCCGTAAGATATGGGATAACGCCACTTGTGAGCCGGTGTTGAAGCGCCAAACGAGGCAGCAGATTCTAGATAAGTAAGTATATGATTTGTTTATTAAATAGCCATTTGCAAAACATTATCAAGAATCAGATGACATTTCGTGTTCCAATACCCAAAATGTTGGTGACATTTCGTATGTGTTCATACGAATGGTCACCAACATTTCGGATATTGGCATACGAAATGTAAACTAATGAATCAGTTTACATTTCGTATGCCAATACCCGAAATGTTGGTGACCATTCGTATGAACATATACGAAATGTCACCAACATTTCGGGTATTGGAACACGAAATGTCATCTAAATCTTGAAACAGAGGGAGTATTAATTATAATTTTTTGTTTGAAATCAACAGGTTCTCCCATGCTTCTTTACCGGAGGATGATAGAGCTTGGTGGGCTAGTGTTGAGGGTATTGGCCTCCATTTCCTACATGATGCTACCATTCGCCGGCCTAGCATGGCGCTCCTAACGGCGTTTGTGGAACGGTGGTCTCCCGAGACTAATACCTTCCACATGCCGTGGGGTGAGATGACGATCACTATGCATGACGTCACTCATATCCTAGGTATATTCTTGTTTGTTGTCTATTTTTTATAAATTACATAAATTTTATCAATTTCATAAATTTTATCAATTTTATTAATTATTTCATTTTCAATTTGTAGGCATCAGCTGTTCAGGTGGCCCTGTTGCGAAGGCGGATCCAGAGCCTAACATAGCCGGTATCAGGGCACGCCTTGAGACATGTCGGAAGGGCACGACCTACTCTTTAGATGGCCTCCGCCGGTCCTTTGAGTCCCCTTCCGACATGACTGACGATGAGCGCGCTTCTACGTACATCATGTTCCTCCTCGGCTCCACGCTGTTCGTGGACAAGACTCAGGATAAGATGCCCTTAGACTACCTTTCATTGTGCATGGATATTGACAGAGTGGGGGCTCTATCCTGGGGGACAGCTGCATTGGCATATCTATACCGGGAGTTGGGGAAGGCATCTAGATACGGATGCAAGCAGATTGGTGGTTGTTTGAGTCTTTTAGAGGTAATATTTAACAATCATTTAATAATTACAACATGCATTTATGGTTATAACATTGTTAACTTATTTATTTCATACATTTGCAGGCCTGGATATACGAGCACTTTCCGGTTTTCCGGAGAGATATTGACCCGTTATGGACGGAGGGCCAGCCGAGGGCTCGTAGATGGGTACGTACTGATACGGCCGGAAGGGATATGCCCCATCTATTGAAGTTCCGGTATACCCTGGACACGATGACGGTTGATAGGGTGAGTTAGTATATTTAAAGATTTACAAATTGTTATAATTTATTATTTCTGTTGACGGTGTCTTCAACAAATTCATTTTTAGGTTTGTTGGACTCCCTACGGTACCACCCCAGAGGCACTTTTGCCGGTCTCTTACTTTCGTGGGGTTATACGCTTCCAGGATATCACGGAGGCGTATATGCCTGACCGTGTTACACGCCAGTTTGGGATCCTGCAGAAACTCCCCAGAGACCCCATATCTTGCGGCCAAAATTGTTCATTGATAGCAGGTCAAAAGGGGTACAAGAAGTCCTATGGAGCGCGTGATGAGGTATGGGAGGATTGGTTAGAGGACGGCTTGGGGAGTTTCGATCCAGTGCGTAGATGGGGGCCGTCCGTGAGCGCATCTCGATCTGTTACTTCCACGTATATGCGGTGGTTCTGGCTAGGACTCATGTTCGGGATTACTAATCCGAATCATGATGCCCTAGTTAACGTTCCACCACCGCCTTAGGGTTGTAGAGGCACGAGGCATACTACTTTCGCTGCTCACGGATGACAGTTTATCCGCGGAGGTCAAAGATAAGATTAGACGGGCCATTGATCTATACGGAGACGGTTCATGATTATGTTCATTTTGGTTGTTTATGTTGGTTTGTAAATTTTGGATACAATATTTGTATTTCGGATATGTTCGTTTTGGTTTGTAAATTTTGGATACAATGTTTGTATTTCGGATATGTTCGTTTTGGATTTGTAAATTTTGGTTGTTTATGTTTTGGAATATGTTTGAGATATGTTCATTTTGGTTTGTAAATATTGGAATCAGTTTGTGTTTCAGGATAAGATGCCCTCAGACTACCATCTCGTGTGCTTATACACGAGATGGTTTGACTCATCTCGTATATATACACACGACATTTTTTATTTCATCTCGTATGAACACATACGAGATACATTACTGGGTAGTTAGTGTATTTCGTGTAATGTTCATATGACATAAATGAAATACGTCGTGTATATTTATACGAGTTATGATGTTCCATCTCGTGTATAAGAACACGAGATGGTCTCAGAATGAAAAAAAAGCACCGAAACAAACAAACAAACAAACTGATGTATCCATACATCAAAACTATAATTTAAGTACTACATCAAGTGATCCAATTTTAATATACTATATCCGTCCCAAAACTTCATACAAAAAATAATCAATACGCTATACACATAAACTATGGCCTATTTCCTGCAATTCGTGCTTCATTCGCCAAAATTGAGAGTCGGTTGAATGTTTCTATCGAGTTCGTATGGCATGATCAAAGGGTTACTTGCGCTTGGATGACGTTGCTCCCCCAATATAGTGCTGCGATGGTATCGGATAATCACTATCGGACATGTGCAAAGTAATAAAATAGTAAATATAACAAATAGTTAAATATAACAAATTTAGAAATTATAAGATAGTTAAATATAACGAATTAAAGTATCATACCAATATAAAATGGTTTCCCACATGTCCCAACATAAGTGTACAGCTGGGTGGTCTGCTCCTTGTGGTACGCCACCGGTAGGCATGTGAAGCCGGCGGTTTGCGAGTACGAGACAAACACCACATTATACACCGTGGCTATGATGTGCCCTATCTCTGGGAGTATCAACCAATAATATTCCGAACATGGGGAGCCATAGTGAGTAATGCGACTATAGAGCTCGTCCATATCTCTCCAAGGCATAACTCTCTCATAAAGCTCGCGGCGATGAGACGGCTCCTTGGCACAATCTCGAGCGCACTCTTTACCACGTCTCCTCTCGTTCCATATATTTGCGCCCACTCTTTGCTCTATATCCACAATTTCCATCACCCATCACATACGTGAAGCCATCAATAAATGGGACAATGAGAGGAGTAAGCAACATCCTATGCACAGAAGT
This sequence comes from Adenophora triphylla var. japonica, assembly GCA_022495995.1. Classification (NCBI taxonomy): domain Eukaryota; kingdom Viridiplantae; phylum Streptophyta; class Magnoliopsida; order Asterales; family Campanulaceae; genus Adenophora; species Adenophora triphylla. The sequence continues at coordinate 90,133 of JAFEMH010002274.1, read as the reverse complement.
ATGTATATCATTGACTTGTCCATTTCCACGACCCCGTCCCCGTCCCCGACCTCGACCTCGACCTCGACCTCTCCCACGACCTGAAGCAGCTAGTGGTGGAAGAGATGTAGGAGTGGTAGGGCTAGATGGTGTAGTGTTTGAAGCCGATTTCGGATTTGGTGACTCCGCGACATCAAACCACGATTGGGTTGATGCAATAAATGAAGATCTAGACCTGGCTTTGCTAGTGGAGGGTGGTGTAGTGGGGACTCCAAAATGTCTGAACTCGTGCAATTTACCCAACGGATGACGTTCGTGCTCTGTTGGTGGTCAGGGGTTTATTTGAACCCTGCTTGAAATATGTGATCTGACTCGAAGCATCTCGGTTTGTGGATGTCAAAATTGCACCTTCATTTATCGTTTGAAATAACCATACAACTGCGGTCAGGTGTTCTGCAGTTACCATTGCCGCCAAAATGGCATACGAACTTCGCGTATCCTAGGATCAGTGGGACGATGTGCACTTGATAATCCTTCTTCCAAAATCATGAATCGAGAGACAACTCAATCCGGCCCCAGGAAGTTTTGTATGGCCCAATCTCGTGACTACATAGGGAAGTCCCGTGTGTTCGCCTCGAGTAACACCGCGGCTTTGAAGGTCCTGCAAATTGTATTACCGTGAATTAGAAAATTGCACATGATAAGCAACCAAATTTGTGTGACTTTTCGTGTAACATTCTCCCGAGATGTTCTTAGACATCTCGTTTAACTGTTATACACGACTTGGCCTGTTATCACCAGTGTGCTATATGGGGAGTAATACACCGCTAACTCGTGTAGAAAAACACGACAAGCGGCGTAAAACTCGTATAATCTCGCATGAAATAGAGTAATATCAAAATTTAAAAATCCAATCTTGAAAAAACAATTTCGTTTCAACATTGGATTTTTATTGCGGAACACGATCAAAACACCAAATATAACTATAAAGCTTGCCATTCATTGCTTGGATTTTGATTTTGATGTGGAGAATTTGGTGGCAAACCTTCTTCTTCAAAAATATATTCCTGAAGCTCAAGATCAATATGATCATAAAAACTTGGAGAATGTTGTGGAGAATCCATGCTATGGTTTTAGATGATTTGAGAATTAATGAAAATAATGGGTATAAATTTATGGGCGTTAAGACTTGAATGATAGTGTCGCATTTTAACGTGGGTGTACGGGTGTTTCTCTCTGTTTGGGTAGTTGTCTGCGTGTATATCGTGTTTTATGTAGGGCTTCAGGGTGTATCTCGTGTGTATATACACGAGATACTATGGTACATATCGTGTATACACACACGATATAGTTTTTGTTTCTGATAATTATCTCGTATGAACAATACACGAGATACACCCTGATTCATTTCGTGTATTGTTCATACGAAATGTATTAGTAAATGTCGTGTATTTAAACACGACACATCATATAATAAAATAAAAATTAATTATAAATAAATGTGGTAGGTTATATGATATTGTATGATGTTGGTTCAATCTTATATGTAATCATTGTTTGTTTTCCAACTTATTATAACAAGAAACATATAATCTTGATTAACAAATATGATAATTTCAAATATATGATCTTGAGTAGTTGGTATTCCTCTAATGTACAACTTATCATTAACCTCGTTTATTTTTTTTTAATTTTTTTTTCTTGATTCTAGATGGCATTTAAAGTGTTTTTCATCTACATGAGTTTCCTCCAAATCCAAATGAAAATTGAGTTACAAATATGTGCCATTATTTAGGGTTTTTAGGGTTTTATGTGTCCCGATCTTGTGAAAAATGGTATACGGCTACCTCGTTTATTTTTTTTTTTTAATTTTTTTTCTAGATTCTAGATGACATTTAAAGTGTTTTTCATCTGCATGAGTTTCCATCAAATCCAAATGGAAATTGAGTTACAAATATGTGCCATTATTTAGGATTTTTAGGATTTTATGTGTCCCAATCTTGTGAAAAATGGTATACGGCTACCTCGTTTATTTTTTTTTAATTTTTTTCTAGATTCTAGATGACATTTAAAGTGTTTTTCATCTACATGAGTTTCCATCAAATCCAAATGGAAATTGAGTTACAAATATGTGCCATTATTTAGGGTTTTTAGGGTTTTATGTGTCGCGATCTTGTGAAAAATGGTATACGGCTACCTCATTTATTTTTTTCTCCATTCTAAATGGCATTTAAAGTGTTTTTCATCTCTATGACTTTATTTATAATCATTTGTTAGGTGATTATAAATAAAGTGGTATCACTTAAATGTGATAGGTTATATGATATTGTATGATCCAATATGACGTTTGTTCCTTGTCATGTATAAGTGTATAAATTTTGCTCAATTAACAACACAATTCAATAATATAATATAGCATGTGTATCATTAACATCGTGTTGCAAATCATCGAAGAACACCTTCATTTTGATATGTCGTATGGATATACACGATATTAGGACATCATATCGTGTTGTTTTGTACGACATTAATGGCAGAGTAAATTTAAATTTCGTATAATTTCATACGACCTAATATTTTACACAATTAGTTTATTTCGTGTAAAATTACACGAAACAAAGGCTTTCTGTCGTCCTTTCACAAATGACACGCGAAAAATAGTTTAGGCATTATTAGTACCTTGTATGTAAGGTGCCTTGTATATGGAATTTACCGTTGCAAACTGAAGTTACTTTATCAAATCGGATCACCTTCCCTTCCTACCAATTCGATAAGTTGTCATCTCTATTCACAAACCACGTGCCCAAGCCAACACCGACGTCCAAAATTCCAAATTCGTCACAAACTTCTAGAGAGAGAAAAGAACTTAACAAACAAGTAAGAACAAACAAAGACTTATATTCGGAGATCAAAGCGATCGAGACGGAGAAAAGAAAAGCTTCGTAAAAATGGCGCTCCAATGGGTGATACTGACCTACATAGTCGCGGCGGAGGCCGCCGTAGCCTTACTCCTAACTCTACCGTACCCCAAGGCTATCAGGTACCGTGTCGTCTCCCTCTTTTCCCTCATACTCCAGCCCTGCCTGTTTGTTGTACCCTTCGCCGGATTCCAGCTCCTAGGTATGATTAATTTCTTCGATTTTGTATTTTCTCTCAGTGATTAGGGCTTTTTTGATGTAATTTGTAGTTGTTATTGTTGGATTTATGAATTTGGTTTTTGTTTGTTAGATCTGTATTGGAAGAACGAGCATCGTCTAATGTGTTCTGGTGAGACTTGCACTGCTACTGAGAGAGACCGCTACGAGAAATCGGTAATTTCTTAATCTGATTTTTCTTCTTTTGAAGTAACGGTTCGTAATTGGATTTGTTAATTTTATGCTGAGAACTATATCGTACAAATTTGAACTTCTGATTTCCCCTTGTTGGCCAATTAGTGGATCTCTTGTACTCATCTAGCAGTAGGTTTTATTCTATTTTAACCAAATATAGGGTGGATGTCTGTTGTTGGGGTTTACGTGGTAGTCAGAAATGAATGGTTCTTAAATGGTTAATTCTAATCTCTTAATGTTTAAAATACAAGAAGTTGGTTACATAAGCCAATCTTTAACTGATCTCTAATACTGTCAGGTATTGATGCCAAGGATGCATAGTCTACATGCTCAATGAATTTTTTTTTTTTGGTAAATTAATGTAACATATAGATTGAATGTTCTTTATCAGTTGTTGGGGGTTCAACATTCTACAATTTACGTTTGGTTGATGGCGTATTTGGAACAGCCACTTCTTAGGACTTTGGCTTTTCAATGCAGCTAACGTGCTGGCATGTCAAACAATGGTATCATTGGGTTTTCAAAGTTTACTAGCACTTTTTAGATACTTAAGCATGATGCTTAAGACATATTAGCGGATTCAATGTGCTCCTGAATGGGTTGTTCCCTTGTCGGCACCTATTAATGGCTTGGTGGTGTCACTATTTCTGCTGCTACTTACAGTGTTAGAGGAGGTGTTGTGCTAGGAAGTCACCTCTTGCTAGAGTTATTACTCATGGTTTGGGCAATGTTAAGGTCCTGTGAGAGGGACTGATAAAAGATGTAAAGCAAGGGTAATTCTCTTGTTTTCTGTGAACTCTATCTGTTTAATGCTTATCCAGTGAAGGCTGTTCATTTTTTTCATACCTTCAAGCATGCTACAATTTCAATGACTTGGTTTTCAATGTTCCTAGACATAGTTCTGCTCTGCACTTCTGTTTCTATGTACCTTCCTCAAGTAAGCGGATCTCTTGGTATTTGTATGACGCAAATTGGAGATAATATTCTGTCAGATATGGATTCACCCCTGGTGGAGAGATTGGTTTCAGATCATACCTGACAATATGTTTTGGTGAATTCCTAATGACCATGAATAAGCGTAGATACATTTTTAAACATAGTCAATTTCCCTGCCCCCACAACACAAACCCAATGGATGAAAAAAATAGTACTCCCTTCGTCCCTAATTGAATGTCAAAATTTCATTTTAAAAGACTGAAAATGTGTGTTTTTATACATTGTAATGGCAAAGATCCATAAATATTCTTGTTATCCACTTTCTAAACATTAAGTTTTACGATAATAAAATGGTAAGCGTTTTTTTTTTTTTTTGGTAAAAAAGCGTTTAGGAACAATTTTTTTTTGCAAAAAAAGGCATTCATTTTGGTACAAAAAATTCTTGAATTTGGGCATTCATTTCGGGACAGCGGGAGTAACTGTTGTGTTCCTCCTTATCAAATAATAAAATAAACGATGTTCCTCCCATCTTGTCAAATTACTCATATTAGGCCTGCTGTTAACCAGCATTTCTTTTAAAGTGATGGAACATTCTTATTTCTCTCGATTGGACTTGTTTAGACATATTAAGGCTCAAGGAAAGGTTCTATCCTAACTAATCAAACTCCTGTTGGTGTTGATCTGTTTGGCCCCGTTTGATTTGACTTATTTCAAAATGCTTATGACTTATGACTCCCCATAAGTCATTTTTGAACCGTTTGATTTCATTTTGGGTAAAATAAGTCAAAAGTCGTGTACAAGCCAATTAAAGCACAATTTCCCTTATAAGTCATAAGCATTATGCCAAGTGCTTAAACCAAGTGCTTAATCAAAAAACACGTATGAACAGTAATAATAATAATAATAAAATAATATAATAATAATAATAAAAAAAAAAATAATAAAAAAAATAATCATAATAAAAAAAATAAAAAAATAAAAATAATAATAATAATAATAAAATTAATAAAAGAATAATAAAATAATAATATAATAATAATAATATAATAATAATAATAATAATAATAATAATAAAATAATATAATAATAATAATAAAATAATAATAATAATAATAAATAATAATTATTATTATTAGTATTATTATTATTATTATTATTATTATTATTATTATTATTATTATTATTATTATTATTATTATTATTTTAGTCTTTATAATTTCATTCAACACTTTTTCAGCTTATTAATTAAACAGTCATACTTACTTATGACAGCTCATTAGCACTTCAAAAAAACTAAATCAAACAGCATCATTCCTTAGCTCATCAGTCATAAGTTATTAGTAATAAGTAATACTCCCTCTGTCCCGCCCAAAAGGGCTTTTTTGTGTCCTTGCACGGGAATTAAGAAAAGTGATGTAGGAAAGAGAAAAAGTGTATAGTGGAATAAATGTTGTGAGTGAAAGGTGATGTAGGAAAGAGAAAGTGGGGTAAGGAATAGTTAGTGGATATTTATTGTGAGAGTATGACAAGTGAGTCTCACAAATAAAGAAGTAATAAAAAACTTTCCATTTTTGGGTTGTGCCCTTTCAAATGGGACGCCCAAAAAGGAAATTTGTGCCCTTTCGGGCGGGACGGAGGGAGTAAGTAATAAGTCATCAGCACATATCAATAAGCTAAATCAAACGGGCCCTTTGTCAACTTCTATTAAACAACATCATTTCTTGGCTTCTCTAATGCCTCAATATATGGTTTCACTTTACTTAAATCATGTCCTTCAACTTAAACTTGATCTAAGATATATGAAAAAACAATATTGAAGCCATACAGGCTCATGCAGTTTATGTTTTTCCGCCTTGAACATTTTTTTAGGGATATTGACATTCAAAACCACCGTACTTTGCTCAAAATTCGATTTTTACCACCCATGCATTTTTTAAGCAGTCTTAGCCATTGTACTTTGGCTACGTACTCGCTATCCCTCAAAAAACTTAATGATGGTTAAAATTGCTAAAAATTAAGGTTCTAAAAAGCACTAGGCGGATGCTAGGCGGCGGAATCGAGCCTAGCGTCTAGGGGCCTAAGCGAGGCCTAAGCCGGGCCTAGGCGGGGCCGAGATATAAGACAAATTTTATATATATTTCATAAATTTATATATATATCTAAAAAATAGTGCCACTTATATTTATTATTTGTCAAAAATAAATAATATTTTTTATACAAAATAAAAAATCTAATATTAAGATGCTATTTATTTGTCAAAAATAATAAAAATTAGCCTTTGCCTTGGCCGTGGTTGTGGGGCCTTGGCTCTGCCTTGGCCTTGGCGGTTACTTATCCCACATCGAAATAAGAAGAAAGGAAAATGTGGTTGTGGGTATATATATTAGGCCCAAGCTGATGTAGCAAGCATGTTTCGGCCGTGGCCGTGGCCTTGGATTTTATCCCGCCAAGTCAACGACTATTCCCGCCTAGTCAACGCAATGCCGCCTAATCACGCCTAATGCGCCTACGCCTAATTTGGCCGATTTGCTAAAAGGTGCGGCGCTTGGTCACCGCCCAGCGCCTAGGCGGCCCCTAGGCGGCCGCCTAGGCCGCATTTTAGCACACTGCTAAAAATATGCTAAATATCGTTACTTTGGAGATAATTAGTGCGTATCTAAAATATAATGGTTAAAACTACTAATAATATGCATGGATGATTAAAAACGAAGTTTTACGATGGTTCTGAATGTTACTAACCATTTTTTTACTGAAAAGAAAAGAATAGTTGTATAGTCAAAAGGAAAATAACTTCCGTATTTTGTTTTTTTGTAAAACAAAGAAAGTTTGTTCTTATGCATTGCATGATTGCTCGCAGTGTTCATTCGGTAAATCCCAGCGCCCTCCCTTCCTATGGCTAAAACCCAATTTCCTCCACTCCATTCAATTCCGCCCATTATTCTGTCAGTTGACCAGGTTGATCATACTTAATTGATGGTTTTACCCCTAAAATGAAAAAAGGACAGGGGTAACCCTCATTAACAATTGAAATAGACGAATTTAACCTCTCATATCTGTACCTCTTAAATCCCAACTGCTGTGCTGAGGAATCATGTGAATGCACAATTCTGAAGCGAGTAGTGATAACATCCACAGCAAGTTTTCACAGAACATTGAACATGACATGTCACCTACACCTGTGTGATAACTCGTTCGTTCTTGAAGAAGTCAAAAAAAGCATTTTGATTAATGAAATTGACTCACTCTAAAGAAGGGGAAGAAAAAGAAAGTTACGTTGGAGTCGTTCCCTTAACTTCTATATCTCCCTCCGTCATTTACATTTCTCTTACCATAGCTTTCTTTTGCCCTCGCCCCTCCTCAATCATGGCTGCCATGATCCTACCAAACCCACTAGGTCAATAGATCTAAAAGATATCCACTAAATAAATTCTTTATGTGGGGAAACAAGTTTGAGACACGGCTGATGGGTTTCTTATGTAGTGGGTTACTGGGAAGCCCAACTGGTTTATGGGACCTCGCAAATGATTTGTACGTGATAGCAGTTTCATCCTTAAATTGAAGCAGAGGCAGTTGGAAAGGGACCTTGTTGAGAAAATGGTTTGAGCCGGTCAATGGGGTAATCTGCAGAGATTGGAAAACTTGCATTATACAAGATTCATTATTTACCCCTGTCCAGTTGACAATTGGACAGAACATGGAGCATTCCTTCTTACTTATGATCTTCAGAGTAGACACTCTGTGAGCGTTATGAATTGGGTTGCAATTTTCGGTTATTGATCTTTATCTTCAGAGGATAGTATAGATGAGGGTTCGTTAAGAAGGTAAAAGGGGCCCCTTAGCAACAGCGTCACACCCAAAATATTGGACGACTAAGATTTTCCTATTTCCCAAAGCTCTTTATTTTTTCTCCTGTTATACCATATTAAGAAATGTCATTAATATCCCTCATTGAACGGAAAAATATGGATGGAATTGGATGGATGGGAGATCCCTGCGCCTGGCTAAACTGGAGGGGAGGGCGCTGGGTTTTGGCCGAACCTCAGGAGAAGGTTTTGGGATTTTCTCGTATTCATTCTATTGTATTACAAGTGCACTTTGGACACGTAGATGGTTAAGGTGAATTTCAACCTTCATTGTCATTTTGGGACAAGTATTTATATCTTTATTTTCAATAGGAAGATTCATTTTGGTATGGAGGGGGGAGCAGTGCTTAGTTTTTAGTTCTGCAAAGAATTTCAATTGGCACTAATAAGATTTGAGGATTTAGAAGGCATGAAGGGTTTTAATTAAAGAGAAAGTGTAGATGGATGGTTTATGCTAAAAGGGGCTAGAAATAACCTAAAGTCCGTTTCATTGTGGAATAAATGGTAAATGGAGGGAGAGGTTAGAGATGATTTTATTCGCAGATCTGATTGGGTTACACGTGGCGAAAGGTTACACAGAGTTAAAGGTCACCAGCTTGTTCTTGTAAAGTAGAAATGCAAATCTACAGTTCTACACTACTTTATATTTGCTTTACATTTTGATATGGAATCCTGCTAATGGAAAAATAAAAAGATCAATGACATTTTAGGAATTGATTTTGGGTGGAATGGAAATGTGATTTTGACACATTGTTAAGTGAAGAAGGAAAATAAGGGTTAAAGGAATGCAACTATCTAAGTTGTTTGTACACGTATCATGCTGACTGACTAGTGTTATTCAGAATGGGTTCTGCTATTCATCCCCTTTTCAATCAGTGGTGAAGTCAAGATTTGATTGTGAGGTATCAGATTATGTTGGGATACGAAATACTCCCTTTGTCCCATAACAACTTGCACCAATTTCCTTTTTGGGTGTCTCATTGGTGACTCCCATTTCCTAAAATGTCCAACTTTTTTTTTAATTTATTTACTCGCCCCACTTTTCGTACTCACATACTTAAATTGTGTGTCCCACACTCAAATCATTACTCACAACCCCTTTCCCATTCACAATACTTTTGAATATATATACTCTCTCAATTTCCGTGTAGGAGTAAAATGGTGCAAGTTGTTATGAGACAGAGAGTATAAGATCATACAATTTTGGATCAGATTGTCAAAATTGTAATATAGCGCAGTATTTTTCCTGCATAGAGGGGTTCAAATTAGATAATTTTTTTAGTTGTAAAACCTCAATTTTTTCCCTTCCAAATTTAGAAGTCAGTGACAAAAATGTTGTTGTATGCAGATATACAAGGCTCAGAGGAACGCTATTATGTGCGTAGCAGCATGCCTTCTCTATTGGTATGTAGCCTCAAATTTTAACATCTATTGAGCATCTTTAATATCAACGTGTTTCATTTTGGAGTGCTTAAAATGCTGTGTTTCTGTGCGTACACAGGTGCATCTACCGTGTCTGCAAGTATCACAAGGAGATTGAAAGCATAGAGGAAATGGAAAAGAGGTACAAGGATCAGTAGATTTCCTCATTCTACTCTTGAGAAGATTGTTGCCCATAATCTTGCCTTGAATGAATAGCATTACTTCTAGCCGTTAAACCATGTTTCTCTTACTTTTCATGTGTTAGTTTTGGGATTTTTGTCTACTTGTATTTTTCTGTAACATCTCCGCTCATATTTTCCCTTTGTGCTTTTGTATAAGAAGGGCATATATTATTATTATGACCTAATATCAGGTTAGAATATGCCCAGAAAAATGAGAAATGTTGGTTGCGATCCAACCACAGTTATGCTCAGCGGTGTTAGATTCCCGTATAGGTTGAATTTGCAAGGTTTTGAGTTTGATTCTTAGGGATGCAACGGAGCTCTTGCGATTCTAATCTGCTCGAGTTTGGATTAATCAACACCCAATATGTTGCGATAACTTTAAAACAAATCTCAAATTTGATCTTCATATGAAAAAAATTGAAAATTACTTGGACATTCATTTTGGGCGGGAGGAATATTTTTTTTTTCTGAACCACAAGCATTCAAACACCATATCACATCATATGCAGACTAATCTGATTGGATGTCAACTAAAAAAAACTAATTTGATTCGTATTCCCACTAATCTGATTGGATGTCGACTGATTTGATTCGCATTCCCAGTAAAGATTTAATGCTTCTAACTAATGCCAATCCCCGTTTGTATCACCAAATTTCCTCTCCCAACTCGTCGACATTCAAGAGTCAAACAAAGAAAATGGGGCCCAACAGAAGAAGAAAATTAAGGAACAATGACTTGATAGTTACCAATCGGAATAATTAAAGCCGTGTGGGTCCTCTTTTGAACAAGTCAGTAGTCAACCCTCTCCTCCTCCACCACTAGTCTACCCTTAATACAACCCCACTACTTGCAAGTTGCTACCACCAGTACTCTATCTTCTCTCTCTCCTCTCCCACTTCACTTCCACACACACACAACACATCCACTGTGTGAGAGAGAAAGAAACATAAAATGGGAAAACTAAGCCATGAACCTCAAATCCACCACTTCAGCCACCCTCACCCCCTCCACCTCTCCTCCCCGCCACTCCAATCTCCATCGTGCTCCGCCTGCAAACTCCCCCTTCCCACCACCACCTCTGCCGCTGACTTCATCTACACTTGCACAACCTGCAACTTCTCCCTACACGTGTCGTGCACCCAATTCCCCCAACTGATTACCCACCCATCCCACCTTAACCACCCTCTCTCCCTCCTCCCCACCTCCGCCTACCCTGAAGGCCATTTCAAATGCGACGCCTGTAAATGCCGGGGAAATGGATTTAGCTACCATTGTAGTCAATGTAATTTTGATTTGCATGTAATTTGTGCTTCGAAACCACTTTCTGCTACCAACTCTCTCCACCCTCACCCACTTGAATTAACTTTTTCTCCTCCTTATGAGAAGAATGGGTTCTTTTGCGACATATGTCGCAAGATCGGGACCGAGCAGTGGTTTTACCGCTGCGTCCCGTGTGAGTTCGACATTCACTTGGAATGTGTCAACTCACCTCAACCAGCAGTGCCCCCGCTACTGCAGCACCAACGCCCATTACCTGTTGTATCGCAAAATCAGAACCAAAATTTGTACGTAAATCAAAATGGTCTAATGCATAGTGCTAGTACTGGTGGTGGGATTCAGAATAATTATTCTCCGGTGGTGGCAGTGGGGCCAATAGATAGTGGAGGTGATAATACTGGGAATGGATTGGCGAATACTGGTGGTCTGCTTCAAAATAATTATCCTCCGGCAGCATCGGCAGCAGGGCTAGGGCCATTATATAATGATGGTGGAAATGTTAATACAAAGAATACGGTGATGACTGCAGTGGCGGCACCGACACCGCTGCACCGCCATCACCACCATCACTCATTACCGTCTGTATTGCAAAATGGGAACCAAATTTCATACGGAAATCAAAATCATTTAATGCATAGTGCTAGTACTGGTGGTCGGCTTCAAAATAATTATCCTCCAGCAGCATCGGCATCAAGAGTAGCACCGCCACCTCCGCTGCAGCAACACCACTCATTACCTGCCATATCACAAAATCAGAACCAAATTATGTACGGAAATCAAAATCATTTAATGCATAGTGCTAGTACTGGTGGTCGACTTCAAAATAATTATCCTCCAGCAGCATCGGCATCAAGAGTAGCACCGCCACCGCCACCTCCGCCTCCGCTGCAGCACCACCACCACTCATTACCCGTCGTATCACAAAATCAGAACCAAATTATGTACGGAAATCAAAATCGCTTAATGCATAGTGCTAGTACTGGTGGTCGGATTCAAAATTATTATCCTCCTGCAGCGGCAGCGGCAGAGGTGGGGACGAGATATATTGGTGGACATGCTACTACAGGGAATTATTTGGCGAATACGAGTGGAATTATTCAAGGAGCAGTGCAGCAGATTGGACAGAAATTTGTTCTAGGGGCGACGCAGCAGCTTGGAGAGAGCGTCATGCAAAGTTTAATAGGCACCGGAGATGGTGGCGGTGATACTGTTGTCAATGTTCTTGGAGGTGTACTTGATGGTGATACTGTTGTCAGTGTTCTTGGAGGTGCACTTGGTACATTATGCTAGTTATGATTCTAAAGTTTCATTAGAACAATTAAATTAGGGATTTATTTTTCTAGGGCACCCTGCCAATATTTTTTTCCTCTTAAAGAAAACTTTTTTTGTAAATCTCAAATAAATAGTTATCACCCGATTCAAATTCCCCCGACACCCATAGGCTTCCCCTCTTCTCCTTCCCCTCAATTTCATTTATCACATCTCTCTATCTCTCTAAAAATCACACACACACACACACACACACACACACACACACACACACACACACACACTCAAACTAATCTCCGACGATCGTTTGTTGTACTACATCTCTACACCCTCACCCTAGTTCAATAGCGATTCCCCCAAGCTTTAGCGAACCCCTTAACCTGATCTTTGAAACTCTCCGGTTCCACCAATTCCGTCTTCTCCGAATTGAACTCCGACGACTGTTTTACTTCATAAGCCAGCGTTGAAAGGGTGTCGTCGGAGTATATGATTCCGGTGTCTTCAACTAAGACTTGCTAGCTCCTCTGTCCATGATTTTGCTCCTGAAATTTCTCTCATTTTGGTTGAGATTCGGAACGAATTTCAGTAACCCAGAAGATAGAAATGTAATTGTAGAGAGGGGATTCAAGAAAAAAAGATAGTTGATTTGGTGAGTGAAATATTAACCAAGGATGGAAGTGAGAAGAGAGAAAATTTGATAGTGTGCCATGGGAGTAGGACCAAGTGATGTACAAAATTTATTTTGGAATTTGGTGAGAGTGAAAAGTGTTCGTGAGGTGTAGAGAGGGAAAAAGTAGAATACAAACACACCGGCCAAAAAATAGACCTAGTATTTGTAAATGGCCCTCCTCCCTTTGTCTCTTCTCCAAATCCTCTCTTCCGTCTTTGGCGCACGCACACAAACTCTTACAAGCCTCAACCCCTTGATCTACTCCGACATCATCTCTCCGACGAGCCCCTTCATCTTTTCCGGCGGATCTCGACTTCTACGTCAATGACTCCACGGATGTCGATCTCAAATCTGGTTGCTTTTCTCTGGCAAACCTCAGATCTAATTTGACTCATCTATGTCCTTCATCTTCCTCAGTTCTACGTTGGATGCCTGTGATGAACTCCCTCCGGCGAGCTCTTTCATCTTCTAACGCCCTCTGTGGTTTATAATGTGAAGCTTGAATATATGTAATTTACTATTCCTTGGCATTGTGCAAGTCTTGTTTGCAACTATAGTCAAAACGATTTGGCTTAATTATAAATTTATAACGGTTTTATAATTCAAATATAAGAGTTTTAATGTGTACATTATGAGATTTATTTGTTGTTAATATTGAAAATTTTAATTTTTTTTGTTGAAAAAATTATCTTATAAGTCAATTATAAGAGACAAATTAGTATTATAAGTTACTTATAAGAGTTGTAATGTGTAAATTATGATACCAATTCGTTATTATTGAAATTTTGATTTTTTTGATTGGAAAACTTGTCTCATAACTAAATTATAAGAGATGAAGTAGTTTTATAAGTCAGTTATAAGACAATTATAAGAGACGAAATAGTTATAAGAGACAAATTGCTCTTATAATTCAGCTATAAGAATCTTAATGTGTAAATTATGAGATTAATTCATTGTTATTATTGAAAGTTTTGATTTATTTTTTTTTTTGTAAAAATTATCTTATAAGTCAATATAAGAGATAAATTAGTCTTATAAGTCACTTATAAGAGATGAAGTAGTCTTATAAGTCACTTATAAGAGCTGAAGTAGTCTTATAAGTCAGTTATAGAGAGCGAGGGGTGTCTATGGAATTTTTGATCTAGTGTGTCCTGCATTGAGTTTGAATATCGCCAGAGGGGTCTTAGAGGAAGTGGGCCTTAAATCAATCTAAATATATTTCTAAAATATCTTCGTGTTAATAATATAAAAAGTAGAAATATTATTTTGGTACAGAGAGAGAAAGTAATTACTCAGTTGTTTCACTTGACTATTCAAATATTTTAATAATTTAATTTAATTTATATCATTATAAAAATTTAGTTATTACTCCATTACTCTCATAATAATTGTTCTAATTGAATATGACTATTTTTTTTTATTGTTGGGCAATTATGAATGTTTAATAATTTTGTTAGGAAAATATAACGGAAATTCGAAAAGGCTTTCTTTAAGAAAATAACTGAAAATAACAAAATCGGGAAAAGAAATGAAAACCGGAAAAACTGAATTAAACCGGAAATGCAGAGAGTCGAGGCTTGTGTTAGACACAATCTCCGTAAGAAGTAATTGCCCCGCAATGGTGCTAACGGTTACTGACAATCTTCTCGTAAGATGCAACGACTTTAACTGTCGTTAGTAGAGGCACTTCAAACTAACGACTTCGGCGAACAAACTAACTGTTTGGAACTTCTGGACTTGAAATGAATATTTATGCTTCAATATGCTTTCTCTCTCTAATTACTATTGACTGCTAACTCACTGAATGATGGAATGATGATTGACAAACTGCAGGGGACTATTTATAGATAATGAAGAGTTGGGGTGCCTTTTGGGAATAGACACAATTGGCACCTGTTAAATCTGGACCGTTGGACCTAAGCAAATTGGATGGAGGAGATCTGCTGGGCCAACCCTAGCAGCCTTGACCCGCCCATTCCAATAGACAGGGGTCGCCCTATGTCTTTTCACCAACCATTGCAACCCATGACCCTATTGTCCAAGCGGGCTGCCCAGTTTGCCTATGTGGTCCATCCACCAACCAAGCCCAACTGGTCCTTAGCCCATTCACTGAACCAACCCATGATGTCGCTGATCCACTTCACCTTGGACTGAGCCGCCTCAAGCCCAAGATCTGGGCCGACCCACACGGCCTAGGCCAATACTGGACCTAGCCGAACCAGACATGATCCGAGCCACCACTGCCTTAGGCGAACCATGGACAGCCATCGAACCTAACTTCGTCAAAAGTTTAAGGCTCCACAGCGACCAATGCGAAGTGTAAAGTGCGCTCTAAACCGCCCCTTCGCGCGCTTCGCGGGTTATGGGTCCATTTTGAGCTAGAACAAAACTAGCTCAATAGCCCACTTGGATGCATGGTTGGCCCAATGGTCCAACTAGGTTGGCCCAAGGAGATCAACTTGATGTCTCCTTCCTTGGATAGATCCACTTATAAACTATCATTGCTTTACATCTTTAAGCAATATGGGATAACTATTTCATATCCCATAAACTCTTCATTTTTCCATTTCAAGTTACAATCTTTAGCCATTAATTTCTCATTCACCCGGAAATGGTTTTGAGTAAATAAATGCAATTTCTTAATCTACAACAAATTTAGATTATAATTTTGTAACTTATTTCATTAATCAATAAATGAAACCCATTTGAAAATTGGGTCAAAACTTGGTCAAACCTCGTTTCTAAAACCCATTTCCAACAATCCCCCACATGAATGACAATTAATGCATGTATGCAGATTCGTCCAAAAGTTTCGGCGAACTACTATTGCATCGGGATAGGTAGCTTATGGCCTTGAACCTTCCTAGTAAAATACCATCGGATATACTAGTCAGTTGGTAGCGAGACGCTTTGAACCAGTGACTGTATAGTGTATACCAAGACAACAGTACTCACACAATAATAGCTCTAACAAATTTTGTTCTCACGTTGTGTCCATTTCAGCCCTGGACAGTATCTCATTCATAAGTGTTCATTTAGAAGCGGCCTTATTACTTCTCACTTATATAGGTGATTCACACTATAAAGAGTATCCTGCTATACTCCACCCGTAGGTATATGAATCATTAAAAGTTTTCTCAACTTATCCTCACCACTGCTGCAGGTGCACACACTTGGATGTTCTGGGAATGAGTATGAAACAGGTTCCAAGTGTTTCTACTGAACATCATAACTTAGTTTTCTCATTGAACCAAGGGCCTGGGATCTCCATTTCTCAAGGTTGAGTGTCCACTATGAGTTCTTTTGTTGTGGGTTTTAAACCCATTCCCCTTAACAGTTTATACAGTTGATCTCTATTTATACCTTTCGTAAACGGATCCGCTATGTTATCATTTGACTTTACATAGTCAATTGTGATAACACCATTTTTGATCAACTGTCTAATGGTATTATGTCTACGACGAATATGTCTAGACTTACCATTATACATACTGCTCTGTGCCCTTTCTATTGCTGATTGACTATCACAATGTATCATAACAACGGCGCGGGCTTACTCCAACAAGGAATATCCTCCAAGAAGTTCTTAAGCCATTCTGCTTCTTCTCCAGTTTTATCTAAAACTATAAACTCAGATTCCATCGTGGATCTAGCTATACACGTTTGTTTGGAGGATTTCCATGACACCGCTCCTCCACCAATAATGAATACATATCCACTTATGGACTTAGAGTCTTTTGTGTCTGATATCCAATTAGCATCGCAGTATTCTTCTAATACTGCCGGATATCTCTTATAAAGTATCCCATGATTCATTGTATACTTTAAATATCTCAATACTCTTAATAGAGCCTTCCAGTGATTCGCACTGGGATTACTACTGAACCTACTTAGTTTGCTCACTGAATATGCGATGTCTGGACGTGTACAATTCGTTAAGTACATCAGACTCCCAATTATTCTTGCATATTCCAACTGAGAAACTGGTTCCCCTCTGTTCTTTGCTAAGTGTAGAGTCAAATCTACGGGTGTCTTAGCCGGAGGGTCATTAATGACATCGAACTTTCGAAGTACATTTTCTAGATAATGGGACTGTGACAGAACTATTCCTTCTGATGCTCTAGAAATCTTTATTCCTAATATAACATCAGCTAATCCCATGTCTTTCATGTCAAAGTGCTTATTTAATATGCCTTTAGTATTCATGATCAATTCATGAGTACTTCCCATTATCAACATGTCATCTACGTAAAGACAGACAATTACAAATGATTCAGATGTTCTTTTGATGTAGACTCACTTGTCACATTCATTTATCTTGAATTCATTTGACAACATAGTTCGGTCAAACTTTTCATGCCATTGCTTAGGTGCTTGTTTAGTCCGTACAACGACTTTACAAGTTTACACACCTTCTTTTCTTTACCAGGAACAATGAACCCTTCGGGTTGTTCCATATAAATCTCTTCATCTAGCTCTCCATTCAAGAAAGCTGTTTTCACATCCATTTGGTGTATCTCAAGGTTATGCACAGCAACAATCGCAATGAGAACACGTATGGATGTGATTCTTGGGACAGGAGAATATGTATCAAAGAAATCATATCCCTCCTTTTGTCTAAACCCTTTGGCTACCAACCAGGCTTTGTACTTATCGATAGATCCATCTGCCTTATACTTCCTTCTAAGGATCCATTTGCAACCCAACGGTTTGCATCCTGGAGGGAGATCAACCAACTCCCAAGTATTATTATGCATTATGGACTCTATTTCACTGTTAATAGCTTCTTTCCAGAACGGACTATCCGGATCGGATAAAGCTTCTTTAACAGTAGCTGGTTCGTTTTTTAACATATATGATTGAAAATCAGGACCAAAAGACTTTTCCACTCTTGCCCTCTTACCAAGTCTAGGTCCTTCATCTTCTTCTCGAGATGGACCATTTGTAGCTTCATGAGTTCTCTTATTAGAACTTGTATCTTTCCTATCCTTAGCAGGAAAGATATTTTCAAAGAATGATGCATTCCTTGATTCTATCGTCATTCCTTCATTCATATCAAGAATGTCTGACTTGTGCACTATAAACCGATAGGCATTACTATTGCTTGCATATCCAATAAAGATGCAGTCAACCGTCTTGGGACCGATCTTTATTTGCTTTGGCTTAGGTACCTCAACCTTAGCTAGACACCCCCACACTTTAAGGTATTTATAACACGGCTTACGATTATTCCATAATTCGTAAGGTGTCTTATCAATTCCTTTCTTGGGCATCTTATTAAGAATGTAGTTGGATGTGAGTATGGCTTCCCCCACAAGTTATCGGGTAAGCACAGGCCGATTAACAGTGCATTCATCATCTCCTTAAGAGTACGATTTTTGCGTTCAGCTACTCCGTTAGACTGAGGTGTATATGGTGATGTCGTTTGATGAATAATGCCAGATTCCCAGCATAATCCTTCAAACGGAGCGACATATTCTCCTCCTCTATCGCTTCAAATCTTCTTAATCTTTACATTAAGTTGATTCTCAACTTCATTCTTATAAGTTTGGAAAGCCATTATTGCTTCATCCTTACTTCTCAAGAGATATACTAGCAATATTTAGTGCAATCATCTATAAAAGTAATGAAATACTTTTTTCCACCTCGAGTTTGCACTAACTTTAGATCACAGATATCTGTGTGAACTAACTCAAGAAGTGTTGTGTTTCTTGTCACCGAAGAAAATGATGACTTAGTCATTTTCGCTTCAACGCAAATTTCACACTTGTCAGTTGAATCGAATTTATTCATAGGAATTAATTCTTGACTTACTAACTTCTTAATTGTGTTGTAATTCACGTGACCTAATCTATCATGCCATAGATTAGGACTATCCAACAGGTAGACATAAGAAACATACTTTTCATTCTTCGCTTCAAAGCGGATAATATTTCTTACATTCATTTTGAACAGGCCCTTGTCAAGGTACACATTTTCAAGAAACATATCATTCTTGGTCAATACAAAGTTTTCTAACTCAAACACTAGTTTAAATCCAGCCACGCTCAACAGCGATCTGGAAACCAGGTTCTTGCGAATGTCTGGGACATGCAGCACATCCTTGAGAAGCCAGAATGGTCTTTGCAAGTCAAGGAGGAGATCGAAAAAATGCTCCGAGTTGGCTTCATAAGGGTGATCGAGTACCCGACATGGCTTTCCAACATAGTCACAGTCACCAAGGCCAATGGAAAAGTACACTGCTGCGTAGACTTCCGAGATCTCAACAAAGCAAGTCCCAAGGACGACTTTCCACTACCAAACATCGACATGCTGGTAGACACTACAACCAATTTTGAGGCTAAGTCCTTCGTGGACGGGTTTGCCGGCTACAATCAAATCAAGATGGCCGAAGAAGATCAAGAAAAAACAGCCTTCACAACCCCCTGGGGAACCTACTGCTACACAGTGATGCCGTTCGGACTAAAGAACGTTGGGGCTACCTACTAACGGGCAGCAACCGCCCTCTTCCACGACATGATCCACAAAGAGATTGAAGTGTACGTCGATGACATGATCATCCACTCAAAGGGATCAGATGGACAACACCTCACTGACCTGAGAAAGTTCTTCAACCGCCTCCGGAAACACTCAATGAGGTTAAACCCTGCCAAATGCACATTTGGAGTCAGTCGAGGCAAAGTCTTAGGATACATGGTCACCGAGCGAGGCATCGAAGTTGATCCTCAAAAGATCAAGGCCATCATCGAAATGAGACCACCGCAGACCCAAACAGAGGTAAAAAGCTTCATGGGCCGCCTGCAGTATATCAGCCGCTTCGTCAATTAGTTGACCTCCATGTGCGAGCCAATCTTCAGACTAATGAAGAAAAATGCAGACATCGAATGGAACTCGGAATGCCAAGATGCCTTTGAAGAAATAAAGGCGTACCTTGTGAGTCTCCCGATCCTCTGTCCTCCCCACGAGGAGAAGCCACTTTTGCTATACCTAACTGTGATCGACACCGCAGTCGGAGCCATGCTCTGTCAAGAAAAGAAAGAGTCGCGAGTCGAGAACGCCATCTACTTTTCAGTCGAAAGTTTCAAGGCAGCGAACTCAACTACTCAGCCCTCGAGAAAACCTGCGCATCTCTGGTATGGGTTGTCAGAAAGTTACGACACTACATGCAGTCGCACACAGTGCACTTGGTCTCCAAAATGGACCCAGTCAAGTACCTCTTCGACAAACCATCTCTGTCAATGAGGCTCGCCAAATGGTCTTTCTTCCTAGTGGAATTTGACATCAAGTACGTGAACCAGAAGTCAATCAAGGGACGGGTTGTGGGCGCCTCCAACTCCCGGACCTATAAACTGTGTCCCAGGATAGAGGGTCCCAAAATATACCATTTTTCAATAACTTTTCTTTCATTTAAATTGAAAAGTACACCACCTTTTTCAAAACAGTTGCAAAATAACCTCACTACATGGAGTTGATTTAAAACCTGCTTTAAACATATAACTTGTTTAAGTTACAACCACTACAAAAAAAAAAAAAAAAGGCTTACACAAGCCAACTAGAAAACAAACCAACTACAACTGATTATAATACAAACTCTACTGAAAATGTTTTATAACAATTTCTCAGCATAAATAACCACAACTATTCCCAACTTTCACACAAATATATACATACCCTAACAACACAAAATAGGATCCAAACTCCTTCCCGATCTCACCGGTATGGTCCACCTGTCTCAGCTAAAACTAAAACAGTAAAGGGAGAAGGGGTGAGAGTAAATCTCAATAAGTTGCTATGCATGCAACAATATGCCATATAATATGCAACACAGAAACATGTTACAATAAATCACTTGGGGAAAACAGTTAACACTTTACGTTACCTTTCCCACCTGACCTGTAAGTCATACTATCTGCAACACCTACACAGGTTGCTCAATATATATACAACACACACAGGCTGCTCAACTAATATATGCAACATACACAAGCTGCGAAATCTCAAATATGCAACACCACAAGTTGCTCAATCAATATACTGGTAAAATGGTAAACACATCCGGTTACCTTCTTTTTACCTTTTCCATCTGAACAATATGTAGTACAACGGTGGGAGATAAACTCCACTCCTGTGTGAATTGCTTATTGCCTATTCACAACTTATACGATCCCGATCGGAGACCCATATAAGCAACGGTGGGAGTAGTACTCCTCCCTATTGTGTGGACTGATGCTTGCCTATATCCACTTCTTATAAGACCCAATCTCTAGGGAACCATATAAGACATCAGCAATTCTATGAAATGACTGCACAAATCCATAGAAGCTGAACCCCAGCCTGTAACTACAGAAGGGGAACGGCCCAAGGTATAAGGCAATCTAACCACCTCATGGAACACATCCACTAGTGATAGTATTCCCTATACCCCCGAATAAACAACTACTATAAACATAATCAAGCACATGATAGATACTTGAATTTAATCCACGCCTTGGGATATCAATACGTAACATGATACTTTACTTATGCTAAACCAATCACAATAGTGCACATATATATTTTACACTATTGACTAACAACACTCCAATGACATGGTATGCTTACTCATGCTCAAACCAAATGGACCAGTGCAACACGCATTCAAACACTATGTGCACAACCAATCATGGATATGAAATCACATATGGCCATAATAAATTACATATACCCTACATATCCATGCCCAATCTCAAGAAGTAGTGCCACAATTATTTCATGCACTATCCGAACCAATCATCACATATAGGTTATCAAGTACAGGTACAATACGATATAAGTAGCCCTACTCAATCAGACCCTAAGGTTGAACACTTTCTATAAAGGTTCCAACACAAACAAATAGTATAATACACAATTTTACACATTACTTGGACCATCCATCATGTAATAAAATCAAGTAAGGACTCAATGCATACCAAGTAATCCCTACCGATTCATTATACACTATATAATCTAGTGACAGTGTATTACTACACTTGGCCCCAAACCAAATAAATTAGTGCTAACTATTTTTATGCACTATAACCCCATAACCATCTAGGGCCAGCCACGTAGAGATACAATGTGCTATACATAGCCATACGCATTCACAATACCACATCTAACAACTTCTTTTAAGGTTACGTGATCAAATACCAAGTTTTACAACTTTTGGTTTAAGTTCCATAAACTGCCTTCCAAGCATGTTCACGACATTATTTAAAGCACTTCCCATTATCCAATTGGACCATTTCAAATTCCACAATGTATGACTAAAGTTGTACTAGATTCAAGGTTAGAGAGTGTTCTAATTCATGTTGATTAGACTAGGTTTGCAAAGCCTAGAAAAAGGACCAAAGCTGCAAATGAGAACAGTTCAAGTAACAAAACTGCCTTGCAGGCATTTTCAAGCCACTATTTAAGGATCTTGCCAATATCTTTTTGGCCAATTCCAAGTTCTACATTGTGGTACTAAACTTGTACTAAATACCTAGTTAAAGAGTGATCAAATCTATACTTATTAGACTACGCTAAAAAGCTTGCAAAGGTGCTCACTCAACGCAGATCTGGGCACGAGTCGTGCATGTCAGCACGAGTCGTGCATCTCCCCTGCACGAATGCTCCATGGCTCACGACTAGTGCATCACGACTCCCTCAGCTTGGTCACGACTCGTGCTCAGGGGCACGAGTCGTGCCTCAACACCAGAAGCTACAATCAAGTCGTTCACTTCAAAGAATAAAGAAGAACAACTACGACAACACCAGCAACTGCAAGCTTTGTTCTCAGCATTCCCAGGTCATATTACCACAATATTCATACCTGTTTTAGCCCCAAAATACACTCTATTTATGCCTCATAACATCTAGACAACATCCTTACCATTCATCCAAGCTTTATTGATCAATTAATAACCCATAATTATCCCCTCTCAACCCACTTATACTCAGTTCACTTCAGCTACTGCCAAGACGTTTCATAACTGTCTATACACAGATTTTGGACAATAATATACTCACTTCAGGTCTTATAGCACATATATAACATGTATAAACATCAATTATACCAAATCCACACCAAATACTCAAGCCATGGCATGGAAGTATTTAAGTTCTACCCCAACCCAATTTCCTTTTCAATTTCAACTCTCAGCTGATGTGTAAACCTCTACCAAACTTGTTCATAACATCAATAAGACATCATTAATCATAGTATGAACAGTTAAGGAAGGAAACATAACAACTTACCAAAATTTATCCAAATAAACGGAAAAGAAAATCGGATATCCTTGATCTATTCAACTCCCTTAGCACAGATTTGAAGTTGGAATCAACAACTGATTGAAGGTTGAATTGCTGGGATTTTTGGACTATAAGCTAGGGTTTTGGAACTTTCTTGGCCTGGGAGAGAAAGGGATAAGACTGAGGAAGAAAATGCTTCTTGAAGAAGCTTTGTTAAAGGATTTATATAAACAAAATTACAACCAAGCTCCTCCAAGTTAAAAAATCAACACATAACCACCTTATACTTAGTTTTACACATAAGCACCTTAAGGTTTTATATAACACGTTCATTTGACTTTCAAATGTTATCATCTTACTACACAAATTTCTCATTTCTTTTATTTAGACATTATTTTTAAAATCCATATAATAACATTTAACCATGTAATTTAGCAATCTAGCCAAGTAAACACGTAATCACTTCACAATTTCATATAATGCTTAACATAAGTGCAATACCCCCACTCCCACGTGCTTAATGCGTGGTTAAATTAGTGCCCGGACCTAGGGTCGTGACACTCACTCCCCCTTAAATAAAATTCGTCCCGAATATTAAACATACTTACTTGAGTGCTCAATAACCACCCAATTCAACTCATCTGTATCCTTGGTTAAAGCATTCAATATCGGAATAAGATCATCAAGATACTTCCTCTCATACCAAGTCCCATACAGTGCAAATTCAATACTGAACTGGTAACCGATAATATACACCAATTCCACTAAGGTTGAATAAACCTCTCAAATGAAGAAAATCCATCATATACACATGCAACATATCCTTAAAGTCTGGATAGTTTTCTATGTCTTCTCATCTATCTGAGAATGAAACCCAGAACTGAACTTTAGCTCGGAACCCCAAAGCCTCATACTCAAACAGTCGCAATTTATATCGTATCTTGCAATTCACAAGGCCACTGCTCTACCTGATATTCAATTATTTTAAGTAACCAGGTACTGCCTCTTCTAGTTGATAAGAATCTCAATACTTGAGAAATTAACAACCCTGCCCCAAGCTTGAAACTATAAGGCCCGACATTAAAATTTCTTCGTAACTCTGAATAACCCAAGATATCCTCTATAAAGATTATCACAAGTTATCAAGATCAAGTTTAAACTCAACTCATTATATTCACAAACACACCCAGTACCCTTCCATAAGGGCTTTTGGATATGGAAATAAACCTGACATTAATCAGTACCAATTCTACTGCCCTAACTGGCAGCATAAAATACTTTGAGGAAATCACCTCACCAATTTAAATGCCACCAATAAATAAGATATTTCAGGTGACTTTTATTCAAGTCTAACACAGAAACCAAACAACATTCACGTTCTTTAGACCATATATTTAGGTCTTTAATACATATATGACATAATTATCAAGTAATGACTTATCCACCTCAATAACAAACAGAGGCAAGTAAACCATAGAAAAGGAGACTAGCTTTTTGGCGACAGTCTACCCCAAAACACAACAATTACTTGACCACTGCAGGCCAAGTATACTAACAATATCCAGGATTGGTAATTCTACCAACTCCACTGGCAATCCATGCCCACAAATACTTATGTCACAACCATGACAATCAAAGAAACTCGAGGTACTCTCCCATAGGAGTTGAACCTCTAGCACATAAGACAACTCTTAGGCCATTTATGCAAATAAAAGCAAAATGCCATGCCACATAAGAATGGAATAAACTGGGATCCATAAAAATATGACCCCTAATTCCTGAGACAGGTAATATACCTCTAATAATTGTGGAGGAATCTCTCTCTCTCCATAATCCCAAGCCAAGACTCAGTCTTAGACTTTCTCTTTTGCTTTCCCTTCTGTGTCTCTCTTTGTACCACCACTTTGTTGCCCTCTTTGTTGGCTACTGCCTGAGGTCTGTTCTTGTCGCAATCTAAATCTAGGACAATTCCTTCTGATATGCCCCATTTCCCCACACTTCATATATTTTCCTTGTTTTTTCCAACACGTGCCTTCTGTATGTCCAATCCTCTGACAAAATTTACAAACCCTGCTATGCTGTCCAGATACTGGCTGAACTGTAGAAGCTGCAATCGATACTCTTCGAACACTTCCGAAACCGAAGAAGCTGGCTGTCCTTTGATCGATCGGAACCTTGTTCCTGACACTTTAACTTGCTTCCATCCCTTTTCAATTCCCCTTGGTGCTTCTCAAGGTCATTCTCGATCTGAAACGCCCTATCCCAGGTCGTCTGATAATCGGCAAAGGCATAAGTCGATAATTGTTTCCTCAACTCAGGTCTCAAACCTTTTATAAAATGATGAACTCTTCTCCCTTCATGGGTTACCAAGTGAGGACAATCTTGAGCCAATTCTGCAAACCTTGCTGAATACTGAGCTACCGTCATAAATCCCTGTTTTAGACGTAAGAATTCCACCTCCATCTTATCTCGAGTAACTATGGTAACAAAATAATCCTCGAAATTCCGAGTGAAATTATCCCAAATTTGGGGCGTATGAGCCCGTTCCCAATATTCATGCAAAAGTTGCCACCAATAATTCACTGGACCTTCCAGCTTGAAAATAGCACACCTAACCTTTTCTTCATCAGAAATGCCTATAGCCTCAAAAATTTTATTCATTGCTTCTAACCACTTTGCTGCCTTTCCCGGATTTGGATTTCCATTAAAACTTGGTGGATTCATTCTTACAAAATCCTCAATCCCCGATTTTGGTCGTACCTCAGGTTGCTGTCGAGCTTGTACCTGAGCTGCCATGTTCTGTAGAAAGACCCTGAGCATATCCATCATTTCCATATTCTGGTCTCTTCCTGTTCCCATATTATTCCCATTTCCGTGATCCCCTTGTTGGTCATCACCATTTCCTGCCATTGAACAATTTCCTGCAGTAACCACTCGGTGTCAGATGTTACACACTCCTCCTTAGGCTAGACATCTACCCTTGACTTCTAACCTGAGCTCTGATAACAACTGTGGGCGCCTCCAACTCCCAGACCTATAAACTGTGTCCCAGGATAGAGGGTCCCAAAATATACCATTTTTCAAAAACTTTTCTTTCATTTAAATTGAAAAGTACACCATCTTTTTCAAAACAGTTGCAAAATAACCTCACTACACGGAGTTGATTTAAAACCTGCTTTAAACATATAACCTGTTTAAGTTACAACCACTACAAAAAAAAAGAGGCTTACACAAGCCAACTAGAAAACAAACCAACTACAACTGATTATAATACAAACCCTACAGAAAATGTTTTATAACAATTTCGCAGCATAAATAACCACAGCTATTCCCAACTCTCACACAAATATATACATACCCTAACAACCCAAAATAGGATCCAAACTCCTTCTCGGCCTCACCGGTATGGTCCACCTGTCTCAGCCAAAACTAAAACAGTAAAGGGAGAAGGGGTGAGAATAAATCTCAATAAGTTGCTATGCATGCAACAATATGTCATATAATATGCAACACAGAAACAGGTTGCAATAAATCACTTGGGGAAAACAGTAAACACTTTACGTTACCTTTCCCGCCTGACCTGTAAGTCATACTATCTGCAACACCTACACAGGTTGCTCAATATATATGCAACACACACAGGTTGCTCAACTAATATATACAACATACACAAGCTGCGCAATCTCAAATATGCAACACCCACAAGTTGCTTAATCAATATACTGGTAAAATGGTAAACACATTCGGTTACCTTCTTT
The DNA here is from genome assembly GCA_022495995.1 of Adenophora triphylla var. japonica. Lineage (NCBI taxonomy): Eukaryota > Viridiplantae > Streptophyta > Magnoliopsida > Asterales > Campanulaceae > Adenophora > Adenophora triphylla. The sequence goes on along the minus strand of JAFEMH010002274.1, from coordinate 63,189 downwards.
TTACCTTTTCCATCTGAACAATATGTAGTAAAACGGTGGGAGATAAACTCCACTCCTGTGTGAATTGCTTATTGCCTATTCACAACTTATACAATCCCGATCGGAGACCCATATAAGCAACAATGGGAGTAGTACTCCTCCCTATTGTGTGGACTGCTGCTTGCCTATCCACTTCTTATAAGACCCAATTTCTAGGGAACCATATAAGACATCAGCAATTCTATGAAATGACTGCACAAATCCATAGAAGCTGAACCCCAGCTTGTAACTACAGAAGGGGAACGACCCAAGGTATAAGGCAATCTAACCACCTCATGGAACACATCCACTAGTGATAGTATTCCCTATACCCCCGAATAAACAACTACTATAACCATAATCAAGCACATGATATATACTTGAATTTAATCCACGCCTTGGGATATCAATACGTAACATGATACTTTACTCATGCTAAACCAATCACAATAGTGCACATATATATTTTACACTATTGACTAACAACACTCCAATGACATGGTATGCTTACTCATGCTCAAACCAAATGGACCAGTGCAACACGCATTCAAACACTATATGCACAACCAATCATGGATATGAAATTACATATGGCCATAATAAATTACATATACCCTACATATCCATGCCCAATCTCAAGAAGTAGTGCCACAATTATTTCACGCACTATCCGAACCAATCATCACATATAGGTCATCAAGTACAGGTACAATACGATATAAGTAGCCCTACTCAATTAGACCCTAAGGTTGAACACTTTCTATAAAGGTTCCAACACAAACAAATAGTGTAATACACAATTTTACACATTACTTGGACCATCCATCATGTAATACAATCAAGTAAGGACTCAATGCATACCAAGTAATCCCTACCGATTCATTATACACTATATAATCTAGTGACAGTGTATTACTACACTTGGCCCCAAACCAAATAAATTAGCGCTAACTATTTTTATGCACTATAACCCCATAACCATCTAGGGCCAACCACGTAGAGATACAATGTGCTATACATATCCCTACACATTCACAATACCACATCTAACAACTTCTTTTAAGGTTACGTGATCAAATACCAAGTTTTACAACTTTTGGTTCAAGTTCCATAAACTGCCTTCCAAGCATGTTCACGATATTATTTAAAGCACTTCCCATTATCCAATTGGACCATTTCAAACTCCACAATGTATTAATAAAGTTGTACTAGATTCAAGGTTAGAGAGTGTTCCAATTCATGTTGATTAGACTAGGTTTGCAAAGCCTAGAAAAAGGACCAAAGCTGCAAATGAGAACAGTTCAAGTAACAAAACTGCCTTGCAGGCATTTTCAAGCCACTATTTAAGGCTCTTGCCAATATCTTTTTGGCCAATTCCAAGTTCTACATTGTAGTAATAAACTTTTACTAAATGCCTAGTTAAAGAGTGATAAAATCTATACTTATTAGACTACGCTAAAAAGCTTGCAAAGGTGCTCACTCAACGCAGATCTGGGCACGAGTCGTGCATGTCAGCACAAGTCGTGCATCTCCCCTGCACGAATGCTCCATGGCTCACGACTAGTGCATCATGACTCCCTCAGCTTGGTCATGACTCGTGCTCAGGGGCACGAGTCGTGCCTCAACACCAGAAGCTACAATCTGAAGCTGTTCACTTCAGCAACAGCAGCAACAACTACGACAACACCAGCAACTGCAACCTTTGTTCTCAGCTTTCCCAGGTCATATTACCACAATATTCATACCTGGTTTAGCCCCAAAATACACTCTATTTATGCCTCATAACATCTAGACAACATCCTTACCATTCATCCAAGCTTTATTGATCAATTAATAACCCATAATTATCCCCTCTCAACCCACTTATACTCAGTTCACTTCAGCTACTGCCAAGACGTTTCATAACTGTCTATACACAGATTTTGGACAATAATATACTCACTTCAGGTCTTATAGCATATATATAACATGTATAAACATCAATTATACCAAATCCACACCAAATACTCAAGCCATGGCATGGAAGTATTTAAGTTCTACCCCAACCCAATTTCCTTTTCAATTTCAACTCTCAGCTGATGTGTAAACCTCTACCAAACTTGTTCATAACATCAATAAGACATCATTAATCATAGTATGAACAGTTAAGGAAGGAAACATAACAACTTACCAAAAGTTATCCAAATAAACGAAAAAGAAAATCGGATATCCTTGATCTATTCAACTCCTTTAGCACAGATTTGAAGTTGGAATCAACAACTGATTGAAGGTTGAATTGATGGGCTTTTTGGACTATAAGCTAGGGTTTTGGAACTTTCTTGGCCTGGGAGAGAAAGGGATAAGACTGAGGAAGAAAATGCTTCTTGAAGAAGCTTTGTTAAAGGATTTATATAAACAAAATTACAACCAAGCTCCTCCAAGTTAAAAAATCAAAACATAACCACCTTATACTTAGTTTTACACATAAGCACCTTAAGGTTTTATATAACACATTCATTTGACTTTCAAATGTTATCATCTTACTACACAAATTTCTCATTTCTTTTATTTAGACATTATTTTTAAAATCCATATAATAACATCTAACCATGTAATTTAGCAATCTAGCCAAGTAAACACGTAATCACTTCACAATTTCATATAATGCTTAACATAAGTGCAATACCCCCACTCCCACGTGCTTAACACGTGGTCAAATTAGTGCCCGGACCTAGGGTCGTGACACGGGTAATGGTCGAACAACTGGCTGACTTCCCAACCGACGAGGCCCAAGGTCCCGAGCCACAATTTCCAGACGAAGGAATCTTCACACTTGAAAGCGAAAAACCATGGCAACTGTTCTTCGACGGAGCGGACAACAAAAGAGGAAACGACATTGGTATGCTTTTGGTCGACCCAAAGGACGAGCACACCCCAATCGCCATAAAGCTGAATTTCGAGGTAACCAACAATGCCGCCGAATACGAAGCCTACGCCGCCAGACTAGAGGCCGCACTCGAAAGGAACGTCCAGAAACTCGAGGTCTACGGGGACTCAGCCTTGATCATCAATCAAGTTTCCAACAGGTGGAAAAAAATAGACCCAGGCTTGCATGTGGTCACCATTGGGCCACAACTGTTGGGTTTTGGGGTTACAAACGCAGTGGAAAATTTAACAAAGAACATCAAAACCCTAGCCCTTAGATCCGTCTAGCATGAAGAGATTAGAAAACCATGAAATAGAATTACATACCTTTAATGCGATGAAGTTTGTCAAAATAGATCTCAAAATTCAAGCCTTGGAATTTTGATGTCGAATCGGATCTTCTTCTTCCTTGTTCAAAACCTTGGTGATGAAATCAATAATGGAGATCTTCAAGCTTTAGGAGATAAAGAAACCTCCCTCTAATGGTGATTCACACGCGAACGAACCAAGAACTCTTCTTGTTGGATTGCTAGATGTTCCTTTCCGATTATTGAAATGATTTCAATAATCAATGGCAAAAACTATGGGATTTATCAAAGCCTAGAGTTTCATAAACTTAGAACAATGATGTATATAGGTGAGAGAGATATTATGGATGCACAAAGTTTGTATTTATATCCCGTATAAATCCCCTAACAATTAGGGTAGAAATCTTGTCAAACACCAAAACCTTTCAAGCCAAGGAACTATGTACGGACTGAAATTCGCTAGGGGCACGAGTCATGCCCAAGGGAACGAGTCGTGCCTGAAAAATCACTCGTGCGGTTCCCGGGAATGACTCGTGCTCAAGAGCACGAGTCGTGCCCAACGCTTGGCAAAGTATGTCGCACGGTATACCAAGCCAGAATTCCAATTTTCTTCTGGCAAAGTATGTTGCACAGTATACCAAGCAAGAATTCCAATTTTCAGCCAGAATCAAATTCGTTCTTTGTGTGTGACCCAAAAGGAATTATATTATGTTGGTAGTGAGTCAAAACATGACCTCACAAGACATAAGTGGTTTCTAGCAAACCATTATATCCACCCAATTAATATAACATCAAAGCTTGATTTCTTGATAGATCAAATGTCACAATCCCTTTGTCCACGATGTCCAATTGAACATGAGTCATGGTCTATGTCAACTCATTCCGTTCAATGCTTTCTCGATTTTGAATATGTTGATAATCCAAATGCATTTGATCTCTATCAAATCACTTGAGTGTGGCCACACATTTCATCAACATCATTCATCAAGGGGCCCAAACAAACATCTCTCTTGATGTAAATGGAAACGGGGAGAATAGAAGTGGACGATAATGATACCAGTGCCACCCGTCCTTTCTCCCAGCGAATTAATGATCTACCTTCCAATCCTGCTTTTAAAATCCCAAGTTTTGAAAAATATGTGGGAACCACCGATGCACGGGACCATGTGAAAAGTTTTGAATCCACCATGACCCTCCTCAACAAGGCAGATGACATTCTTTGAAAGGCTTTTGCGAGTACCATCTCCGGAACAGCTTTATCCTGGTTTCGTGAGCAAAAGAAGGGAAGCATCGATAGCTGAAAAATAATGAGGAGGAGGTTCCTGTACCACTTTGCCACAACAAAGAGGAAGAAGAGATTGACAGATCTTGCTAACATTGAGCAAGGAAAGAATGAAACCACTCTGAATTATTACAATCGATTCAGAGCCATGGCAGACCAAGTAGAAGAAAGCTTTATAGACAGGGAGGTGATTGTTTGCTTTAATTCTGGACTAAGATCCGGACAATTAATCTATGAACTTTCTGCCTGAGAGTCCAAGTCAAAATCTGATCTATACAATGTGGCTTACGCCATAGCGATGGCAGAAGAGAAAAGTAAAAAGAGATATGAGAAACCAGAAGCAGAGGGAGCTGCCACCAACCATGCTTCAAATGGAAGTGGCTACTAAGGGAAGAATAGAATTCAGGCTACTGAAAAAGCCGAGGTTTTTACCCCCCTCACAAAACTAATCACGGAAATCATGCAGTTGGTGAATCTACTAAATTCCCAACCACTCAATAAAAGAACAAAGTACACCCGTGACAGCTCCAAGTACTATGCCTTTCACAAGGACCACAGACACGGCATAAAAAATTGCATCTCCCTTAATAGAATGATACAGAGATGGGTAGACGAGGGAAAGCTAGATTGCTACGTTATGAGAAATGATAACAAACGAATAAGAAATGATGACGATGATGAGGATAAGGAAGATGAAAGGGAAGACAGGCCTCCTATAGAAAAACTCCATGTCATACGAGAGTAGACCGTTTCAAACAAAAAACTAAAAGACCAGATCCATAAGCTGAGTAAAGTTTATCATATCCCCGACTGGATTCATAAGGAGGAGGAAGTCATTAGCTTCTCCTCTAATGAGCTAGTCGTAAGTCGCGCGGATTGCGAACAACCCTTGATAATCAAAGGGAGGATTGACAACTGTGAATCTGAGAGACTCCTCATATACCTGGGAGCCTCCCGAGATATTCTGTATTACTCTACCTTCCAGAAGATGAATATAAAGGATAGTATGCTGAAGCCATACTCCGGAACACTAGAATGCTTCACCAACCAAAAGGTCAGCGCCATGGGGACAATTGACTTTTTGCTGGAAGTGGGTGACCATCTCTTCCGAGCAGAGGCCACAGTAACATTCGTGGTCATAGATATGGCAAGTGACTACCATGTCATCCTAGGCATTTCAAGTCAAGGCAAACTTGGGTTGGTCGCCTCCCTCCCTCACCAACGAGTTAAATTCCCTACACGCGCTAGAGTCGGATGTGTGAGGGAGACCCCCAAGGACTTACTGGAGCATGTCATGAGGAGCAAAAAAACATCTAAAAAGGTGGAGGTGGACATACCAGAGGAAAATATGAAAATCTCTAATTCTGTAAAGACTACCAGCACCAGTTATAGGCTCAACCTGATTTTTGAAGCAGATAACGAGTATCACATGATCCTAGATATACATGAATATAATGACACTGTTCTATCCATCCCGGATATAGCCCCTCATCTCGTCAGCAGCCAGAACTCGGGGGGGACTAACCCTGACTTGAGACAAGGAGAGCTAACAGACGTTGACGAACTAGTGAAAATGGAAGATCTAGAAATAAATGGTGAGGAAGTTAGAAAGCTTAGAGATATAATCATCGAAACATTGCAATTTCGAGACGGTTCAGAGATGGAGCCCGTAGACGAATTGAAGAAATCATACTCAATCCCAACTATGCAGAACAAAAAATAAAAATCGGGAGCCAGCTCTCCCCTGAAGAGAGGGAGGAAATCATCACCCTCATAAAAAGTAATCTTGATGTCTTCGCATGGAAAATCGAGGATATGAGGGGAATCAAGGAAGAGATAGCTCTCCACAAGTTGGAGGTTGACCCATCTGTTAAACTTATTAAACAAGCATGGAGGATTCTTGCAAATGACAAGTAAAATGCCATAAAAAAAGAGGTGCAGAAATTACTAAGTGTTGGAATTATCAGGGAAGCAATCTACCCTGTTTGGTTGGACAATGTTGTGATGGTAAAAAAATAGGAAGTAGAGAATGTGTGTCGAATTCACAGATCTCAACAAAGTCTACTCGAAAGACAGTTACCCTCTCTCCAGAATTGACAAGCCGGTAGACTCCATTGTAGACATAAAACACTGAGCTTCCTAGATGCTTAATCTGGTTATCACCAGATCAAAATGGCTAAGGAAGACATTGAGAAAACATCCTTCCAGGCAGTTGTAGGAATTTATTTTTATACCATGATGCCTTTCGGGCTAAAAAATGAGGGTGTAACCTACCAGCGAATGGTCAACAAATTATTTGGTGAGCAGATATGCCGTAACATGGAATCCTACTTATATGATATGGTCATCAAGACTAGGAGTGGAAGTCACGCCCCTGAATTGGAGGAAACTTTTGATAACCTACGAGCAAACAACATGAAACTGAATCCAAGTAAATGTATGTTTGGGGTGACGTCCGGAAAGTTCCTAGGTTTTATGGTATCGCAAAGAGGAATTGAGGCAAATATAGAAAAAATCAAAGCCTTGATAGACATAAAGGAACCTACCAACATCAAGGAGGTCCAAAGACAGAATGGAAGAATAGCTGCACTTGGAAGATTCATTGCAAAATCCGCTGAAAAATAACTTGAAACTGAATCCAAGTAAATGTGTGTTTGGGGTGACGTCCGAAAAGTTCCTAGGTTTTATGGTATTGCAAAGAGGAATTGAGGCAAATCTAGAAAAAAAATCAAAGCCTTGATAGACATGAAGGAACCTACCAACATCAAGGATGTCCAAAGATAGAATGGAAGAATAGTTGCACTTGGAAGATTCAGTGCAAAATCCGCTGAAAAATCACTGTCATTCTTCAAAGTCTTGAAGGGGACCAAGAGCTTCTCCTGGACACGTGAATGCTCAGAATCATTCAAATAGTTGAAGGAGTACTTTGGATCCCCTCCTTTGTTGAGCAACCCAGATACTGGAGAGATGATATATGTCTTCCTAGCAGCAACAGACAACGCTATAGCTGTAGTATTAGTCCGGAATGAAGGTACCACACAGAAACCTATCTATTATGTATCCAAAGCACTATCAGATGTGGAGAACAGGTAATTCAACGCAGAAAAGATAGCCTACGTGCTAGTTATATCGGAAAGAAATCTACGAGCATACTTTTTTTTGTGCATCCCATCACTTTGTATACTAATGCACCCTTGAAGAAAATTTTACATAAGTTGGATTGCTCAGGACGTCTCATTAATTGGTCTATCGAGCTCACTGAGTTTGATATCAGATATCAACCTAGAAAGATTCTCCTAGCACAGCCTCTGGTCAATTTTATGGTTGAAACCACCTTTATAGGTGAGCACGACCCCACCTCCCATAAGCGCAAAAAACTTGCGGGAGAAGAATCGACCATCGAGCTCCCATCCAACGGTTGGGTCTTATATACAGACAGTTCAGCCACTAAAGAAAAAAGCGGAGATGGAATTGTACTAGCATGTCCTGATGGATATCACACCATCCAATACATCATCATATTCAAGTTTCCTGCCTCCAACAATCAAGCTGAGTATGAGGCCCTGATATTTGTCATAGAGTTGGCATCCTTCTATGGAGAAACTAAGGTCGCCGCCTTTTGTGACTCCTAACTCATAATGAAACAGATAAAGGGAGAGTATAACACTCAACATCCCACACTTACAAAGTACAAATACCTCATCCTAGACATGACGAAAAAGATGGAATTTTTTGAAATAAGTCAGATGGGAAGGGAGGATAATCAAGTGGCAGATGTTCTATCTAAACTGGCAACTATTGACGTGGCAGATCCCGACTCTAACCCACTCATAGTCTTCGCCGAAAAACCTGCCTACGAAAGACTGCAAGTAATGCTCCTATATGAGGAAGACAGGTGTTAGATAGACGACTACATGGACTTCATTGAAAATAACCAACCCCCAGATGATGAAGCTTGTGCTAGACTTATCAAGAAGAAGTCAGTAAGGTTTACAATGATTAACGAAATTCTCTATAGAAGATCATTCACAAAGTCCCTGCTGAGGTGTGTCTATTCCAAGGAAATAGAAAATCTTTTGGCAGAAGTGCATGAAGGCATTTGTGTACATTGCATATTAGGAACTGCATTTGTAGGATTCGAGACTTGGTTCGGCAAGTCGGGGCTAGATTGCTTATTTGTGCAGAAGTGCTGCTGGAATTGCCGAAGGGTTGTATCGCGCGGGACAAGGTATCTCGCGCGAGACACGCTACTCAGGAAGAGTTCTTTTCTTCTTCGAATAGGATTCTGTCAGTTTTCCTCTATATAATCACCCTGTAGTCCGGTCAGATAACTCATTCAGGCTTCTCAAATCACAGAGATATCTTGTTAGGGTCGAATTCTTGCCTTCTTTTCCAACCCTGTGATCCATGGCTTCCAAGGAGATTGTCCCAACGTCCATGATAGTCGATGATTTTTCTCTGCCGTCTGATGTAGTTGAAGCGTTCAAGCAAGCATCGAGAAATTTTGTGAGGTCATTTCATAATCGATCTCGCAATAAGTTTATTGCAGAATTCGGATTTAGAATCCTTTTCACTTTGAAGAATCTCCAACCGGATTGGAATCTATTGCAGGGCGCTGCCCGATTTTGGGATCCCTCTATTCATCTCTTTAATTTCTTTCTTAATGAGATGGTTCCTACCGTTGAGGAATTTGCTATTATCTTGGATATGCCTTTGACTGGTGAAATTGTTGTTCCTAAATTCAATAGGAACCATTCAGAAGCTTTGAATGAATTGTTGGGGATCCCCCTTGACACTTGCTATGAGTTGGTTCAATGCAGATGGGTGGATTGCTCTTCTTTTCCTAAATGCTTCAGCGGAGATTCAGATGATGAGGCCTTCCATGTTTATAAATGGAACTTTCTGGCCCTTTCTCTTTTCGGAGATGTTTTGTTCCCATGCAGGGGTGGCTTGGTTGACTCCCAATTGGTGGAAATTGTTCTGCAGGCTAGGAAACGTTCTAGGAACATTATTTCGCTAATCTTGGGTGAGACCCTGCATGGTCTTGATGAGTTGCATAAGACCGGTGCCATGACTCAAGGGAGTCCTATTTTATTGACTATTTGGCTTAGGGAACATCTCAAGTTGGTAGCTCCTCCATTGGATTATTCTCCCTTTACGTACCATATGAGGAAGTTGCTAATCAAGGATCTTTTGGTGGATGAGTGGGCCAAGTTGCTTGCAAAAACCGCCACTGCAGATATTATTTAGTGCCCACCTTATTGGAGACTGAACAGGTATGTTGCCAATACCAAGGGTTTTGACAGGGTTATTCTTCCGGGTTTGCGATATTCTTCTTTTTACTTTCCCAAGCGGGTGCTTCGTCAGTTTGGCCAACAGCAGGATACTTATCTTTTCCAAGGAACCTCTCGCGAAGTGTCCTATATTGGTGTAGAGTTTGCGAAGGTGTTAGCGCAAGCATGGGGTGAAGGAACTAATCGAGATTTTTGGTCAAACCTTCGGACTTTTGATGCAAGTGTCTTCTTATCTGACAAATTTTTGGATTGGTTCCTTCATACCGGTCACCCAAGTGCTGAGAAGATTGATGATCTATGGCTTTCACTGCTAGGAGATTCCTTCATGGCGAGTAGTATTTTGAGAAGGAGTGAGGCCCAGTCTGATCCTGCTAATGTACGGACTGATCCAACCCAAGATTTTCTCGATGGGGATTGGTACGAGAGAAGAGGTAAGGGGGGATTGGTATGAGAGAAGAGGTAAGGGTCTTCCAGGAAAGATGCAAGCTTTGGATAGTGTGAGTACGCCAATCCAATTCGCGACCCTTTAAAAGTGCTTTTTAATGTAATAAAACTGCACTAGGGGCATTTTGGTAAATTCCCGGTCAATTCCAAGTCTTTCGGAAACTTTTCTTAAAGTTCTTATGAAGGAAGTACTTGTGAGTGATTTTTCCACATAAAAGGACCTACCAGGAATTACCAGATTTGGACCTATTGGGAATTATCATGAAAGGTTCCAGAATGAGTTGTTGACGCAAAAAACGGTTACATGGCTGGATAGGTCGTGCGGCACAATTGACTACGGAAAAGCGAAGCAAAAGGCCGTGCGACACAAGTGATCCACTCCATGCAGCCTATAAATTGGACCCTCCCCCTCTCATATCAGGATCCCTTTTCCAATACCCTAAAGTTACTCTGCCCAATTGAAGACATAAATCATTCTCTCTCCTCAAACCACACCAAACCCCTCTAATTCCATCTCTTCCTCACCCAAAATCATACACCCACCTTAATACAACTCACATCCCCTTGAAGATCTGAACAAGAGCTTTCAAGTGGCGTTCATTTGCACCTCCTAGCAGCTGAATTGAAGGCTTCCACACCTAACTTGGTGTAGAAGTAGAGGACTACAAGGGTAACACATTTCTCCACCCTCTTCTCTCTCATTTACTTGTTTCTTTGCAATTGTTCTTCCTCCACTTGATAATCAAGCTCCATCTGCTTTAGATTATCAAGTGGCAACTGCCATATCTCTGTTTAATTGGTTTTGCTTGGTTTAATTGCATATTGGTGTTGTGATTGTACCTCCCTTGGTTGCTTGGTGCTCAAGGGAGTATGGATCTCCCATATCCATGCTCCCTTGGGTAATTCGTTATTAATCTGTGCTATTCCGAGTTGATTTGGTATGTCAATTAGATATGAATCGATCCTTGTTAGCTTCTGATTTTAAATTGTGAGATTCCTGCAGATAGTCTACTTATGTCACGCGACACAAGTGACTCATCAAGTCCTGTGTCACGCGACACAAGTGACCCATCTGCAGAGAATCATCTTTCAGTTGTAAGTTTGTTCCTCCTTTCCCCCTTTTGTTTGTCACTCAAATTAGGGTGTGGATCTTCCATATCCACATTCACTTTGAAGTGATTAGATAGATCTACTTCCTTTTTGTTCAATAATGTAAAATCTCTGCAAAGTGACCTGTAGTGTCACGCGACACAAGTGACTCCTCAAGTCCTGTGTCACGCGACACAACAAGCCTCTGCAGCAGGTTCGTTTTAGTTGTAATTTTTGTTTCCCCCCTTTGTAATATGGGATGTGGCCTCCCATTTTCAATGGCTTACAAGTTGTTTCTTCTTCCCTTTGAGCAATAAAACAAAGTACTTCTTTGCATTCCATACATATCTTGTCTCACACACTAGCACACATATTTGAATGAATTAAATGTTGAACATAGAAAGACTCGTCTACGGACGAGGCATGTTGGGTGAACTCTCGGTTCTTCCCAACACATAACCTGACCCCCGAACCCATTTTCTCTGTCAAAAAGGTTTTCAATGTTTCCTCTTAAAAATGGCGTGGCGACTCCTTTTCTAAATTTCGGGCGAGCGCACATTCTGTGGCGACTCTGCTGGGGAATGAAACCTGTTTTCAAAAGTGGGTCAAACTTTCGTGTTGTTCAACGTTCAATTCATTCACTCGTATGTGCTTTGTTGGAGACATTATATGTGTTGTTTGCATCTTATGTGCTTTGTTTGATTGTCCTTGCTTCCTGCTTTGTTGTTCTTTTGCTTGGGTTTGAGTTGTGCTATTAAGCTTCGAGGCTGGGGCTGTTCCTGGTGATCTTCAGAATTCTGGAATTGGACCCTTCTGTCACGCGACATAACTTGCAATGTCTGTCCTGTGTCACGCGACAGAGGTGGCCAGTTTGCAGGGTTTGGTTCTCTTGGTGCAGTTGGTGATTTTGGACAGTCCCCGTGTTTGATTTATCGGTTATTCGCTTATTGTACTCTGTGGGGTGTGTGTGTAGTTTCCCTTTCTTCCCCTTTTCAAATAAATTAAAAGAAAAATAATAATAATAAAAAAATCATTTTTTGCAAAATAAATGAACATAGTCATCCGCACACCACTTCACGTAGATCTAGAACCCTCGGGTGTGATTGACGGCATCGCGGAAGGTGATGTATTTCACTTACGTTTGAGCGCCTAAGATCAAACCTAACCCCTAGCGCATCATAGGTGGCGCCACACTTAAACTTTACCCACGGTTGGTTTTGATACAACGTTTTAATTACAATGTAATGAATTGTTTTTTGAAATTCCCAATAAGTTCTTATACCTTCCCCCAAAACCTCGCACCTTGTGGGCATGTTGCCAATGCAACATGGTTTCACGTGAGGACATGTCACTCTCGTGGCATGTCCCAAACGAGAGATCATGCCGCATTGTCACCATGCACCGACGAGAGGTCATGCCGGATTTTTCTTGGAAATTCTCCAAGAATACCCGTTATGCTGCCCAAATTTCCCCAGAAATTTGGATCACTCGTCCGTCTCACATCGTGTTAGGTCTTGTTTAGGTATCATTACTTATTATCAATTTCAAATACATAGCATTTAGTGTAATTTGAACGTTGCGTCCCTAGGTTTCCCCAAGGTATAGTGTGTATAAATAAAGGGTTAGCCTTTCCCAACCGTTCCTAGGATTTAAACCACCGATTTATACTTGAAGATAAATAAATTGTTTGTGCGAGTCTGTTCTCTCCTTTTTTCTTCTCCCTCTCTCATATTTCCTCCTCTTTCCCTACCTTATGAACCCGTATATACCCCTGCAGCTACGGCGAGTTGGATTCGATCATCCGTACCGGGAGCTCGTTTGATTCGGGTTGTCAAAGAAGTTCAAGCAGTTTCCAAAGCTTTAGTCAGTGCAGAATCAAGCATGTCAGGAAATAGAGATGTGTTTTCCGCTCAGTCTGCTGGAGGGTCGGGTCCGTTGAGTCAACCAAGCTTGAATGATTTGTCTACAGATGAGTTGAGGATGAATCTGGAAGCCGCTTTGACCAGAGAGTGTGAGGCCCGCCTGTCAGCTCAGAATGCCAAAATCCGAGAAGAAGAAGCTCATAACCGCTTTGTTGAAGCCATGAGGGCCCGGGGAATAGCGATGCTTCGTCGAGAAGACGGTTCTTATGAAGATATTACGGAAGCCAGCCACAATGAGATTGAATCCGCTTCACCTGTCCCGCCTACTCAGCCTAGCTACAATGCTATGCCTCCTCCTACGAGCTATGTCCCACGCCCCGAGCAAATGCCATCTCCAGGAATGATTATGAGTGTCCAAGGAAGGTTCCCTCCCCCTTCTTCCCAAGCATATAGTCAAGTTGCTCAGCAAGGTCCTAACAAGAGTGGTGGTCATCCAGTGAACTTCTTCGATCTCACTTCCTCTCCGGTTCCCACCGTCCCGATGCCACAGATCCAGTATGGGTCTCAGTTCCAAGCCAGTTACTCCCAACCTCAGTTCAGTGTGTATCCCGACGGCTATCAGAGTGGTCAGTATAATGTGCAGCAGAGTGGTCAGTATCGGCTTTCAGGGAATCAGATTTGCCAAGACAATGTTCCGAGATATCAGCAGTCTCAGCTCCAGGGCAGTTTTTCTCAGCCTGCAGTGTGTTCTACCCTTACTCAGCATCTTTATGGTTCCACTCCGTATTCAGCCCCTTGTGTCAGTACATGATTTTCTTCTCTTGGTCAATTCAGAGGTCAATCAGCGCAATACAGTTCCCAGAACCCCAGCATGCAGTTTAATGGCTATGATATGTACGGGAACAGAATTCCCAACTCTGTTAGTTTGTTGGATGGTAACATTGGTATCCCCAGTACCCTCGGTCTCCCACCGTCCACTTTGCCCGTTGGGCCTAAATCAGATTTCCCCATACCGTCTTCAACAATAGCTCCCCCTATCCCCGCATTCCGGGTTTAACCCTTAAGTAACGGCCTTATTGAAGCAGATGCAACAGCAAATAGACAGACTGACTGTAGGTTCTAGCGGTCTCAGAGTGGTGGATCCAGCCCAGGTAACGCCTTTGCCTCACAAATTCAAGATGCCGAAAATGGACTTCGATGGTACTGCTTGTCCGAAAATGCATGTGGATACTTATGTAATGACTATGGGAGCGATGGGCTGCACGCCCGAGTTTATGGCATCTCATTTTCATTTGACTTTGAAAGGACCAACTCTCACATGGTTTTTGGCCCTGAAACAAGAATGCTGCTCTACTTGGAGCCAGATTACGGAGACCTTTTTGGAAAAGTACAGAGGCAACTTAGAATGGCGTACTACCCGGGATGATTTAGTGGGGACTATCCAGAAGGCTGATGAATCAATTACAGAATTTTATAAGCGTTGGAATGCCAAGCTTAATGAGCTATCAGAGCCCATTCCTCTACAGGACCAAAAAGATATCTTCTTGTCATGTGTGAAGCCAGTACTCAGGGAAGCCATCGGGAAAGGTTGGTATCCTGATTTGCGAGAGATGGTCGGGATGGGAGCTAGAAGTGAAAATAGATTGTTTAATCAGACCTCGAACGCGAATGCTAGTGGAAACAGTGGTAGTGGAAGTTTCAGATACCGGACAGCAAACCCAGTCTCCGCCATGGCACCAAAAGGAAGAGAAATAGTTAAAGATAACATTGTCAACAACCTGCAAGGAGGGGGTAATAATGGTTCTAATGGTGGAAGATTTCAGCCAAGGCAACAGAGAAAGTTTGATGATTTGGGTATGACTACAGAGGAGGTCTATAATGGATTGCTCAGAATAGGTATGATAAAGCCACTGGAGAACTACAGGCCTGCCAATCCCAATCCCAACCTTGATACAAGCAAATATTGTCGGTTCCATCAGTTTTCGGGACATACCACCAATACTTGCTTCACGCTCAAAAAGATTATCCAAGGATTGGTAGATGAAAAGAAGATTGAAAAGTCTCCTCGTCCTAATGTTGTCAGCAACCCCCTGCCTAACAACACCGTGAATCTCATGGATTTTGGCCAAGACTATTTTGTTAATGTAATAGAGTTTGGGGAGTCCGTAGTTGGAAATGTTAGTGATGATTGTAATAAGATTGTGACTGATGTAATCTCCTGTTCTGGTGAAATGAAAGATAATTTCTGCTATGTTTTGTATCTTGACGATCTGTATGATTTGAATAATACTGCTGATTATGACGATTATGAAGAGAGTTTGGTTGCCAACACCATATCTTCCATGGTTCCTAGAGATTCCCCAATCTCTCTGGAGGAACTCAGGATAGCAGCTAATGTAGAGGCGCCATTATCCATAAATGAGATAAGGCAGGCGGCATGGCCGTACAGTACTCGTCCTGTCGCGATTTCACTAGCAGAGCTCAAGGAAGCCAGTAAGAACTTTGTGGTGGAAAAAGACCAAGAGGTTAATTTGTTGACTCGATCTGGAAGAATGTTGGGAGCAAGTGATGCAGATCCATCCGGGAAAGGTAAATCAGTTGCGGTTGCGAATCCCCAGTCCTCTCAGAATCCCTGCAGGTCGGCAGGAGATGAAGAAATCTAGGAAGATCCAATCTTGACACAGCTAAAGAGAACTCAAGCTGACATCTCCTTATGGTCTCTACTTACATCCTCATTCCCTCACAAACTGAAATTAGAAGAGGCCCTGGCCAAAACGAAAGTGTTTGTCAATGCCACCCCAGACGAAGCCTGTCAGCTAATCGGGACTGCACAGTATGGGAATATCATTACTTTTACAGATCTTGACCTGCCTGCTTATGGTGTGAAGCATAATGAGTCTCTACACATCACGGTGCCCCTAGAAGGACGGCGGATTCCCCATGTGTTGGTAGATAATGGGTCGGCTATGAATGTGCTCCCTGCTAAAATGATGAGTGTGTTGGACATTAATGCACAGAACCTTAAACCATCCAATCAAACCATTAAGGCCTACGATTCCACGTCTAGGGCAATGTTGGGAATAGTCTCTCTGAATTTGATGTTTGGAGGCAAAGAGATGATGGTAGATTTCCAAGTTATCGATATTCCGGTCACATTCTCAGCATTACTGGGCAGACCCTGGATTTATGAGATTGGAGCGGTAGCCTCCACTCTTCACCAGTGTTTAAAATTTGTGCAAGAAGGAGTGCTGACGACCATTTACGGTGATAGCGTTACGATTGGGGAAACCAGCACCAACACCTTACCAGTAATGGAAATCAAGCTCGATTAGGAAAACCCTATGCTCAGTGGATTCACAATTGAGAAACCTAAAGGGTAGGTCTGCACCATAGATTTGACTACGTCTTCAGACAAGATTCCCCCTGTGTTGAAAATGATGAGAGGTATGAGCTACATCCCTGGTCTGGGGTTGGGAAAATGCCAACAGGGACCGTGTAGGCTTGTGTTGCCAGAAGCCAAGAGAAACAAGCAAGGCCTGGGATATGTCGTGACTAAGGAAGATAAGGCGTATGATAAGACTGAAGCGTTCAAAGAAAAGATGACCTCAGCGGCTGGTAAGAGGTACAGGAGGCCTGAGATGCGCCCGTACAGTTGGTCTTTGAACAAGCATTTTGTCAAAGAGGATGGAGATATGTTTGTTTGTCCAGAACCAAGACTGAGCCAAATGGAAGAAAGAATGAGAACAATTCGGAGGTTTGCCAACAGCCAAAGTCCGGTAAAGGAAATGTTTGATAACTTGCCCAAAAGGCCAGGTGTGACCGCCACTTACGAGAATAGCTACCATTTCTGGGGACCTGATTATGTGAACCAGCTCGAGAAGCTCGCTCTGGATGAATCTGTTGTGCACAAAATCCGTGGGGCGGACCCTTTAGATATTGACGGTGATTTGGCAGAATTGTTTGAGAATCAGGGGCTGTCTGAACCCGAAGGTGGCGTGTCTACAGAGAAGTTGCCTGCAGAAGGGTTTGTTCTTGTTGAAGATCTCGAAGATTTGATTGACTTTTCCTCTAATAGCGAGGTGATAGCTGTGCTGGAGTTTGAGAAGGGGCCAGTTGCAATCTGAATAGTTTGAAGACCATCGCAGAGGGGCCGCTACAGAACTGGACTTCATTCCGGGGACCGATTGCAGACAGGGAGACTATGATTGGAAAGATTGGGCTCAAACCTCATCCTTGTCCCTCTGAGTCTAAATTTGTTCCCCGTGTCCTGAGTCAGTCCCCAGAGTCCCTTGTGATTGAATTTGAGTCCTCCGATCGGTCCGATGTCCTCACGACAGAAGACCGTCTTCGAGTTGTAAACACTGTTTTTCCCTATGCTTTGAATAAAATGGTCGATCTTTCTGAGTATCCCGTGATTGCCAATCTAACAATTGAACGCTTAACTAAAACTAATCATCAAGATTTAAAAATAATTAAGCCAGATTCAATTGAAGATAATGCAGACTTAATAGATGAGCAATTTTTAGGAAATAATTCAAGCGGAGTTTACGAGCAAAAAGGAAAGCCGGGCCCAAGCCGCCGATGAGGTATTGGCGACGGTGAACACAGGAGCGAGTCGAAGAACCCAAAGAAATGCAAATTGGTAACTACTTCTCCGGAGATGAACGGGTTGCCCTGGTCGAGTTGCTTAAAGAGTTCGTAGACGTCTTTGCCTGGTCCTACAAAGATATGCCCGGATTGGATGCATCTATCGTAGAACACCGGATACCCTTAGATCCAGAGATTAAGCCAATAAAGCAGAAATTGAGGCGGATCAAGCCCGAGTGGTCCTTACAAGTCAAAGAAGAAATTGAGAAACTCTTACGGGTGGGTTTTATCAAGGGGATCGAATACCCGACTTGGTTGGCAAACATAGTCACGGTTACAAAAGCGAATGGAAAGGTTCGGGTTTGCGTAGACTTCCGGGATCTTAACAAGGCTAGTCCCAAAGATGACTTCCCCTTGCCAAACATCGACATGCTGGTAGATGCAACTGCGAACTAGGAGGTCAAATCTTTCATCGATGGTTTTGCGGGTTATAACCAGATTAAAATGGCTGAGGAAGATCAAAACAAGACGGCATTTACCACCCCTTGGGGCACTTATTATTACACTGTGATGCCATTTGGGTTGAAGAACGCCGGGGCTACCTACCAGAGGGCCGTCACTACCCTGTTTCACGACATGATCCACAAGGAGATTGAAGTGTATGTGGACGATATGATTATTCAATCGAAAGGGTCGGATGGGCAACATTTCACTGATTTAAGGAAGTTCTTCAACAGACTTCGGGAGCATTCCATGAGGCTAAATCCAGCCAAGTGCACCTTTGGGGTTATCCGAGGTAAAGTTTTGGGCTACATGGTCACAGAGCGAGGCATCGAAGTTGATCCCAGAAAAGTCAAAGCGATTGTTGAAATGAAACCACCCAGAACTGTTTCCGAGGTAAAAGGTTTCATGGGCCGTCTATAGTACATCAGCAGATTCATCAACCAGCTGACCTTTATATGTGAGACAATCTTTAAGCTATTGAAGAAGAATCAGGAAGTGGTTTGGAACGAGGAATGTCAACTAGCTTTCGAGAGAATCAAAGCTTACCTTGTTAATCCTCCCATTCTCTGCCCACCTCACGGGAGCAAGCCTTTACTTCTATATCTGACGGTCACAGACACAGCTATCGGAGCCATGCTAGCGCAAGAGAAGAAGGACTCCAAGATCGAGAATGCCATATATTTTATCAGTCGTAAATTCCAAGGTAGCGAGTTGAATTACTCTGCCCTCGAGAAGACATGCGCAGCTCTGGTTTGGGTAGTTGGAAAGCTGAAGCACTATATGCTATCCCACACAGTGCACCTGGTCTCCAAGATGGACCCGATCAGATACCTGTTTCAAGGTGATAGAGGCAACATTTCCACCAGATTGGCAAAGTGGACTTTCTTTTTAGCTGAGTTCGATATCAAATATGTGATCCGGAAGTCAATCAAGGGACAAGCTCTGGCAGATCAATTGGCTGATTCCCCCAATACAGAACCCCGAGGACCAGATCTCCAGTTTCCAGATGAAGGGATCCTTGTTATAGAAAATGGCAATCGGTGGCAGTTATTCTTCGATGGAGCAGCGAACAAAAGAGGAAATGGCATCGGGATGGTACTAGTAGACCCAAATGACATGCATACCCCCATAGCTATCAAGCTAAATTTCTCAGTTACCAACAATGCGGCCGAGTATGAAGCTTGCATAGCTTGTCTTGAAGCTGCCCTAGAGCGACATGTGGAGGAGTTAGAAGTGTTTTGGTGATTCCCAGCTGATAATAAATCAAGCTGCCAACAGATGGAAAACCTCAGATCCGTGTCTCCAGAGGTACCACGCTTACATTGCAGAGCTTATCAGTCAGTTCAAGGAAGTGTCATTTCAGTTCCTACCGCGAGATAAGAACAGGTTCGCTGATGCCCTGGCTACTCTGGCCTCGTTGGTGGAAGTGCCCGAAGGAAAGTCAATCAAACCGTTCAAGGTCGGTAGGCGAGAAAATCCTGCATACTGCTGTGAAATAGAGATCGAAACCGTCAATGAGCCGTGGTATAGTCAAATTTTCCAATATCTCAAGCATGGTGAAGCATCTTTCCCAGTCGATAAAGAAGGAAACCTAAAAGGTATTCATGCCAAAAGTTTGCAAGCTTTGAAAAGGCTATCGGCTCAGTACGTCATACTTGGCAATGAGTTGTGGAAGAAAAGGGAAGGTTGCCCTCTCCTGCTCTGTATCAGCAAAGAAAAGGCTCAAAGAATAATGGAAGATGTTCACAATGGCGCCTGCGGACCTCATATGAACGCTCGATCCCTTATGCATAGCATTATCAGACTAGGCTACTTCTGGATCACCATGGAGACTGATTGCATCCAGTTTGTATGCACTTGTGATTAATGCTAGCGGTTCTCCAACTTGAACCATATCCCTCCTCATGACCTTTACTGTATGACAACTCCGTGGCCCTTCGCAACATGGGGAATTGATGTCATTGGGAAGATAACTCCAGCCGGAAGCAATGGGCACTCATTTGTTTTGGTTGCAGTAGATTACTTCACAAAGTGGGTCGAAGCCGCATCCTACAAAGTGCTCACAGCTAAGAAAGTGGCTCGTTTCATAAAGGAACAGATCTTCTGCCGCTACGGAGTCCCTAATGAGATTATTTCTGACAATGGAACCCACTTCGAAGGAGAAACTGATCGGTTACTCACTGAATATAGGGTCAAGCGTCACAAGTCTTCACCATACAGACCACAGACAAATGGTGCTGTTGAGGCTGCCAATAAGAACTTGGAAAAGATCATAAAGAAGATGGCCGTGCGAGGGAGGGATTGGCCAGAGAAACTACATTTAGCATTGTGGGGCTACCGCACTTCAATTCGGACCGCTACTGGTGCAACCCCATACGCCTTAACCCACGGAATGGAGGCTGTCATGCCCATTGAGCTAGAGGTTCCATCCCTTCGGGTGTTGCTCGAGAATGAGGTAAATGAGATTGAATGGCTCCAAAGTCGATACAATGAATTGGCTCTGTTAGATGAACGCAGATTAAAGGCCATGGAGCACAATCGGGCATATCAGAGAAGAATGGCCCGTGCTTTTGATAAGAAAGTGAAACCCAGGGACATCAAGGTTGGTGATCTGGTTCTCAAGATGAAGCCCGCAAATCAGAGCAGTGCATTGGGCAAATGGGCGCCTGTTTGGGTCGAACCGTTTCTAGTAAAGAAGATATTCTCCGGAGGAGCAATGCAGCTGACAGACTTGGATGGCAATCCATTTTTGCACCCCGTCAATGGTGATATGTTGCGGCGGTATTATGTTTGATCGAGTCTTCCCCTTTAAAAAAATAGTAATATAAAAAATAAGAAAAAATAAAAAAAATGGAAAATAAAGGCGCGACAAAACTGTCCCAAATGAGACTGAAAACCTCTCAAAAGGCAGTCCATGCAAAAATAAGGGACGCGCCAGGTGCTAAAAGAATATACCCAGCTAGACTGAAAACCCTAAAAAAAGGCGGTCTAGGTAAAAAACAGGGTTGCACCATGTCCCCCTTCTGTCTTCCCCTTTCTTAAACACAAAAGTTGATTGAGTCGAACTACAGAGACCTGAGCCCCTTAGTTCTTTGTGTAAAAGGGGAACGTAGGCAACCACTCGTGGTTCGGTCTAAATTGCTGCTAAGTGTCAAATCTTGCCAAAATGTGTTTTGATTACAGTTCTAAGGCTTTTCAAAGGTTCATTTTAAGTTAATATTCTTTTTGATGAGTTCAAGCACGACCTACTTTTACTTAAATAACTTGCTGCGAATAAAAGGAAATAAAATTTCAACATCTATTTCGTCTGCATTAAAGTAATCAAGGGATGCTCAAATTCCATACAAATAAATCTTTGCTTCAAAATACAAATAAAAGAGTCTCCTATCTCTCAGAAAAATGCCTAGAAGCTCATCCCCGCTCTCGAATTCGTACCCCTGTCTTTTCTTTTCCTTGGTCCCCGGGAGGTCCTTGGCCTAGGGATGTCAAATAAGTCAGTTTGAGCCCGCCCCAGCTCTGGTATAATGTGCGTCGAAGGTTCGATCAGACCAGTCTCCCTCAAAGCAGCCATGGCAGCCCTCTCTTGTCGCAAGACCTCTCTGCGAGCCATCACCTTTGGATCATCCCTCAGAGCAGCTCTCCAAATTTCTTGCCTCCGATAATCCTCAGCAACATCGCCGGTGACATTATCTGGATTCCCTCGAGCCTCTGTATCTCGGAAAGATCGGCTGGATGAGTAGTCAGCTCCTAAGTATTCCCGACGGTGAGCCTCTATAGCCAACTGCACGGGACCCTGCTGCTCTTCATACCAAATCAGGTACTCTGCGGTCAAAAATGTAAACCCTTTTGCCTGACGAAGGAGCGTTCGTGTGGGAAGGAAACCCTCCAAGAAGGATTTGTTGAAGAATTGCATAGTCTGGGGCTCGGTCATGACCATCGGAACAGCATCAGTCATCAACCTGTCTCTCAAATCCCGGATAATTTGCTGAGGGTACCTATATTGCCTGCTCACCAGTGATGGGACACAGAAAGAAGACACATGCAAGCCTGGCAGTCTGACTACCACTGACCCCTCCTGAATATCCCTCATAGTATGTAACTTCCACGCCGGAATCCAGAAACTCAGATCAACCGTCCTGTATCGTGCCAATCTAATCTGCCAGCTATCAGCGGCCGCACCTCTTAACACTCTACGTTGTCCAGTCACCCAGGGCATAGCTGTCTGACCCTCCGGAAGAGGCATTATCAGGCGCAGCCGCTCAAAAAGCCATAAAGATAACAAACCGGGGCTGCCCGCACCCATGAAGTCTGATCCCCCCGCTAGCCTGTCAATGCCATGGTAGGTCTCAGCCAGCAACAGTGGTACAATGTCCATCTCCCCTTGGCCGGATTGAATTTGACGAAGATCTACACCTCGAGTACCCCTAAGTTGCCTGACAATCTCCAACAACATACCTGGACAGACTCCGATGTACTTGCAGAAATAATGAGCCGATAAGGTGAGCAGCATGAATATGTCCAAAGATGTGGAAAGATCGAACAGCTCAGGATTGGATAAGCGCAACCTGGCTACCCGAGTCAAATCTATGAGCCCATCATCCAGAATAGTAGATGACACCTGATCTGCAGTCAAGCCCAAGAAATCTGATAGTTGCTTTGCGACCGATCTTCTGTCCCGCGGAAATGCTACGATCGTTGACCCCTTCAAGCCTGTTAATGCTCTAAAATCCTCCATGGTCGGTGTCAAATCATTATACGATAGAGTAATGACATGTCGCTCCAAATCCCAAAAGCAAGATGCAGCCCGGAGCAATTCCCAATCAATCTTCTAGTCCTTCAGAGACCCGATGCTGGGCATGCCATACCTTGTATCAATAAGCCTCCTATGTTGTTTCTAGTGAAGATGAGTAATTTCAATGAAATCTTGGCGAAATTGACATTCCCGGGAAGTAATTTCTTCATTATAATGTTCCATTGCAGTCGAAAGTTCCAATCTTGGCCAGGGAAATCGATTAACTCTCAAACTGGGTTTGTTGAAGAGATATTTTTTTGCAAAATGAATTTGAAACTGGCTTAAAAGGGGGGCCTGTTACGAACTTCCTCAAGCCGTGCGACACAACTTGCCATACTTGTCTGGGATGTCGGGCGACACTTCTGGCCCTCACCAAGCACCAGCCATAAAATTCCAGACTCGCCGTCGCTGTCATACACCTACCCATACATGTTCAATCCTAAGATACACAACGCTCGGGAGAGGGCCCATTTCATCACATGTACCGTTATACACGCCCTAGCTGATGCAATTTCATCATCTCATGAGCAAATCCGGCATAGCCTATCATTCAATACAATCATTTTTCTCCATTTAACCATTGTCCCATCCCTTGAGCAGATAGATTTGCGCAAACAAACTAACATAGTTTAATCTTTGCTAACAAGGAGTATCATAACCAAAGTTTACTGCTTAGAAGTGTTGTGTTCCCCGCAGAGTACAATTAAGCGCAATTGAATCTTGGGGACTGTACCTCAACCAAAAATTGAGGCAAAAGAAGTGCAAACCCAGAGATCTTTCCAGCAAATGTTCATCAAAATTATCAGCCCCATTGCCAAATCGCCAGCAAAGTCTGTTGTTCCCTGATAATTTAACAAGTAGGATTCTTGCCTTACCAAGCAAAGGTTAGTGATTCCAAAATCGGCCAAGAGTCAATAAAGGCCATCCCCTGACAAGACAAAACAACAATCGTCAACAACAGTAGTGTGAATCCCCGGCAGTCACATCTATCCCCAGCAGCAAACGTCAGCAACAGTAGCATTAGTCCCTCCGGCAGCTACAGGTAAGCACATCACAGGTATGAAAACATGTCTCGTCCAAACTGTCAAATCATTATGTCTGATATAAAAAAAAATTATTCCTTTCAGTTCATTTCGTTCGTCGGGTTAAGACGCCTCCTAACAATCTTCTATCGGGTCAGACACCTCCTAATGGTCTATTCGGGTTAAGACGCCTCCTAACAGTCTTCTATCGGGTCAGACACCTCCTAATGGTCTATTCGGGTCAAGACGCCTCCTAACAGTCTTCTATCGGGTCAGACACCTCCTAATGGTCTATTTGGGTCAAGACGCCTCCTAACAGTCTTCTATCGGGTCAGACACCTCCTAATGGTCTATTCGGGTCAAGATGCCTCCTAACAGTCTTCTATCGGGTCAGACACCTCCTAATGGTCTATTCGGGTCAAGACGCCTCCTAACAGTCTTCAATCGGGTCAAACACCTCCTAATGGTCTCCTCTAAATATTTCTGAACTACGATTTGGCTTGATTCCCTCCCAGGGATACGTAGGAATCCTTTCTTAAAAGGTCCAGCCATCCGATCCATCAAGTCATCGTCCAACCCTCCGCCTTATCCCCAGCCGCTCATTGGGATTGGGTCCTGTTTGTCGACAACCTCACTTCTTCCATAAGTGACGTTACCGAGGGGCTCTATGAGTACGCCAATCCAATTCGCGACCCTTTAAAAGTGCTTTTTAATGTAATAAAACTGCACTAGGGGCGTTTTGGTAAATTCTCGGTCAATTCCAAGTCTTCCGGAAACTTTTCTTAAAGTTCTTATGAAGGAAGTACTTGTGAGTGATTTTTCCACATAAAAGGACCTACCAGGAATTATCAGATTTGGACCTGTTGGGAATTATCACGGAAGGTTCCAGAATCAGTTGTTGACGCAAAAAACGGTTACATGGTTGGACAGGTCGTGCGGCACAATTGACCACGGAAAAGCGAAGCGAAAGGCCATGCGACACAAGTGATCCACTCCATGCAGCCTATAAATTGGACCCTCCCCCTCTCATATCAGAATCCCTTTTCCAATACCCTAAAGTTACTCTGCCCAATTGACGACATAAATCATTCTCTCTCCTCAAACCACACCAAACCCCTCTAATTCCATCTCTTCCTCACCCAAAATCATACACCCACCTTCATACAACTCACATCCCCTTGAAGATCTGAAACAAGAGCATTCAAGTGGTGTTCATTTGCACCTCCTAGCAGCTGAATTGAAGGCTTCCACATCTAACTTGGTGTAGAAGTAGAGGACTATGAGGGTAACGCATTTCTCCACCCTCTTCTCTTTCATTTACTTGTTTATTTGCAATTGTTCTTCCTCCACTTGATAATCAAGCTCCATCTGCTTTAGATTATCAAGTGGCAACTGCCATATCTCTGTTTAATTGGTTTTGCTTGGTTTAATTGCATATTGGTGTTGTGATTGTACCTCCCTTGGTTGCTTGGTGCTCAAGGGAGTATGGATCTCCCATATCCATGCTCCCTTGGGTAATTCGTTATTAATCTGTGCTATTCCGAATTGATTTGGTATGTCAATTAGATCTGAATCGATCCTTGTTAGCTTCTGATTTTAAATTGTGAGATTCCTGCAGATAGTCTACTTATGTCACGCGACACAAGTGACTCATCAAGTCCTGTGTCACGCGACACAAGTGACCCATCTGCAGAGAATCATCTTTCAGTTGTAAGTTTGTTCCTCCTTTCCCCCTTTTGTTTGTCACTCAAATTAGGGTGTGGATCTTCCATATCCACATTCACTTTAAAGTGATTAGATAGATCTACTTCCTTTTTGTTCAATAATGTAAAATCTCTGCAAAGTGACCTGTAGTGTCACGCGACACAAGTGACTCCTCAAGTCCTGTGTCACGCGACACAACAAGCCTCTGCAGCAGGTTCGTTTTAGTTATAATTTTTGTTTCCCCCCTTTGTAATATGGGATGTGGCCTCCCATTGTCAATGGCTTACAAGTTGTTTCTTCTTCCCTTTGAGCAATAAAACAAAGTACTTCTTTGCATTCCATACATATATTGTCTCACACACTAGCACACATATTTGAATGAATTAAATGTTGAACATAGAAAGACTCATCTACGGACGAGGCGTGTTGGGTAAACTCTCGGTTCTTCCCAACACGTAACCTGACCCCCGAACCCATTTTCTCTGTCAAAAAGGTTTTCAATGTTTCCTCTTAAAAACGGCGTGGCGACTCCTTTTCTAAATTTCGGGCGAGCGCACATTCAGATAGGCCCCATGTTTTCAAAAGGCTTTCAGAATCCGTTTTCACTCGCCACGAGGGATGTTCTGCTTCGAAGGGTCCAAAGCGCAAGAGAGATCGAGATGATGGGGGTGATCATGTCCGTCGGCCTACCAAGTCAATGAAAGGCTAGATCTTATGGTGTACCAAGAGATTGCTTTGATAGACTGCTAGTTTTATTTATTAGTATTTTTTTCAATATTGTTAGCTTAGCAAATTAGTCGTTGTCGTTAGGATTTTTCCTTTATTATTAATAAAAATGCATTCGATTAATAAAAGGACAAAATTTGATTTATTTATTTGATTAGACTGAACCCGAAGGCTGCCTACGTTCCTCTTTTACAACAATTAAATAAGAGGCTCAGGTCTAACGTAGTTCATTTTCGAGAGGAAAAGACAAAGTTTGATTTCAGGCCGAACAGTAGTCTCGCGCGAGACAAGGCCTCTCTCTTTTTTTAATACACACCCTTGCTTTTGCCTAGACCGCCCCTTCAGGTTTTCAATCTAGCGGGCTTATTTTCTTGTGCAAGCTCCAATTTTTGCCTAGGCCGCCCCTTTCTAGATTTTCAACCTAGCGAGCAATTTTTTTTCATTTTTGAGAGTCCAAGTCACGCGAAGTACTTCTTGAGCTTGTCCATGTTGACCGGCTTTGGTAGTTGATCTTCGTCTAAGTCCACCAGCTGAACGACTCCCCCAGAGAATATCTTCTTCACGATGTAGGGTCCTATCCATCTTGGTCCCCACTTGCCTAGAGGATTAAAAGGTCCAGGGCGGTGCTCGCGGAGAACCCGGTCACCTACTCTGATGTTTCTTGTCTTGACCTTTTTGTTGAAAGCTCTTGCCATTCTTCTTTGGTAAGCTTGAGTGTGCTCGACTGCTTTCAGCCTTCTTTCGTCTAGCAGGGCTAGCTCTTCGTATTCGCTTTCTAACCTGTCAACTTCATTCACTTGGTTTTCTAGGAGAACCTTTAGTGACGGTATTTCCAATTCTATTGGTAGAACAGCTTCCATTCCGAATGTGAGGGCGTATGGAGTCTCTCCTGTAGCTGTTCGGACTGAAGTGCGGTATCCCCAAAGTGCGAAGTGTAGCTTGTCGGGCCAATCTTTTCTAGTGACTGCCATTTTTCTGATGATGGTTTCGATCGTTTTGTTTGCGGCTTCAACTGATCCATTTGTTTGAGGCCTGTAAGGAGATGACTTATGCCTTACGATTTTGTACTCTGTTAAGAGGTGATCGGCTTCTTTCTCGAAATGGGAACCATTAGCCGATATCATCTCTTGTGGAACCCCATATCGGCAGCTAATGTTATGCTTGATGAATTCTGCTACCTTTCTGGCATTCAAAATTTTGTAGGAGGCAGCCTCGATCCATTTAGTGAAATAGTCGATGGCTACTAAGACGAAATAGTGCCCGTTGGCTCCTGCGGGCGTAACCTTTCCAATCACATCTATGCCCCATGTTGAGAACGGCCAAGGGGATGTCATAGGGTACAACAAAGAAGGCGGTGCATGCTGAAGGTTGGCGTGTATTTGACACTTATGGCATTTCTTGACCATGCTGGTACAGTCGGCTTCCATGGTTAACCAAAAGTACCCTTGTCTGATGATCTTTTTGGAGAGCATGTTTCCGCTCATGTGAGTTTCGAATATTCCTTGATGAACATGGTCCATTATTTCTTGGGCCTCTTCTTCGGTGGCGTAAAGGAGGTTCCCTTGGGAGTATTTTTTGAATAGACGGCCAGCAATGATGACGTAATTAGCTGCCAGTCTCCTAAGGGAAATTTGAGTTTTCTTGTCGACCTCAGACGGAATGGTTCATCTAGGATGAAATGCCAAATGTCATAGTACCATGGTTTATTTTCGGAGTCTTCAAAGGTGGCGCATTCGGATAACCACTTGTCTTTGCAGTCATGGAGGTCTATGACAGCGCAGTAGGCAGGAGTCGCTCGCCGAGTTATTTTGAAGGGTTTTATGGCCTTTCCTGCAGGGATTTCGATCAAGGAAGCAAGTGTAGCCAATGCGTCAGCAAACCGGTTTTTGTCTCTAGGGAGATAGTGGAATGAGACCTCTTGGAATTGTTGCACCAACTCTTGGAGGTGGGCATTGTATCTTTGAAGGGTCAGATCTTGGATTCTCCACTTTTTCAGTGTCTGATTGATGATCAACTGGGAGTCCCCAAATACCTCGAGTTCGGTCACGTTACGTTCTAGGGCTACTTTGAGTCCCGCTACGCAAGCTTCATATTCGGCAGTGTTATTAGTGGCGTCAAAGTCAAGATGTATTTCTAGTGGAGTATAAATGTCGTCTGGATCCACTAACAACGTTCTGATGCCGAAACCTTTCTCATTGGCTGCGCCATCAAAAAATAATTGCCACTTATTTTCGTCTTCTATACTCATGATGTCTTCATCAGGGAATCGCGGGTCTTCCCCCTTCGCTTCGTCGCAAGGAAATTTGGCCAACTGGTCTGTGAATATACCGCCCCTGGCGGATTTCTGAGTGACATAAGTGATATCATATCCCGCGAGCATGAAATACCATTTAGCCAGTCGTGAAGACAAATTTGATTTGTCTAGGATGTACTTCAAAGGATCCATTCGTGCTATAAGATGAACCGGGAAGGTTTCCATGTAGTGCTTTAGTCTCTATGCTACCCAGATAAGAGCAACACAAGACTTGTCGAGTGGAGAGTAGATGACTTCACTGCCTTGGAATCTTCGGTTGACAAAGTATATCGCATTATCTGTGTGTGAAGCTGGTTGTTCTTGAGCAAGCATAGCCCCTAGTGCACTGTCCGTAATCGTGAGGTATAGCTTTAAGGGTTTCTCCTTGTGCGGTGGAACCAGGATAGGTGGGGAAGTCAAGTAGTGCTTGACTTTCTCGAATGCCTCTTGACATTCCTCGGTCCATTCTTGAGGTGCATTTTTCTTGAGTAGCTTAAAGATAGGATCACACATTGTAGTCAGTTGATTGATGAATCGACTGATGTATTGGAGTCTGCCCATGAATTCCTTTACTTCTTTCTGTGTTCTGGGTGGAGGCATGTCTATGATGGCCTTTATCTTTGCGGGATCTGCTTCTATGCCACGTTCGGTGACCATGTATCCTAAGACCTTCCCTTTGACCACTCCGAATGAGCATTTTGCGGGGTTGAGCCTCATTTTGTGTTGTCTCAGTCGATTGAAGAATTTTCTGAGATCTCTGAAGTGCTGACCATCTGTCCACTTTGAGTGGATAATCATATCGTCCACGTATACCTCTATTTCCTTGTGGATCATGTCATGAAATAGCGTCGTGACTGCCCTTTGATAAGTAGCCCCAGTGTTTTTGAGACCAAATGGCATGACCGTATAACAGAACGTCCCCAAGGTGTGGTGAACGCTGTTTTATGTTGGTATTTCTCTGCCATGAGGATTTGGTTATACCCTGCGAAGCCATCTACGAATGAGCGGACTTTGTATGCTACGGCGGCGTCAACCAACATGTCTATGTTTGGTAGCTGAAAGTCATCTTTAGGGGATGCCTTGTTCACGTCTCTGAAATCAACACAGACTCGTATTTTCCCATTTGATTTGGCCACTTGTACTGTGTTGGCTAGCCATTCCGGATATTCAATCACCTTGATAAACCCTACGTTCAAGAGTTTCGTGATCTCTTCTTTCACTTGTATTGAAAATTCGGGCTTAATTCTGCATAGTTTCTGTTTGACTGGTTTGGCATTGGGTAGTAGCGGTATCTTGTGCTCTACGATCTACTGATTTAACCCAGGCATGTCTTTGTAGGACCAAGCGAAGACGTCGACATTTTCTCTGAGGAGCTGCGTCAAGGTTTCTCTGTCTTCCCCCTTGAAGAAGCTACCGATCTTTGTTTCTCTGGGGTCATCTGTTGTCCCAAGATTAACCGTTTGCATTTCTTCATTGTCAACGGGGCCATTCTTTCCACAATGACCTACTTGCTTTGCTAATTCTTTTAAAATTTGTTTGTTTTCTTGATCTATCTCATCGTATGATTCATTATTAACTTGTTCGTTATATTGATTATTATTAGTTAATTCATCATTCACGATGTTAGCAATCTCACGGTACTCGGAAACATCAATGTTTTCATTAAGGAAGTAAGGGAATACATGTTCGGCCACCGCCTCAATTTCCTCTTGAGTGAGTTCATCAGAGGTGGAGCCTAACTCTAGAGTGAAAGCTATAGGGCCTATCTTCCTGTAGGGATGGGGAGTACAACCAAGCTCTTTGATCATGAAGTCTTCATCAACAACTAGTCCCCCGGTGACGTGCCAGTTTAGAATTGGCTCATCACATTTCTGGATTAGCTTCGTGTAATCAGTAGTTGGAGAGTCCCCCTTGGATATTGCATGGATCTGGCTGTCTTCTAGCCGGCACAGGTTCTCGAACTGTCGCAGCATGTCTTCTCCTAACACAAAGTCCCATTCGCTGGTCATTTCCGCCTTTGTGCCCCACAAATCTTTAAGGATTAGTGGGACGGGTTCTATTCCCTCTGAAGAAGCGTCACAGTCGCTGAAGATTTCAAAGCCCAGTTGGCGCTTTCCTTTATCGTCCATCCATGGTTATGAAAAGATAAAGTACGGGATGCTTTCCCCTTCTCGAACGAAGTAGCCGTTGAGCGTCTTTCGGTATGGTTCAAGGTTACAATCTTTAGCCTTTGGGTTATTGTAACTTTTGTACGTGGTTCTTTCCCGCTTGATCTGAGTGAAGTCGCACTCTTCTTCATCACTTTCATCGAGGACAGAAATGATGTAACCAAGGCCATGTTTTGTGTGTGGTGGGGGAACCGGTGGTGGTTCCGTTATTCCATGCAAGTGTTTGCCAAGTCCCAAGCCAGGAAAGTACCCTTTCGCTTGTATCATTCTCCAAACGGGAAGGTTTCCGAAAAACCACAGTGCTTTAGAGTAGTCATTTTCGTTGCAAGTTTCTATGATATTCACGGTGCTATCTTTCTCAATCTTAAAGCCATGGAAATAATCAGAAAGGAAAGATACTGACTAAACTATTATTGAAAAGCAAACTTGATACTCTTGCCTACAAATGAGGATTTAGGCAAGTAGTATCCAAACTAAACTAAACTAAACTACTAATCGTTTTTTCTTTGCAAGTAAAAGTAAATGACTAAAAAAAGAAAGAAGCTTCTCATTTCTTCGTCCAACCAAGGGCGCCTCCGCTAGGAGCAAGTCTGACGGTGCCGTTGTCAATTAAGTCTTGGACT
Organism: Adenophora triphylla var. japonica; assembly: GCA_022495995.1. Taxonomy (NCBI): domain Eukaryota; kingdom Viridiplantae; phylum Streptophyta; class Magnoliopsida; order Asterales; family Campanulaceae; genus Adenophora; species Adenophora triphylla. The sequence goes on along the minus strand of JAFEMH010002274.1, from coordinate 31,569 downwards.
GCATTCTTCAGGTTTGAGCAATCGTCGGTATGGTGGCCATGGCATTGATTGTAACGACCCGAACTCTAAGCAATAGTTTAATCACGTGTTGAGCACGTGTATATGGCGTGCAATTTAAATTATTTATTGTTTCGCATTTTTATTGTGGCAATTTTGTGTTAGTTTAGCATTTTAATAATTTATATGATATTTTCAATATGTTAATAAATTAAATATAATTATTTAATGTCATTTTGAAAATATTAGGAGTGGTGTAATGAAATAATAATATGTAATTTTTTTATTAAGAACCTTATAAAAGTCATGAGGTACTTACGTGTAAATGTTGGAACTTAAAATTTTAATGGGAGAATGTTTAGGAGTTGTAGGAGCTAAAGTGAAACTATGTCAATAGTTATCCTTGGTTTTAACGGAGAAGCTTCAAAGAAAGACAACAACAGTAAGTTCATATTATTTTCCATGGAGAAAAGCTTAAGGTGGCGTTTGGTTGGTGTGAAAAGGGGGGAAAGGAATGGAAAACTCCCCCTTTTCCATTCCTTTCCTCCGTTTGGTTCAAGTTTTTAAAAAAAAAAATTCCGAAGGAAAGTTGAATTCCTTCAAATGAAGGAATTCAACTTTCCTTCATAAAATCGATGGAAAGTCCAATTCCTTTGGGAATGGAAAAAAAAAATTTTTTTTTTGACCAAAATACCCCCAAACCCTACCCACCCCTACCCCCTACCCACCCCCCCACCCACCCCATTCCCCCACCCCCCACCCCCACGAATTTTATTTTTTTTTTTTTTTGCCTACCCTCCCCCACCCTACCCCCACCCCCACCCCCACCCCCCACCCCCCACCCCCCACCCCCTCTACCCCCACGAATTTTTTTTTTTTTTTTTTTTTTTTTTTGCCTACCCTCCCCCACCCCCCACCCCACCCCCGCCCCCCACCCCCACCCCCACGAATTTTTTTTTTTTTTTTTTTTTTTGCCTACCCTCCCCCACCCTACCCCCACCCCCACCCCCCACCCCCCCCCACCCCCACCCCACCCCCACCCCCACGAATTTTTTTTTTTTTTTTTTTTGCCTCCCCTCCCCACACCCTACCCCCACCCCCACCCCCCCCACCCCCCACATGATTTGTCAAGGAATTGAATGACAATTCCATTCCATTCCGTGCCAACCAAACGGAGGGGGTTGACCAGTTTTTTTCCATTCCAATTCCATTACAATTCCATTCCATTGACAATTCCATTCCTTCACTTTTTTTTCCACCGAACCAAACGCCCCCTAAGGTTCTTCTCTCCTTCCAAAAATTCATATCAAATTTAATACTTGTCCGTTTTTCGATCCGTTTGCGCCAAAACGTTCGGGAAGTCGAGAGGATCGCGTCTATCTGATTGATGTTTTTCTTAATTTCGAATTATTTTTGGTAAGTTATTATATTTTCTTGAATTTTATGTTCATTTAGTGTAGATGTTAATATTGTAGTTGTTTAATGGTAAAATGAGATTTTTGGATTAATTTATTAGGAATATAATATCATAATATTATATTCAAGTATATATTATTATATATAGTTTAGGAAACAAGTATATATTGTTATATATAGATTAGGAAACACAATCCTTGTATTAGATTAGAAAACACAATCTTTGTATTAGATTAGAATCCTTCTCCTTCTAGGAGATTACCTAGATTAGAATCCTTCTCCTCCTAGGAGATTACCTTTACCTAGATTAGAATCCTTCTCCTCCTAGGAGATTACCTCCTCATTGTAACCCTATAAATATGTACCTCTAATATCATAATCAATTGAGTCATTCAATACAATTCTTCTCTTCCATGTTTTGATTGACTTCGTCTAACTACCATTATTCTAATATGGTATCAGAGCATTAAGATTCATAGAAGAACTTCTCCGCCAAACCCACCACCATTCGCTTCCGCCACTTTATCAATTGTTTCTCTCCCCTCCTTCTCTGTCCTCTTCTTTTTTCTTAAACTTTTGACACTTCTTCTTTCATGGTCGACCACTAAACCATTTCTCCTCCCATGGTCGAACCAATAAACCCCTATTCCTTTACTTTTCTTCTTTTTCTCCTTGATCCTAATTTTCTAAAAGTACTTATCTCTTTGGTCACTTCAAAAAATTTCTTCTTCTTAAATTTTTTTTTATCTCAATGTAACGTTGAGTATTTTTTTCTCCCCTCATAATTTTTTTTCTCAATGTAACGTTGAGTATTTTTTTCTCCTCTTCACTTAATCTCCCTTAGAAAAACAAACCCAATTCGTTGTCCAGACATAACATCGTCATTGAGACGTAGTCGATGAGACTCAAAGTCGTCCGTGTGACGTAAAACTCATAACCAAACCAAAGTCGTCCGTGTGACGTAAAACTCATAACCCAAATCAAAATCGTCCGTGTGACGTAAAACCCATACCAACGTCGTCCGTGTAACGTAAAACTCATAACCCAAACCAAAGTCGTTCGTGTGACGTAAAACTCATAATCCAAACCAAAGTCGTCCGTGTGACGTAAAACTCATACCAAAGTCGTCCGTGTGACGTAAAACTCATAACCCAAACCACAGTCGTCCGTGTGACGTAAAACTCATAACCCAAACCAAAATTTCTCGTCGTTACGACGTAAAATTCTCGTCATCACGACGTAATTTAAAAAAAAAAAAACAATGGCCGCAGTACCATGCGTGCAAACTGGGTTGTAGCTTCAGCGACAACAACATCTTCATCAAAGTCTTCAACAACATCAACGTCTTCGGCAACAACAAGTCTTCATGTAATTATGTCCAAGATTGGACTCTCCTATCGGCCGTCCATCTTGCGGGAGCATATTAGGAATATAATATCATAATATTATATTCAAGTATATATTATTATATATAGTTTAGGAAACAAGTATATATTGTTATATATAGATTAGGAAACACAATCCTTGTATTAGATTAGGAAACACAATCTTTGTATTAGATTAGAATCCTTCTCCTTCTAGGAGATTACCTAGATTAGAATCCTCCTCCTCCTAGGAGATTACCTTTACCTAGATTAGAATCCTTCTCCTTCTAGGAGATTACCTCCTCATTGTAACCCTATAAATATGTACCTTTAATATCATAATCAATTGAGTCATTCAATACAATTCTTCTCTTTCATGTTTTGATTGACTTCGTCTAACTATCATTATCCTCAGACTTTATCATGGTATCAGAGCTGGTCCATTACATGTGCAGGCCCAACGGCCCACGATGAACCCTCCGCGCTACCCACCATCCAGTCCACGTTGTAAGCCTTTGGCAAAGCCCGGCTACACGTGAGGGGGCGTTTAAGAGAACATTATCCCACATCGGGAATAAATCCTGGGCTACTCCCCTTAATACCAATTGATTTTAAGGTGGAACCTCAGACTTTATCATAATTTATAGAAGTGGGAAATGGAAAGAAATAGTTTTGGTTTGGTTGAAATGATTTGAAATGGGTCATATGGACTTATTAATTAATTGAGTAGTCTCATACTAGTAGTTTTTTTTTTTTTGTGTGTTTTGCCGAATGTGAAATACCTCTGTGAACTAGGGAAGGGAAATATGGGGCGTTTCACTTTTAGTCAAAGTCAAAGAGTACAAAAATGTGGAGATAAACTTTACCCCTAAATCACTTTAAAAGAACTGAACTTGGGAAGTAATTCTTGCATAAAAAAATCAAACTTTACTTGCCAGGCTCCAGCTTGCTCAACCCAACTCATTCTGTCTTTTTTCTGTCGTTTTATGGGTTCAAAAACAATAGGGAGTACTCCTTCCGTCCCGGACGAAAAGCCACAAAATGGAGAGAGAACGCAAATTAAGGAAAGTGATGTAGGAAAGAGAAAAAATTTAAATATTGTGAGTATGAAAAATTAAATAGGAGAGATAATGAGTGGGAGGTGATGTAAGAAAGAGAATGTTGTGAGTGTAAAAGTAAAGTAGGATTGAGAATGAGTGAAGAGAATAGTGATTTAAGATTTCCTTTTTGAAAAAGTGTCTTTTTAAATGGAACGTCCAAAATGAAAATTTGTGACTTTTCGACCGAGAGGAGGGAGTATATGTTTTTTTTTCTCTGGTTGAAGGAATAGGTAATTCCGTCTTGATTGAGCTCTATGATAATAAATACTCCGATATTTGATGTTTAAAAGGACTTAACCAAGTGTGAATCATTAAATTGATTGTGACCTCATGTCCACTGATATTATCTTGTCAATCATTGTATTGGAGAGTATGTGAAATGTTATCTTTGTACAATGATCATTTGATATTTCATGTTAAAAGTATTAAATTATAAATGTTATATGTTTTGTTGAATCAGTTTTCTTGAGTTTAAAATGAGAAAAATGGCCTTTGTCTTGATTGGAAATGATTTGAAGTAAATGAGGTTGTGTTGAAATGAAGTTGGAATTTTGGTGTGGCTATTTGAGTTGAAAAATTTGATAGGTAAATGTTTTAAAAGTACTGCTAATGTTTCAGCTTATTAGCTGATTTTTAGTGAAGTGCACGACTCGTGCCCTATGTCACGAGTCGTGCCATGCCTGTCGTGACTAGTCGTGCTCTAAGGGACGACTGTATCAGACTGAAGTAATAAGGGGCACGAGTCGTGCCCTAAGGGACGAGTCATGCCCTGGCCAAATGTGCTGAACCATTTTTAAAGCTAAATAATTCCAATTTCCCTATACCTCTTTTAACCACTGGTACATCCTAATCAGAGTACAACATATTAGCTACAAAATAATGTCTTTACTTATCAATTGTGAGATTTGAAAGATAGTTAAATACTTGGTCAAAGTAGCTTGAAACACTTGATGTTCGTGAACCCTAAATTGTTATATATCTTTATATGGTCAATGATACATCCTCGAATGTTTATAGTAAGTGTGTAGACCTTATGTGTTGCACCTTTTACATTGGTTTGACATATTTTTTATGGGATTGATTAGGGTTCCCTACTTTGAAATCCTAAGTTGATTTGAGTTGGTTCAAGGATGGTTTAGCCTTAGTGCTACTTATGGTTGATACTTGTTATCATGTTGTTATCATTTTGATATGCTATATTGGTATGGTTCCCTACTTTGAAATCATACATTGATTGTTTATTAAGCAAGTATTTATTACTGTGCTTATATTTAAAGTCCAGCTGGTACTTGATTGTTCGGGCAGTGGTATGGAATTATAATGGCACCCGAGCCGAGTTCATTATGATACATATGCTGGTTTCCCATTGTTTTCCCCTTTCATTGGCCATGGTTTGGGTAGTGGGCTAGCTCCCCATTTTTGGGTGAGGCTCTAGTTTCACTTCGAGGTATGACTTTGTGTCATTAGACCCGCTTGTTGTTACTGTGATTGGGTTCCGGAACCGCTTCTTATGTTGATCTTTGCTCAGTTGGGATATCCACTTGTGATTGTTATATCCATTTGGGATCAAACCTTGGCTCAGTATCCTTCTAAGTGTTACATTATTGCACTTATGTATTATTATATATATCTTTCTTTGTATTGACAAGAATGTGATATATATATGATGAGATGTTATTATATGCTTTCATATTGTGATTGCATATCATATTGCTGCATATATAATAGCTTGCTGAGATTTATCTCACCCCGTCCTTTGATTGTTTTCCTTAGACCAGGGCAAGCCAGGAATTATGCTACGTTGAGCACGAGGAGGACGTCGAGTGGGTATGTAACCTGGGAAAGTATAGTGTATTGGTTACATTATGTAAATGTATTACCAATGGGGTAGTATAACTGAGACCTAGACTTTATGTCATTAAATTTGGTAATGTTAGTGATTGTAAATATGATAAGTAAGGAGAGTAAGTTTGGAACTATGTTCCCTAAGTTTGTAATTGGTTTGTAAATGTGGTGTGTGGATTTTAAGCTTGATATGGTTATTTTCAAGTAGTATAGAAAAGTTTTTAAGTTTAAAACAGGTTTTATATAATCAAAATTTAGAAAGGACATTTCGAAAGTTTTAAAAAGAATTATGGCGCCTTACGAGCGTGTCCCGGCCGTGGGGCCAAGTAGGACCTCGATTCGGGGTGCGTCATTGATGGTAGTAGGAGTAGAGGTGGGGAGCTTGACCTTCCCTCTTAGGCTGATAACCCTCCATTGGGCTCATCATTCAATCCTTCTGAAGGCTTCTGAAGAGATGACCGAGAGAGATCCTCCCAATGTCGGTGAAAGTTCTCCCCTTCCTTCGCTTAGCCATTTGATCATGGAGGTCTCAGATATGGTTCTCATAGTCTTGCACAAAGGTGTTGTGGCGAGATTGGTATTCTACCTCCATTTGCTCCTTGAGGTCACGGTAAAGAGTATTGAGGCAATACTTGACCCTCTCGTCAATGTAGTCTTCAATATGGGCTTCGAGATCACTACACTTTTGAGTCATTGTCTCGAGTTCGCCTTTGACCTCTTCAAGCTCGTCAATCAACATGCTTGTCTTGTTAGCTTGGATGGACTCTTCTAGGTTATGCCATGTATCATTGTCCTCTATCTGTGCAGGGCCTTGACATGTTGAGCTTTGATGTCACTTAGCTCTTCTTGTACGGATGATTGCCCGCTGTCGGAGTCACTTTCCATCCTTCGGAAATCCCTAGCAATATGGGAGGTAGGTACATCGAAGGCTTCCCTCCAACCTTCAACATGCTCCATTTCAGCAACAAGAGACTTGGTCATTTCCTACAAATCTTCCTCTTCAAGGTCCTTCTTAGTGACGAAGTACTTTTCCGTAGACATAGTGTTGGGAGTCTTGAGGTTGAGTAGCTTCGAAAAACTGACAGAAGAGATGAAGAGACGGTATCAGGATCAAATCTAGCCCCAACGAGTCGGAAGAAGGCTTAAACGGTTCAGGCTCAATCACAGTAAACAGAGACATTGTCCCACGTGGGACAGGTAGTCTCGCACGAGACAATCACACGGAAAGTCGATTTTTATTAAACCTAATTTCTGGTCGGAATGGAGATTTTGAGGGGTTTCTAAGGTTTTTATCCAAACCTAACGACTAAGTAATCAGTCCGATTTTTGTAAAACAAAGCCATGTGAGATTGTTTGAAGGATTTTTTTTACGGGACTATATATATTTATTGTTTTTGAAGGGACAAATCTGAAAGGGTCATTCCGAAGGGACTTTTTCGAAGGGACTATTCCGAGTCCTTCTTTATGGTCAATTTTACATGGCTTTATTTTGATCAAAAATAAGAAAGATCATCGAGTCAAACCGACCAGTCACGGAGTGATCCTAAAAAGACAGTCTACATGATATGTGGCGATGCAGGGCTGGAAGGCTAGGCTCTCCGCGATATGATAATCTAGATGGATTGAATACGCGGAGTGTGATGATCCAACTTTGTAGAGACCGGCGACAAGGTGGTTACCGTCATTCATCCTTAGTGTGGGTTCCGAGTTAATCGGGGTATGTAGTGCAATGACAGATATAGCATGAGTGCGCGTGTGTGAGAGTCAATCTAGGTGATAGATAAAAGAGAGATATATTTTTTTTGAAAATTAAAAGGAAAACAAATAATGGCCGCACCAAGTGGTTGCCTACGTTTCTCCCAAATTCGAAAGACTCAGGCCGTCGTAGTTCCACTTAATGAGAGAGATAGAGAAAAAGAAATAATTTAATTACAACTCCCGAATCCCCAATGGACCGGACTTTAATAAAAAAATCCAATCACAAGCAGTTATAAATAATAATCAATTATTTAAACTAAATACGGATTCGAGTCCTATATCTTAAGGGAGGCCTTAAGATGAAAGAACTCTGCAGATAATCTAATCTTGAATCCCCTTACGTGTTCTACTCTTATCTCGGATCTCGAGGCGAACGGGAAAACCAGAAAACAATCAGGATGCCGAAGCATTGTCTCGCGCGAGACAGAGGGTTGTCTCGTGCGAAACAGAGGGTTGTCTCGTGCGAGACTATCCTGAACTGAGTAAAAAAAATGATTTTTTTTATTTGAAAACCTCTTTTTATTAACGCAAGCTTAATCCACTTTAAATTTATTAAGTCCCCAACAGAGTCGCGACTGTAGCGATGCTTGAATTTCTTAACATCTTGGAGTCGCCACCTATATTATTTACTTGGAAATATAGAAAAAACCATTTGAAGAAAAGATTTTGGGTTCGGGGCTTAGGTTATGGAATGGGAAGGTCAAGGAGCACCCATTCCACCCAATCCGGAGATTGGTCTTGCTAAAAAAGGAGGTTTTCAAAGAGAAGACATTTTTTAAAGAAACAAGTAAAATAATCCATTTAACTAGGTTAAACGGAATGTATGATCTATTGCTTCGAGACCGTTCCCATGACTTGGGGAGGCTCTAGGCCGATGCTAGGTTGGATGTATTATACCACTCTAACAATCAATTAGAGAAAGGGAGGAAGATTACCTTGTGTGAAGAGACTCGGACAGAGTTTCGACTCAAGTTTAGAGTCGAACCTTGATGCGGACAGAGCTTCGCCTCGGTCCTTGATTCTTTTTTCGATGTTTGTTGATCAACAAGGTTGATAAACAATCTTTAGGTGATTTTAGGGGTGATTTTAGGGGTGATTTTACAAAAATATTTCAGGGAAAGAAACCAGTAAATGTCGGGGGTTGACAGAAAAGTCAGGGATCCGAAATACTGAAAGTCTTCAAGTATTTATAGGGTGTTGGAGAGGTGAAGGTGAAGAGGTAAAATACCCTGGAAAGGTTCCAGAACCCAAATTCTATTGGAGGACCGAATTGATAAGATTTTATCAAGAAAGAGGTTGAAATCGACGAGGAAATTGGCTTCTGCACGTCTGCAGGGGCTTAGTATCGCGCGGGACACGACTGTTTCGCGCGGGACAAGGCTGTCAGTGGACAATTCTGTCCTTTCCTCGTTATCCCGTATGCAGTTTAGTCCAAACTAACAGTCGTTAGTCAGAACTTAACGAAACATGACGAAATGGTGGATTTCTACTCTTGACTCAAGGCGAGACTTAGAGTGGTATTAATCTACTCCGATGGGTTTAGAATGGGGTGTCTACAGTACCTCAGGTTCTACAGGGTTTCCTTGTTCATTTCCCCCCAGCCATTGTTACCTTTAATTCTTGTAACTCATGGTACCAACCGTATGCTTGCTCTCTAACCTTATCACAATATTCTTCGGTCTCGACCAATGTTTTCCTCGTCTCTGCCAAATTATTTAGAGCTTTGAACCACTCTCCTCTATCTTGGTTCCACTTTCAAATCATATTATCCACCCTTTTCTTTTCAACTCTCACCGCCTTACTTAGCTTCTGGATCCTCGACACATACTTCCTAGTCATCCTTTCACTAAGCACTCTAGGCCTCAAGTTCTTCTTCATAGCATTACTAGGTCCGTCCATTTCCTACAATCAAGACATGACCACTATTAGTATCATATGGAATCCCAAATGTATAAATAGTAATCGTAACTCACACCTTCAAAACCCAAAGGTAAATTCTCTAGGTTACTTGAAGAATCTAGTTATACTGCCAAGGAAATCTTATTCTAGGTTCTTTCCCAAAATAGTAAGGTCTAGGTAAACCCAATAATGGTTAAGCACTACTTTCTTCCAATAGCCCTCAACATCTAATATCTCCCATATGACCTAAAACTTTAGCTCTGATACCAACTGTAACGATCCCAAAACTTCAGCAATATAAATAATCATTAACCATAAATAAATTCCCAAAATACGGGTATCTCAAACGTCAACCCTAATCATAATTCATTACATAATAAATGTTATTCAATGCTAACGGCTAGTACAACCCACTAGGTCCAACTCAACTCTTCGTTTATTAAATAACCCTAACTCTTCATAAACGCAAGCCTTGTGACCAATCCTTTCTCCTACTTTTTACCTGGGAGGGAAAAGAAGGGGTGAGCGAACAATGCTCAGTAAGTTCATACGGGATCTCTCCGGGTACTAAGGAAGAGATGACCGAAACGAACGGAGCTAATCGAATACTCAACGAGTGGATAGTTATAACAATTTAAAGTACGATTCACGAGTACGATAAAGAAAGATACTTCTCAAGTAAACAAGTTGTGACACTATCACAAGAATAATAATGATGGAGACTGTATTCACATAAGTCCGTCAATTCCATAGTATCGATACACCTTTTCAGGGCGTTCTTTTAATAAGAGACCTTACGTCTTTTCAGGGCGTTCCCTTATTATGATATATTATGATAATCAAGACTACTCCATCAAGTAGTATACAAGTGTCTAAGTCCTTTTTCAATTAGGCTAAACAATTTCCAATGAAGTTCTTTTCAATCGGACTAGTTCCTGCTAAGTCCTTTTCAATCAGACAAAGCGAACTACATCCTTTTCAATCAGATATAGCAATTCCCACACATAGTGTTTATAGGTACAAGAACACATTAAACAATTCCAACTACCATGGATACCCATTTAACAATACACATCAAGGGTAAGATATTCCAAAAAGACGTTCAAATCGAAGGAATATTTAAAAAATAACTACCAACCACATTGGTAGTATACACTTTTATAAAATCAAGGAATCCTTTCACAAATTATGAATACATTCAAGTACTAAAGAATATAATCCCTTACCTTGGGTTGCTTGCACTTCCTTTGCAATACTTCGCGCACAATCTACAATCATGCAAAACGTATCTTAGGTACAAGTAATCTCTATTTACTTAAGTACCAAAATCTCTTTAATTCGTTTTGTTAACCTATGAGTCAATCTTCTTTAACTCCTTCTAAGGTTAACTAATCCCCCTAAGGTTTACCAAACTACCCCTAGGGTTTTCTATAATCAATTCCCATTAATACTCTATATTTCACATTCACACACACTGTTTTCACCTTTTTCAGAAAACACACACTACACACACTGCCCACATGCACACACTACACGCACACACACATGCACACACAAAATGCAAACACATAACACACACACGACACACACACACACTAAACCCTAACACACATACACCCGCCCACACACACACAGCTGTACACACACGCACACACACATACAACACGTACACACACACACACAAAACCCTAATCTTTTCTCTTAAACCCTGTCATGAATTATTTTGGTCAAAAGTATTAATTAACATGCCCAAACCCTAACCTTTACCATTAATGTTAGGATCTACAATTTTAAAAACTCAAATTAATAATAATACCTATGATTTCCAAAACTCTAATTTATACTCATAAGTTTTTAGGGTTTTCTAATGTTTCATCAATTTTAAAACTCAAATTAATAATAATACCTTTGATTTCCAAAACCCTAATTCATACCTTTGAATAGTCTCGCGTCACACCAGAAGAAAACTGATGTTTAGAGACGGAACATCTGTAGCTAAAACGAGATATTTTGCCTTGGCTGTCAACTAACGGAAGCTGGATAACTGATACTTGATACTTAACTTTGGGCCGCATTATAGCTATTTTTTCTGAGCTACGGGTATACGATACCCACATTGGGTGCCGATTTGAGTCAGGTAGGACCACACAAGGACATTAAATCCCTGCCTGCCAAGTTTTAACAATGATGTATAAACGTATGCTTGTTGTAGAAAGTATATATGTCTGATACAGTATGAGCAGCAATTGATGTTGTTTCCTTTTGCTAATTCCCTTGTTTCCTTATTTTGTTTGATGTATTTTCGGACTGTTATTTCACTAGTATTTTAATTGATTTTTAATTAGGTTTATTTTGGTAGGGTTCTAGAATGGTCTTAGGATTAGTATTTAAACATGTTAGGGCTTTTGTATTAGAGAGACTTTGATATTTGATTTATGAAATATAGTTTTGCTGTGAGTAACTATTATTGAGGGTTTAAATCCCGTCTTGTTTTCTTAAAATTCCGTTCAGTCATTCCTCTCATTATCATATAACTTCGGTTCTCTCTATCATTTGGTATCAGAGCCTGGTTGAATTGATGGCTGAACGAAGGCGTGGTCATGGTGTTCATGGTGTTCACGAACATAACCTATATGAAATCAAGAAGGACGAATTGCGAAGAAAGATTCAAGATCTCAAACATCGTTTGTTGCGTTCCGAGATTCGAGGACTCCAAAGATACTTTGATCGGGTGGAGGTTCGACGAATCCAACGACAACTAGCGCAGTTGGAGGACTCGGATTCAGACGTATCGTCTGATGAAGAGGGTGTAGCGGTGACCAATCCCTCCGCTAGGGATCACGAACTTGGTGACAGGACGTGGACATATCCTTCTAGGGTTATCGGCGACATGAAGACCGAGATTCCGGAGTTAGAAGGTGAGTCACAGCCTGAAAAGTTTGTTGATTGGTCTATACCACCGGTGTTTGATAAGTGCGATTGCGAGATTTGTCATGTTGTGACATCACACGCAATTGACAAGGCGGAACACCCAGGGCAGCTGCAACCTGGGAGGACAGAAGGCGAAGCAAGCAATAAGCGGGACGAGAGCGGTCCTGCAGGGAGTGAGGCGGCCGCCTCGGGTTAGCCCGGGCGGGCGCACAGCGCGGCGGGCGAAGACAACCTTCGGCAAGGCACGCCTAGAAGGAATACCCAAGGCGATGCGACCGGGGGAAGTCCGAGCCGTGACACGTATATCGCACTGGCCGACTTATTCACGAGACCAATATTCAACGATTACAAGGATCCATTTAATATTGAATTTCCAAGTATTTCGGATTCTTGGTTTTTCATAAAATTGATGAGTGAGAGCTTTCTCTTAAATGGATGGACTGATTGGATGGATGTTGGGATGAAAGGTATGAAGTATACAGTTCGTCGTCGATTCAAAGTTAAAGTTCGAGCAGTCTTTCGATTTACACTCAAAATTCGAGGTCGAATTTTTTCTAAGGAGGGGAGGATGATACAGTATGAGCAGCAATTGATGTTGTTTCCTTTTGCTAATTCCCTTGTTTCCTTATTTTGTTTGATGTATTTTCGGACTGTTATTTCACTAGTATTTTAATTGATTTTTAATTAGGTTTATTTTGGTAGGGTTCTAGAATGGTCTTAGGATTAGTATTTAAACATGTTAGGGCTTTTGTATTAGAGAGACTTTGATATATGATTTATGAAATATAGTTTTGCTGTGAGCAACTATTATTGAGGGTTTAAATCCCATCTTGTTTTCTTAAAATTCCGTTCAGTCATTCCTCTCATTATCATATAACTTCGGTTCTCTTTATCAATGTCCCAATTCAGGATACACATAATTTTGAAACATACTCCCTCCGTCTCGGAATAATGCGCACTTTTTGACTTGGCGAAAGGAATTAAGGTAAAAGGTGAAAAAGGTGATGCATTGTGAGTGTAGATGGTTGGGTAAGAGAGAAAAGTGAAGTAAGTGGGTAATGGCTATGTGAGTAGAGAGAAGTGGGTCTCATTTCCATTTTAGGAAAGTGCAGATTATTGTGGGACGTCCAAAAGGTTTTTTTTTTTTTTTTTGCAGATTATCGTGGAACGAAAGGAGTATACATCTTTGCAAAAGCTTATTTAGGCAAATAGCTGCGTGCGCCGAAATCCGAAGTAAACAACGATAAACCAATGGATATACGGCCGTAGCTGAGCAGCCAAAAGGAAAAAAAAAGTTAAAAGCTATGCAAAAGTTGATAATAAAACATCCAAAAAAGAAGAGGAGATAGCGAAGAACTTTCAGTTGTAGAACTAATCCACATATAATTAAAAAAAAACAAATAACTGAAAAACTAATTCAAACCATTCGAGATTACTAATACAAAAGATAAAGTCTTCTGTGAAGATGCATTTAGGTGTACAATCTCAAGATGGCCTACGCTTTAAAACAACAAACAATACACGTCCCAAATCATCACCCTCATTGAGGGGAGGACGCCCATCAATTTTCTTGGCGTAACGATCAAAAAGCTCATCTATTATCTCTTTCCCAAAGTGACTTGCTAGCAGCACCTCAGAGACCGACCTTGCTGTTTCCATAGACATGTAATGCACAAACTCCGGCAAAGATGCTTCCATTTGTTTAATGTCAAAGCGTCCATTTCTCTCTATCATCAATGTCAACTCGTCAAGGGACGGGTGGTATATGGGAATGTTAAATGAATCGATTTTGCTTTTGCTCAATAAACCCTGAAAAAATATATATAACCAAATGATAATTCAAATCATAATGAGTATATTAAGGCTTGATATCCATTGTTAAGCCCCTATTTAACAGTTTAAACTTTTAGATCACTGCTAACTTGACATAATTTAAAGTAATAAAAGACATGACAAAAAAATTAGAATGCATACCTCATCTGCCATTTCAACAAGGCAAGATTCAAGTGGGAGAAACATTGGACCAAATGATGCCTTGGTAGGAATTGTCCCATTTGGCCTACCGGCAAATATGAGTACCATCAAACCTCCCGGAACCATCTCTAGAGAACGGGCGGACATGAAAGATTCAAAGTCCTTTGCAAATTGCACCGAATAAGCCTCACCAACATCCTCTGGCGCATTCGTATAGTAAATCCTTCCCTTGTTAAATGCAGTAGAGTTGGGGTCTTTCAACTCTTTGGGAATTGAAGAAAGCCAATGGAGGGAGTTTGAAGAGTAAACAAACTCAAGGGACATTTCCGGGAATAGTCTGGTATGAAATGAACCAGGAACTCCAGCAACGAAATATCCCTTATCGGGTGGTAAATTGGTGAATAGGGCATTGAAATCATTTGTGACATGGTCACTGAAGAAGACTTGAAACTCGAGTGGTTTTTGGTACTTGGTTTGTATGGCTTCAATTATATCATTGACTGCAAGAAATGTATTGGGTCCGACAGAACAACCTAAGTCGACAATACGAAATGGGAGAATACGAGTAGAGACGGACGAGGTGTCTGGAACATCCAAGTTGTCATGGATTGCTGTAAGTAGCTTCAACTTAGTCCCAACTATTGAACTTTTCTGGTAAAAAAAAAGGACACCATAGACATGTTAAATTATGGGTTTCAGTCCATTCCACCTAGAGAGAGAGAGAGAGATAGAGACAGACACACCCACATATATAGATAGAGAGAGATATATAGATAGATAGATAGATAGAGAGAGAGAGAGAGAGAGAGAGAGAGAGAGAGAGAGAGAGAGAGAGAGAGAGAGGGCGAGAGAATGAACCTGGGAGTTGGAGTTTCGGGCATAGGTGTAGGCACCAGACCCACCAACCATAGGGTATGATTCTGAAGTTGCCATCAGCTTGCCTTGTTCTTAATTTTGATGATGATCACTTCTTCTTGTGCTGTGTATCAATGGCCTCCTTGTGATTGTGAAGAAAGTTATTGTTTAGTTATATATAGAGCCAAGGACCCTAAGACCTCTAAGTGAGATCATAAATCCATAAATATCCAATCGAGATTAAAAATTTCTCAGAAATCCGCTGTAATTAATATACCTAGAATACCCCTCCTTCCGTCCAGTTTCTAAACAGCCCGCTTATCCCATCCCGTCCTTTTCTATGTTATTTTAGAAAAATTGAATCAAAATGTAGAGTCGTCCAGTTTCTAAACAGCCCGCTTATCCCATCCCGTCATTTTCTATGTTATTTTAGAAAAATTGAATCAAAATATAGAGTGCGGGATTCGAACTCGAGACCCTCTATTATAAACCAAGGTCTTAACCGCTTGGCCAATGCTTTGTTTAAATTTATTTTTGCAATATATTTCATTAGTATAAACTGTGGATGAAAATTAATTTAAAAAAATGAGATTTCACAATCAATTAATGAGATTCAATATTCAAAATTTAATTAAGTATATATTTGGGTATAAGACTAGAATTACTCTTATATCTTAAAATGTAAGAGTAAAAAAATAAAATCACAAATTTTTACGTTTTCTTTAAAATGTGAAAATTTGTCTTATACAGTACCTCCACTCCGTCGGTCTTATACACTCTCCCCGTCGGTCTTACACTTAAATGTATAAAACTAAAATTAGTCTTATACCTTAAAAAATAAGACTATAATTAGTCTTATACCTAAAGATATATGACTACAATTAATCTTATATTTTATTACTCTTATATCTTAAGGTATAAGACCTTTGAATGGTCCTATAGCAAATGATATAAGACCTGGGAACATAATATAGACAGCTATAAGACCTTTGAATGGTCCTATAGCAAATGGTATAGAACCTGGCAACATCATATACAAAGCTATAAGACCATTGGATGGTCCTATAGCAAGTAGTATAGGACCTCACACAATCTTATACCAATGCATTAAGACCTTTTAATGGTCCTATATCAACTAATATAGGACTTAACAACATCATATACAAAGCTATAAGACCTTTGAATGGTCCTATATCAAGTGATATAGGACCTCACACAATCTTATACCAACGCATTAAGACCTTTGAATGGTCCTATAGCAACTGGTATATGACTTAACAACATCATATACAAAGCTATAAGACCTTTGAATGGTCCTATAGCAAATGGTATAGGACCTGGAAACATAATATACACAGCTATAAGACCTTTGAATGGTCCTATAGCAAATGGTATATGACCTGACAACATCATATACAAAGCTATAAGACCATTGGATGGTCCTATAGCAAGTAGTATAGGACCTCACACAATCTTATAACAACGCATTAAGACCTTTGAATGGTCCTATAGCAACTGGTATATGACTTGATTAAATTTTGAATATTGAATCTCATCAATTGATTGTAAAATCTCATTTTTTTTAAAATTAATTTTCCTCCAAAGTTTATACTAATGAAATATATTGCAAAAATAAACGTAAACAAAGCATTGGCTAAGCGATTAAGACCTTGGTTTATAGTGGAGGGTCTAGAGTTCGAATCCTACACTCTACATTTTGATTCAATTTTTCTAAAATAACATAGAAAAGGACGGGATGGGCTTAACAACATCATATACGTTGGGTGAATGAGGGGAGGGGTAAAATTGGTATTTAGAAATTATATTTGACTAGGTCAAAAGAGTTTTGGGTTTACACGGTATTTTGATCTGGACTTCTCAATGAATTTGAAGTTTTGAATCTGAAATGAATTTTTATGGATTAAAATCTGGGCTAGAGGGGTAGGAAGGAATTAATCCTTATATATATGATGTATAGCTATCGTGCATCTTCAAACTCAAGTTGTTGGACTTATTTATGACCATTTCTTTTCTATGTAATGTTTATGATGTCCGCATAAAAATATCAATACAATTATGACAAGTTATCCTGCAAATCAATGTAACTTTAATATTAATACAATTATGACAATTCTGTCTTTATTTTTTTGTGATAGATCCGTCAAATTATAATTAAAAATATCAATACAATTATGACAAGTTATCCTGCAAATCAATGTAACTTTAATATTAATACAATTATGACAAGTTATCCTGCAAATCAATGTAACTTTAATATTAAAAATATCAATTATGTCTTTATTTTCTTGTGATAGATCCGTCAAATTATAATTAAAAATACAATTATGACAAGTTATCCTGCAAATCAATGTAACTTTAATATTAATACAATTATGACAAGTTATCCTGCAAATCAATGTAACTTTAATATTAAGAATATCAATTCTGTCTTTATTTTCTTGTGATAGATCCGTCAAATTATAATTAAAAATATCAATACAATTATGACAAGTTATCCTGCAAATCAATGTAACTTTAATATTAAAAATATCAATTATGTCTTTATTTTCTTGTGATAGATTCGTCAAATTATAATTAAAAATATCAATACAATTATGAAAAGTTATCCTGCAAATCAATGTAACTTTAATATTAATACAATTATGACAAGTTATCCTGCAAATCAATGTAACTTTAATATTAAAAATATCAATTCTGTCTTTATTTTCTTATGATAGATCCGTCAAATTATAATTAAAAATATCAATACAATTATGACAAGTTATCCTGCAAATCAATGAAACTTTAATATTAATACAATTATGACAATTCTATCTTTATTTTCTTGTGATAGATCCGTCAAATTATAATTAAAAATATCAATACAATTATGACAAGTTATCCTGCAAATCAATGTAACTTTAATATTAATACAATTATGACAAGTTATCCTGCAAATAAATGTAACTTTAATATTAAAAATATCAATTCTGTCTTTATTTTCTTGTGATAGATCCATCAAATTATAATTAAAAATATCAATACAATTATGACAAGTTATCCTGCAAATCAATGTAACTTTAACTAGTATGCCACCCGTGCGTTAAACGCACGAAAATAACACTTTTTAAAATATAAGTTAACCAACCAAAAAAAATTATAATTTTTGATTAACATAAAAGTGAAATAGTGATGATCTTACTTAAAGAAAGAAATACTTATTTAAAATTTCAAACATCTATGAATATTACAAATTTTGAAAAATTTCCTTATAGACAGCATTTGTAGTTTCATTGGTGAGGTTTCCTTCGTCATCGCACATTAATATCTTCAATTCATGGCGATTTGTGACCCTAGACAATGCAACGTATAACTGACCATGACTGAAAACAGGCCTCTTCAAGAAAATGCCGACATTTGAAAGAGATTGACCCTAACTTTTATTGATTGTCATTGCATATGACACAACAAATGGAAACTGTCGTCTCTGTAATTTGAATGGCAACCGTATATCTGTTGGAGTCAATGTCATTCTCGGAATAAATACAGTATCACCAACATTACTACCGTTTAGAACTTTCCCTTCGAGAACATGATTTCGGGAGCCTTGTAATAATTAACCTCGTTCCATTACATAACCCTGAACAATGGTCAATGTTTCTCAGCAACATGACTGGTGTACCGAACTTTAAATGTACTTCATGAGTAGGTAGACCAGAACACTTGATAGTGTTTAAAAACTTGGTCGAATGAAGATCAACAAAGAAACATGAGTTATCTTCAGATTTGTAAATAGAATCAGAACTTAAATAAGTCCTTTGTTCAGATTGGTTGTACGAAACCATATAGGCATTAATGTTCTCAACCACATCCAGGGTTGGAGCAAGAATGGCTCCTCCTCAGAATAATCGTGATCATTAAAATGATCGGTGAAATTGGGATATGTGCTTTCAACAATAGACTTGATGAAATCATCTCGACTAATTAACAATCAAGTCATCAGAATCGTTATTGTGGCTTCACCATCATTATCATTACCATATGACCCATCCTCAATACTCGCATCCACTCGAAAAAGCCTTGAAGTTCTAGTCCACTTTCATCATTTTCCATAGCTTTTAGTCTCATATTCTTGGAAAGCCTCAAAACTTTGACATGAGACCATAAATATGATGAATTGATCGTGGCCATAACAACATCTTGTCTGGTACCTTTTGGAATAACTGGAATTATCTGACGGAAGTCTCCACCCATAACCAATGTCTTGCCTCCAAACGGTTGATTCAAGCTATATGTGTGTTTGAACCTCATTATGTCCCTCAACGTTCGTCGCCAGTTGCTTCAAAATAATATCTATGAACCATAGGTGCTTCATCCCAAATTATAAGCTTAGATTTAATCATAAGCTCACCAAGTGGAGTACCTTGTTTAATATTACATGTTGAATCTTCATCCAAAGTTAATGGAATTGCAAACCCGGAATGACCAAGCATTTACCATTAGGGAGTAAGACTGATGCTATACCACTTCGATGCCACATTCAATACGATTTCACCCTTAGATCGTAACCCGTATGAAAGAATCTTCCACAAAAAGTCTTTCCGGGCCCACCGCATCCATATAAAAAGAAAACTCGTCCAACATCAAGATCAATGTCATTCATAATAAGGTTGTAAGCATGCCTCTGTTCATCGCACATAATTCCAATAATCGTTTGTGCTCGGCCTCCAATGAATTTCTATCATAGTTCAACTCCTCTAAAATCATTCTATTGTTGAAAATAGTGGGATCAAAATCGCTTGGATAAGGCATATCAGGAAAGTCACGAAGGCTTTTTCCTCTGCTACGCAAGAGTTTTTCAATCTCCAAGAGACTAAGATTTTTGATTTCTTCATCGCTGAGTTTAAGTCCTAGAAAGAAGAATATATATTAATTGGTACTAGAGAGTAAGTAAATAGTTTAGAAATAAGTTTTTCTGGGAATTTGTAGAAGAACAAAATAAATTAAATTTATTATAAATTGAATTGGTTAGAGTATAATGGATTACCTTCATGATCTAAAAGACGTCTTTGACTGTAAAGGATGTCCTCTGACAGAAGTTCAAAGCAGCTATGCCAAACATATTCTGGCCGTGAGTAAGATTCTGACATCAATAATCGAACAAACATATATCTCAATGAAGAAGCACTTCCCCATTGACTTGCCTCTTTTATCCCATCAACGTACTCCTTATCATCTGTAAGTACCCAAATCCGGATCGTCAAAATCCGTTAGAAAGTTAACCGAAATCCGTTAACTGGCCCGCTCCAGGTTAACCGGAACCCGTTAAGCTCCCCGTTGCCAAGCCAACGAGACGTCCCGGGACTGCCCCGTGCATCCCGACGTCGAAACATACTTAACACACGTCATCGCACGTAAAAGTACGGCTTTCCCTGAAAAACGCACTTTCCGGCACTTTCCGGGGGCGTTTCGGACATTTTCTGGACTGTTATTTTAAAAAACGGACAAAACCGGGACCCGGGCGCGAACTCCCACAAGGCTGGTGAGTCATGGGACACGTGACACGCATGCCACCTCCCTCTAGTCACCTTTCAATCAAAAATCAAGCAGAAAAGACTAAAATACCCCTGGTATGCAGTCCAAGTCCGGCCGGACTCCTTTGAAGACTCTCAGAAATTGCCAGCAAGTCCCTCCAATTTCCAAAATTCACAAAACCCCCTGGATTTCAAGCTATGTCCGGCCGGACTCATGCTGAAATTTCACCTATAAATAGAAGGGCTGTCAAAGCCATTTAACAATAACAAAATCACTCTCAAAACTCACCATAGCCACGGCCTAAACTGGTCCTCCCCCTTCCCGAGCCCGGTTTTACCTCGTTTTGCGTGAAAACTCCGTATTTCGATCAAATATGCCCCTCACCACCTTAAAACACCATTCCAAACCACTTTTCGTGTCCTGTATACACCCCTCCGAGCCAAAGGAGTTGACCCTAGCCATAGGTATAACTCCCTCTCTCCAATCTCTCGTTCCGCCTCGGTTTACGCGCCAGTCGCTATAACCGTTTCGGACGAACATCGTTGAAATGTAGACGCCTCCGTCTAATGGGGTCCGATACGTTTTAGCCCCTCGATCCTCTTCTCTTCCCGTAAGAGAAGTAATCTCGGGTTAAAACGGCGTTTCGACCCCGTTCCGTTTAAATTTCTGTTGTTTACAATTCCGGATCGATCGATCCGTCGATCGTCATTTAAATTTCTGTCATTTACAATTCCGGACCGTTTGATCCGTCGAACGTCATTTACTTTTACGCAAATTTACCATTCCGAGTCATTTTGCTCGTCGATCGTCATTTACAATTCCGAGTCGTTTGGCTCGTCGATAGTCATTTACAATTCCGGACCGTTTGATCCGTTGATACCGCACTTTAAATACTTTCATTTACAAAGTCCGACCCATTTGGATCGTGATAGTATTTACTTTTCAAAGTTCGAGTCGCAACCCGATTCGTTGATTGCATATCATTTAATACGCTTTTTCCCATAAAAATCGTTAACAATGTAATGCCCGGTTCAAAACCGGAGTTCGACCTTCGAGCTCTCTTTCAAAACTCAAAACCGACGTTTGTCATTCAAATGCTCGTCTTTTCAAACAAGATCACACGATCAACGTTTCGACATTCAAACCAAGATTAAGCTTGTCATTCAAGCCCCCATTTCAAAATGCAAACACACACACACACGCACACGTTTTCGAGAAAGGTAGAAAGACTCGTCATACGAGGCATTTCGGGTGATCTCGTAATACTCTTCCCGAAACGTAACGTGACCTCCGAACCTAACAATCTTTGGTACTCAAAATAGCTTTTTACTCGTTTTTGCTATCAATAAAAATGACCCCCGTTTTCAAAGCCTTTTCCTAAGTTTTTGCTACCAATAAAAATGACACCATTTTTCACTAAAGCCGTTTCTCAACGTTTGGGCTCAAAATACAAAAACCGCGTGGCGACTCCTCTCCCTTCCCGAAAAGCGAGGTCTCAGACACCAACCCTCCGTGAAAGACAACTGCGTTTCGCACCCGCGCGAAATCTTGGGTAATTTTAGTTGGCGACTCCGCTGGGGATAAAGGATACTTTTTTCAAAACTGTCGTCGTTTTCAAAAAAGCCTTCCGTGGGTCAAACTTTCGTTTACCCTTCCTCGTTTTCGTGTGCGTGTGTTACTTTAAACCTCGAATGGTTTTTTCAAAGGCATTACATTGTCGTCTTTTCAAAATCATACCATGTTTGTGCATCCCCATTCATGTTTGATTTTTATGCTATCTTTTGAACTGCGCATCAAAATTCTTTAAGACACATTCTGAAAAATCTCTATTTTACTCAGAAAAAAGAATTTTAGTGACCGTACACTACTCGCACTTGCTGCCTCGGTACACCGCACTTCACGTGCACTTGCTACCTCGGTACACTGCACACTATGACCCGTAACCCGGGATGGCCTTATCAGTTGCACCTCGGTTGGTCTGCCAGACACCTTTCGAGGGCGCACGGGGTCGTCCCAAACAGCCCATCCTAGCCCGTGTAAGCCACGCACTCTTTGTGTCACACATTGTCCAAGACCCCGGTTGGTTTTTGGCTTAGTTCGTGTCATAAAGCCTAAGTGTATATTTTTTATGTCGGGTTTCCGCCATGAGTCAAGCTCGAGAGGTTAAGACCAAAGGTCGTTCCCGACCCGAAGTCTTAAGCTTTTCAGCCTTGACTTTGACACGGAGCTCTGCCGAAAAATATACCCGAAGGTTCAATGTGACACCGTGTCACCAAACCTCACCGTATGCATCGTGCCAGCCACAACTTGGCCAACGCCAAAAGCTAAGGTCCCTCGCGCAAGCGAGTCAGGAGAGGTCATGCCGAAATTTTGGCACGATCCCCGCCTTAACTTAAGGATGTTGACTTCGACTGTGGCCCGTACGTCACATACGTTGGAAGTTTGCGTGATCAGCTAGCCTTAAGTTTACTTTTTCTGTTGTCGGTGGAACTCGCTTGCCTTATAGGACCTCGCTCGGGATAGTCCGTCCCGAGAAAGATGATCTACAAGTGGAAACGAGGGGCTTATAAGCGTAGTGACGAGATCCACTGATTAGAGCTCTAGGGTTAGTTGCGAAAAAGAAGACACGCTCTTTTCCAACCGATTAGGACTCGAGAAAATGCGTTTTAAGTAAACATTAATCGATAATCGCACATTGCACAAGCCCGAAACCTTGAGCCAAATACCCTTTCCGAAGCCTAAACCCCGCCTTTCGTTCCTCGCAGCAGCGAGCGTAAAGTGGTTCAGATTTCCGGCCGCCGCCTCGCGTAATCACAAGCATGGCAGCCGCGTACGTTCTTCGGTTCCTCGCTCCCTCGGCCTGTAATTTCCGACATGTCTAGCTCACCGAGAAATCGTGACGGGGATGGACCCCCGCCACCGGTAATGTATATGACTTTGGAAGAAGCCATCCGGGCTTCGTGAGATTCACAAGAGGAAGAAAGAAGATCGCAGAATTTCGTGGTACAGCCTTCCGAATGAGCGAGGTATAGCAGCTATTTCCCCAGTCAAACGTACTTTCATCCTGGTCGAGGATGATGATTCCTCGAAACCAGTTCCCCAAACCTTCAACCCAGGTTCCTCCCCCGTAACTTACGGGATTCCTTTCGAACAAGGAAAACAGCCGACCTAGGCTTCACGTTGCCACCTCCTGTGGCAACCCCGTCGCCATATTTGGCCAAGCCAAGCTGCTACTCCCGCCACTAATACCACCACAAGACCGCTGGACCATCTCAAACAGATGCCAATATCCTTCAATACTCCTCCCGGGTTCATCCCGTTGCCTATACACGAATCCCAAAACACCGGGGACAAACCCCGATACACTTTAGAAAAGGCCCCCATATATTCTCATATATCAAGCCTTCCACCTCCAATCACTACCGCTCACATGGTAGCACCCGGCGTCGATCCTCGTAGTCCACTACTGGACCCTACCTTAGCCTGGATGGTCGAATGCATGAAAGACCCGAAAGCCACCATGAGCAGCTCAAAGCAGAAACGCTCAAGTCCACGCATCCGGAATGGTCACGCCTCTCCCGCCAAGTTCGTAATGCCGTGAGATGGACCGATTCGACGGAACCGAATGTCCTCAAACGCATGTCGATACCTACGTTCTAGGCATGAGAGCGAAAGGAGCAACCCTCCAAAGCAAATGGCCGACCACTTCCAAAGATACGCTCAAAAGTTCGGCCGCTTACGATGGTTTCGAGGGTCAAGCTCGCGGATCGCCACACTGGGATCGATCAAGAACATCTTCCGGAACGGCATGTATCCAACTTAGAGTGGGAAACAAGTCGCGAGGACTTAATCACCACCGAGCGTAGCGTATGAAAGCGTCGGGAATTCTACAAGAGGTGGAGTTGGAAACTCTCCGACATCATGGAGCCACCCTCCAAGGATGAACAGATGCGGATCTTCAACTCCCGCTTAAGACCGTCCATCGTAACTCTCATCGGTCATCATTTCTTCCTGCATCTCCGGCCATGGTCAATGCCGGCTCACGCCCGAGAAGGATCTCAAGGAGAAGTTGGGCTACCGCACGCCCATACGTATACCGATCGCCAGCTGTATTCAATCCCGCACCGGCCCCGACAAAGGGAAAGATACGTCTGTCAACTACATCCATCGTGACAGCAATCGGGCAACATAAAACCACCCACAAAGCAACAATTCCACTCGTGCGCCCGCCGTACACTTCGACAAGTTGGACATGCCGCCGAGCAAGATGCTGGAAGGGTTAATCAAGGAAGGTCTCCTTAAACCCGTTGCAAATTACAAACCCAAGAATCTCGTAGTCAACGCCGACAAGAGCAAGTACGCGCCTTCCACGCATCACGGCCATACCACCGACAACCGCGTGGGTTACGATACGAAATTCGTAACTTGATAGAGGAAGGAAAATTGAGCGCCCCGTGGACCCAACACCGTCGGAAACCCCTTTCCCGAACAACAACAAGGTGAATTCCATTGAATGGGTGCCCAAGAAGATTGCCTGCAGAGCGCTTCCTCCGCCTCTTCCAAATGGGTCCTCATCAAATGTCCACATCGCCTACGATGTTTGTGATCGCTCCGCATGCCCGGGAGTACGAGTCCCAAGACATGGTCCGGAGCAATCCTCCAAGAAAACAAAAGAAGAAGTCCTCTCAACAGTATGCCGAGAGAAAGATATGAAGCCGGAGACACCGGTGTAGGTACACTGAGAGCCATCCGGAAGTTCGACTACTACGTTCTCTACTCCAGCCTACCCTCCCTTCCTCCAGCCATGCACTTTAGAGTAGACAGGGTGGGAAAGCCGAAAAGTCCCGCCGACAACCGAGTTCGTGCCTTGGGACTCCGGAATACCTCAGCATCTTGGTAATCTTATCACAAATAAGCCTAATCCCCGCGGGATCGCCCAAGGTTCAATTGTCCAGCTCCGAGAACGGACCGGCAAAGGAAGATCAAAAATCAGCTCGGCACTCGCACTCGATCAACGTGCTAACCAAGGGCGGCAACCGCCATAAATGCCTCAACACAATCCCGAGGCTCCAAGAAAGGCTTTACCTCACAAGAGAAAGACAGAAACGGATGGCTTGATGACTCTCCTTCTCCTGGATAGAGACCGCATCTACGATTCCCGATCGTATGGCAAGATGATCACGTTTCGTGACGAAGACTTACCGAGGGATGCCTCTGGGCACAATGAAGCCCCGTACATCACTCTCAAGCTCAACACCATAACACTCCCCGAAGTATTGGTAGACAACGGGTCAGCCGTTAACGTTCTCCCTCTCAAAGATGATGCGAGCCCCGCGCATCAACGAAAGCCACTTGATTCCGTCACCGAACTATCAAGGCCTACGACAAGACGCCTCGTCCCATCTGGGGACGGTGACTCGAACTCGGTTCGAAACCCAAATGGTGCCAAAGAAAATTCCACGTGATGGACATTCCGTCCGAATTCACATTTCCGTTGGGACGCCCTTGGCTACATCACATGAAAGCCATAGCCTCCACTCTCCATCGCTGCGTTAAGTTCATTAACCCACAGGAGATCTTGAGGTCATCGAGGGGACAGCTTTCCTCATAGGAAACGACCGAGACAAGCAGCCAAGCGTGCCCGCAGCCTGCACCGGGGCTACCTCCTTCCAATCAACCAAGGGACTATCGGGCAAATCTCATCAATCCCTCGTAGTCCTGAGATGCTAACTACGTCAACGTACTCGAGCAGTGCGTACTCGGGCAAATCCCGATACATCAAGTTCAACTGTCGTTTCCAACATTTGGAGGCGCATCGAAAGAAACACCGAGCATCGCCATGATGCGGGCACATAAACCCCCGTCTCTAATCGGAGATTTGTCGCATTCTTCAAGCCAACTCTCTCGGCCCCGCCAGCGAAGAGATTTTCGTGATAAAGGTCAACAAGCACCGTCATACTCGCCTTGAATGCATGGACGTCGTATGGGATGTCCTCCACGAGGAACTACCCGCCGAACCCCTTTTCTCCAAATAAGGGCATGATGTTTTCCTAGCAGCTCCAAAGAACGCACCCGACGCAATACGTCCCTACGTTTGGGTTGAGCCGTCGACGGTGACGAATCAGACTCTCCGAGTCGAGGACGCGGCACTCCGCAAGAAGATCCCTACATTCACATGCTCGCTCGAGGACGGCACCCATTCCGATCAGTCACTCTATGACTGTGGCTCCAACACCATGGAAATTGTCAAGCTCAACGTCCAAGACAGTGCGGCTATCCGACAATTGGAAGCTATCGGTTGACACGACAAAGAACCCTCTCGATCAAGTAATCGATTTACGACTTCTGCCAACATCATCTATTCCAGATATCCCGATGATACCAAGGATCCGGTCCTAATTGTCGATTCTCGCAATGCCAAAGTTACCTCGACGACCGCCGCTCATGGTAAACGAGGCACCGGCCAATCGAGCTCGTAGCTCATCATCACTTCCGACTACCACCCTGGGACAATTGGCCCGTGCCGTCGCCAAGCTTAAAGCCACAAGCGCCGCCAAGGCCAAGGGCAAACAGCCAAGGAGACAAAGCTCCTCACCCCGCTACAAATCGTATCAACCTCGGGAACGCTTCCGACAGCCTACCCCAAAACATCTCGTAAAGGTCTTCCCCGCAAGACGTAGCCGCCTTTCCGACATTGGAAATGACCACCTCAAGATCAATGTGCTCCAGCCACTCTGCTCCCACTGCCACGGCCACGGCATTCGTACATCCCGCCAAAGAAACCGCTAGCTCGATAGACTTGGCGATTGAACGGGATCACGAGACCTGCCAATATTACTGTAATTCAACACCCCGGGGTCAATCAAGCGTATATGGGCGAACTTCTTGGTAGTCAAGATCAAGGAAGGCCGCATGGAATGTCCCACTCGACTTCCTTCATCAACATAATCCAAGTATTTCCGCCATTTGGAGATTTGGATGTAATCACAGGTTCAGCTAGACACTAGTCGCCGACGGCGCGCACCTACGGAGACTGTTTAGCTCTCGCAAGGAAGGCCCTCATGGAACTAGCCGCTCAAGAAAACCGTCTCTGGGACGAAAACCAAGCTCAAAAGACCCACAGGGACCAAGCCCTTAAAGTGTCACAAGCAGCTTCAGACAGAAAGCTAGAGACCACTCTAGACCAATTCGACCTCAAGGGTTTTGCTCACGACAACTTCCTGGACAACAGTCTATTCTCATCCAACCCCCTCTGCCAAACGAGGGTGGTCAACGGTCCCGATGACCTAGGAGATGGAACGGCACAGCATAATGAATACCAGTGCTTATCTCCCCGAGGAAAGCAAGTTCTCTGTGAAAGCGACAACGAAGACGATGAAACCATTCTCTTCCGAGCTGGGCATGAAGTCAACAAAACCGGAATCCCAAGGGTTCTGGGAGGATGGGAACGGATCATTTCCGCACTCAAACTGAAAGGCCAGCTGAGGGAGGAAGGTCTATTCAAAAGGAATAGAAAGATAGAAATTCATCTCGAGCGACTACTCAGGGAGATTCCACAGTCCGCGGCATTCGTTTACAGAAACGATCAACTCGGGACAAGCAACCGTTACATGGGCAGATGTTCGGGAAGCCGTGTACTTCACCTTCCGACATACCCGCCACTCGATAAAGAGGAAAGGGAAAGCTCTCCCGATGGAGGTTTACCTAGACCGCCGTACGCAGTTCAAAGAAGCACCGGCTATTCTCACATGGGAAGAAACGCAGGCACTAACTCTCGACGCAGCTCACGCAAGAAAGTTAATCTGGGCCAAGAGTGGAGGAAAACTAGCAAAACCATGAGTATCGTCAAACCCAACTGTAATGCCCCGAGTATGCTCAAGCAAGAAGGAAAGGAGTGCGGTATACCGTGAAGAGATCAAGGAGATCGTTCGCTCCGAACCAAGAACTCTCCAACCTCCCCCGAGGGTCAAGCAACGCACGCTCAGCCCGGCAACCACCGCTGCGCATTGACATTCGAACATCTCTGCGCCAAACCGTAGGCTACCTCCCCGCAGAGGCACCCAAGCCGCATCTCCGGGACAGAATCCGTAAAGCCGCCGAAGCTCCCAAAAACTCATCTACAATCAATGAATTGAGGGAAGACATATGGCTCCCATGCTACGAGGAATCCTCCTCTAACTATGGCTCAACTTAGAGCGGCCTGTTCTCAAAGGGACCAAGCCCGATGTCGGCTCTAACCCGATCGGGTCAAATACATGCATTACCACCTAAGGCCACTAAAAAGCCGACGGAGCCGTAATCGCAACCCTGGCCACCGAAGACACAGTTCCGTGAAAGAGGACCCGATCCTCACTCGCCAAAGCACCCAGCGAACATTTCCCTTTCGTCCCCGCTCACATCTTTCATACCCTCACAAGCTCAAGCTAGAGGAAAGTCCGGCCCGTACTATGGTTCCCCGTGGACGCAACCCTGCACGAAGTCATTCGATGATCGGCAACATCCACTACGGCAACATTATCACCTTCACTGCATTTGGACCTTCCAAAATTTGGGGCCGATCACAATGAGCCGCTCTACATCACACAGCTCAGCCGGACGAGCGCGTCGCTTCCCCGCGTGTCCGGGTAGACTGAGGTTCCGGAATGAATGTCTTGCCCGCCAAGATGATGGACCTTCTTGACATCAAGCCTACAGACCGAAGCCTTCACCCACACCAAGTCAAGGCCTATGACTCTACTTCCCGTAAAGTTCTGGGGTTGCTACTCCTAATATCTCGGTTCGGCAAGCGGGTGATCCCCACCGAATTCCAAGTGTTGGACATTCCAATCACTTTCACAGCCCATCCCGGGACGTCCCCGGCTGCATCAAATCAATGGCGTGGCATCCACCCTTCATCGCCTCAAGTTCATGCAAGGCAACGAGCTAACCACAGCCTACGGCGACGTCACCACCGAGGGGACCAAAGACCAACGATATCTCCTGTTAGAAATCAAGCATAATGATGATACGGCATTAACTCGGATTCACTCGAGACCTCCAAGATCCAAATATGCAACGTGGACCTTCCACTATCTCACGACAAGATTCCTCCCGCCACGAAGATGATGAAACTCATGAACTTCATCCCAGATCGTGGGCTCGGCAAAAGGTTACAGGCCAACACCAAGTCATCGAAGTCAAGGACCACACCACGGTCCAGGTGGCTTGGTTACGTGCCAACACCGGCCGACATCGTGGAAGACAAAAGGCTCGCCCGCACCAAGGCAAAGCAGCCCGCAAAAGGGGAACCTCCGACGGCACACCCAACCTCCGACCTTACAGCTTCGACCTCGCTCATTACTTTACCAAGGGAACCGACGCGCAGTAACCAGGGGACCGACAAGGGAACCCGACAGCCAGAATCCCGAGGGGACCAACAAGGGGAACCGACAATAGAACCGAGGGGACCGACACTGAACCGATGTGCCAGAATCGAGGGGACCGACAAGTGGAACTCGGATGAAGATGAGAAAGAAGCATGGGATAGCCAAGACAGAGACTACGTAAAGGATGGAACAGTTTAGCACGGACCTCAAGCGTTTCGTAGGACTCAAGGCTAATCCGATTAGGGAGCGTTCCTCGACATCACACTCTACTCGGACCAACCGCCACCACACCATCACGAGTACACATTCAAGGGTATCCTGTATACTTAAGAGCAACTGTGTGGTACTCTTCCACGGGAAATGCATTGTTCGAATCGCCCGCCGAGGCCACATTCGAGACAAGAACTCCAAAGCGTATGGAACCAGAATTCATAGAAGACGCTCTCTGGACCCGCTCTACGTAGTCTTTTTGAAGAAGTCATGGAGGTGCCAAACCTAATTGACCCGGGCTCCGAAACATAGCATGATCGCCATGATTGGGACAAGCAGGCTGCCTCTCGATCCCCGAACCCTCATCAAGCATCCAAAGAATGCCACTCAAGAACTGGGTAACTTTCACCCACCAAGGGCAAGTTACACGTAAAATGGAAGACAAGCCGGGCTCGCACCCACATCTCCCTAAACCCGATCTCAAACCCTCCGAGCCACCCTTGTAAAAATCCAGCCCTTCCGAAGTCGTCCAACGGCCTTACGCCGAAAGACTATGATAATGTAGCCAACCATGTATTTCCGTTCTCGTTTAATGAAAAGTCCGACCTTTCGAGTATCCTCTCATTGCCACTTTAATAACCGATAAGTTAACAAACAACTTAAAAGACGTTAATAACTCAATTGATAAAGAAGGTATACATTAAATGAACAATACATTAAAGAAGTTCTCAAGCGTGTAGTTGACCAAGAGGACAACCGGGCCCAAGCCGCCGAAGAGGTTATGACCAAAGTGAACTCCGGGGTCACGTGCAAGAGCCTAAAGAGACACAAGTGGGCGCTTTCGCCGACGCGTAAAAGAAGCCCCGATAAGCCTCCTCCGGAGTATGTTGACGTGTTCGCCCGGTCATACCAGACATGCCAGACTCGATCCTCGATCGTGGAGCACGTAATTCCCCGGATCCCGAATCCAAGCCTCGTCACACAAAGCCGCGCAAGATCAAGCCAGAGTGGTCCTTGCAAGTTAAAGAAGAGATTGAGAAAATGCTCCGAGTTGGTTTCATCGTAGTGATTGAGTACCCGACGGGCTCTCCTCAACATCGTGACTTCGGTCTACCAAGGCCAATGGAAAGGCCAGATGTCAGGTCACAATGGATTTCCGAGATCTCAACAAGGCCAGCCCCTAAAGATGATTTCCCATCGCTCTAACATCGACTACGCTGCCAGTCGTACACCACGGCAAATTTACCAAGTAAAGTCCTTCGTGGGACGGGTTCGCCTCGGATACAACCAGATCAAAATGTCCGAGGAGGATCAAGCCAA